>OY856188.1:9338489-9792126 GCA_963693315.1 Diogma glabrata
TAAACGTATAATTTGATTTGATCGAATTTTCAATTAAATTATACAAAGAAAGTGATTTAAGTGGATATTCATTAAAAAAAAAAGCCATTTGTATCAATTTGTTTGAAAGTACAACGCGAGTTGTTTTATATTTATTCGACTCATCAAATTGATTGAATTGATGAAGCAAATGACGGTGCAAATTTATTTTTAAGCTAAATTGTGTTGTTTGGTGTGAAGAGAATTCGTAACATAAATGATCTTCTTCAAATGATAGGTCAATAACCACATAAGCACAAATTATTATTTGAAAGGTAATTAAAGTTATCTAATAATTGTTATAGTGACGGTAAATGTGCTACTCGTCTTTCTCTGAATAAAATGAATTTAAGGAGCTCCAATACTCGCTTAGACCGCAAGTTTCCTTTCCTCCTTTTGTGATAATAAGGTTTATAGCTTGTATGTTTCTCGCTATATGATTTTGATTCGTATCCATAAATATATAACTGGAATTTTCTCGTTATATAATATGATGAGAATCATCCAATATCTAGAAGTTTCTTGCTTTTAATTTTTGCTGCATATCTCTGCTTTGATGAGTTTAATTCTTTAGTCTTCGTTCAATGAATGCTGATATTTCTGCGACACATATGAAAAATTATTATTTTGCTAAAGTTTTTAAGTGAGCTTATGCCATAAAATGTAAATAGCTTCAAGTTTTTTAAATATTTAGTTTCTTCATTAATATTTAAAAATAATAATTTCATTACAATTTCTTTATTTATAAAAGATTAAACAGATTATTCATTCGCAGATTTACATAATGATTAATTTATACAAATAACACTGTGCGACAAATGGTAGGGTTCAGTGATCTGCTGGGGTTCTGACTACCGGGAAAAGTTATATCGGTAAAAAAAAGTTATTCGTGTCCCGGCGTTTCGCTGGGTCACGTCTAGGAATCGAGATATATCGATTTAAAGTTAGCATATATCATATAGGGGAAATAGTCACGATTTTTTTGACATAATTCGAGAATGACTAGTCCGATTTTACTGAAACAAATTTAGAAAAATTAAGAATTACAAATCCTTTAATCTACTTATGCGTTATTTCTTTACACAATCAACAGTTTCGCAGTTATAAATAAATTTATGAAGAAAAAAAATAATTTTTTGCCTAAAAAATAAAAAAATTGTATATCAAAAAATCATGAAAAATTCAAAACGGGAAAAAGTGTCGTCTTATTACTTTGACGTAAAGGCACATAATCTGTGCACAAAATGAGACATGGATCATGAAAATCGATGAACGCATTTCGCTTTTATTCACAATTAAGTAAAGGTATCTCATTTTGACAAGAATATTGATTTTTCATAGAAATATTTTTTTTAATATTTTTACTAATATAAACTCCAAAATTTATTGTTTTACATGCATTTGGACATGTGTTCCATGTGTATTTGTGTATTAATTTTATTTTTTTTTTACTTTTTTATTTATTATTTTCTATTTTTTATTTTTTTAATTTTTAATTAATTATTTTATTTTATGTTTTTATTATAATTTTATTTTATGTTTTTATTATATTTTATTATATTATTATTATTATTTATTATTATTATTATTATTGTTTATTATTATTATTATTTATTATTATTATTATTTATTATTATTATTTATTACTATTATTATTACTATTTATTATTATTATTTAAAATTTATTTATTATTTATTATTATTTTTTATTGTTTATTTATTATTTATTTATTATTTATTTATAATTTATTTATTATTTATTTATTTATTATTTATTTATTATTTATTTATTATTTATTTATTATTTATTTATTATTTATTATTTATTATTTATTTATTATTTATTATTTATTATTTATTTATTATTTATTTATTATTTATTTATTTTTTATTTTATTTATTTATTAAATTTTTTTGTTATTTTTATATTTTTATTACATTTTTATTTTATTATTTTTTTTTATTTTACTTTATTATTTTTATTTTATTTATTTATTTATTTTATTTTTTTGTATTTTCTATTTATTTTAATTTTAATTTTTTTATTTTATCGCTACTTTTTCAGTATAGTAGATTAAAGGAATTGTAATTCTTGATTTCTAAATTTGTTTCAGCAAAATCGGACTACCGTCTTCCCCCGAAAAAAACGCCTAGGCGTTGTAAACAAATAGAACGCCTACCCTGCGTTTTATTCAAATATAACGCCTAGGCGTTATGTATTGAATTATGAATACAAACTAATTTTTTTAAGGCATTCACTACATGTATGATAAATAATATCATACGTATTTTGATTTTCACATGAAAGCAATTGATTTTTGACAGAGAAAAACTCGAAATCACTTTTTGACTATTTTAAAAACTTCAAAATCAGTTTCTAATCGATCGGTAGGTGGCTAAGTAGTATTATAAGCGATACCATCCTAGAAATTGAAACCAATCTAAATGATCTTATCGACGAGAACGACAACGCCAAGCTCCATAAAGGGTATTCGACATCATGTGGTATGAAAATTGTATCTTTTTGCAAACTAGAAGATGTCAATATTACTGTTGTGGAAGTGGACAACAATTATATGATGAACGATTAATGTTTATGGATCATTTTTTTACAAACCGGACACCTTTCTGACCGACACATTTTTGATTTGGCAGGAATTTTTCGTAGGGGCTTTATATCGAAAAGTTTTTCTATTAAAACGTATATTTAACCAATGGAAAAATGAGTTTTACTGTTAGAAATAAATTAACTTTTCCAGCACGGGACGACAAACATTTATTTCAAACGTTAAAAATAATAAAAAATTAAATCTGTACTTATTTGATTGTGTCTAAATTTTCGATTTTGGTTATGTATTTTTTAAATAGTAAAAAATTGCTTTTTCTGTTGTTTTGACTCTACTTTTGTTGATTTACTAAATATCAGACCAATTGGCTGGCTACAACCAATTCCTTCAGCAATTCAATCGATTGGAAAGTGGCTAATAATACCGGCACAAACTCTTTGTTAAAATTGAATAAATTCTTCGGCTTAAAATTGGACACAGAATAAAATGGCAATGAACAACACATACAAAGTCATATAACCATATACAGATTACCTGAACTGCTAACTTATGTTTAATTTACAACAAAAGTTTTAATTAAATTTAAATTTTTTAAAAAATCGCTTACTTCGAGTGGCGTTCTATTCGAGATAGCGTTCTATTTGAAACAGCGTTCTATTCGAATAATTATATCACTTTTTAAGAAAATCGAAAAATTGCTCACCCTCGAACACAACGCCTAGGCGTTGTTTTCGGGGGAAGACGGTAGTCGTTCTCGGATTATGTCAAAAAAGAACCCCAAACGTGACAATTTCTCCTATATAATACTTACTAAATTCAAATCGATATATCTCGATTCCTAGACGTGACCCAGCGAAACGCCGGGTCACATATAACTTTTTTTTTTACTGATATAACTTTCCCCGCTAGTCAGAACCCCAGCGTATTTTGGCTGTCGCACAGTGTAATAAGTCACTAATTTAATTTTCTTTTTAAAGGCAAATTTATCGGCATAGAAATAAAAACTTATTAGTGGTTAGCCAATATAGGCAATTAAATTCAACAGTTTTTACACTTTTTTGGTTGAAGAATAGGCCAGTAATAATAGGAGAAAAAATTAGAAAAAAAAATAATTCGTTACAGCAAACTGACAGTGGAATATTGTAGAACACGATATTGTAACAGAGGGAAACATAAATCGAACCAGCAGCTGCTATCCGGGGGAGAATGGGGAGGGTTTTTAGGGGTTGAAAAGGGTTTTTCGTGATTTCTGGCTAAACCGTGCATTCTATCAAAAAAAGTTATATGTAAAAGTTGTAGGGAATAAAAAGATCTACACTTTTTGTACGGACCATTTTTACCCTCACCTCAACATTTTTCGAAAAAAATGCGAAAAACCGATTTTTTTCTTTTTTCTTGTTTTCTTTGACAAAAAAAATCTTATGAAGTTCAAACGTTGGAAAAAGATACCTCCATTTATTGCAAAAAGGGAGCAATTTTTTCGGAGGGAAATATTTAGACGTTGTTGTAAAAATTAATTTTTTTGAAGAAAAAAAAACCAAATTTTTAACTGCGATTCCTCTTAAAACTACGCCTCCTAAAGAGTTCAGGTTTGACTTATTTGCTCGTTCTTACGTCTATTTTTGATAAATGGTAAAAAAATGGTACACTGTTATGGAAAAAAAGGCGGGAAAATTGAAAAAACCGAGAAAATCGCTTTTTTTTCGTGGTAATTTGCATATTTATCGTTGAATAATCGTTATTAATTAATAAAATCATTTAAATATTTTATGATAAACGTAAACGACGATCATTTGGAAATAAATTAATGAATAATTATATGCTTTCGTTACTTTTAGTTTATTTAGGTAACGAAAAAGTAAATTTTATTCTTCAAACATGGCGATCTCAAAAAGTACCTTTTAGTTTTCTTTCATGTTTTTTATATTTTGCAGATTTGTTATTTACTTAAAACATACTAAGCCTATAAGGACATTTGTTATTTTTTGTTTTTGAGAAAAACACATTTGAATATAGGTTGATTGTTTTTGTACTTTGTGCCATACACTAAACCCAAGTTTACTGATTCTATTAAACTTATTTTGGGCTTAGAAGGTACTAAATGAGGTTTAAGGAAGGTACTAAATAAGCTTTTTTTGGGTTTTCTGAAGGTTTAATATTTTACCCAAAACATACTCAAATTACAGACAGACGTTTTGTTCGACGATAAAAACCAATTCGAATATTTGGTAGCAAAAATATGCCAGTTGCAGATTTTGCTGAAATTTATCAAATAGATAGTGAATTTTCCTTTCAATTACAATAAAAAATTCATATTAAATTAAAATATATCATATATTAATTATCATATATTATAAACTAAAATAAGCATTAAATATTATAGAAAAATGAAAATTCTGCCAATCCCATGTACCTTCGAAATCAAATTGCTCAAGAACGGCTTTACCAATTTTATCAAACTTTTTTTTTTGTAGGTGATTAGTTAATCATAAGACTGAATCTAACAAAATATGGTGTGCAATTTATGAAATTTTTTTGCTATCCACAAAATTGTCGATCGATCTAGTTTCGAACCGATAAGAACTTTTTATTACACTTTAAAAAAGTATATCATTCTCATCAGGGCTAGCCGACTAGATACACTACCAAAAAAATTTTTCGCTATATAAACCTAAAATAGGTCACTTCTCTAGCGAAGTATAAGAAACCAAAAAACTTTCATAAACATATGATATTAGATTCAGGTTTAGTCAATTTGTTTCTCTAATTGATCACTATTGTTGTTATACTCTAACCAAGTTAGAATTGGATAACAAACTTGTATCGGTAAGAAGAAGATGACCATCTTCACTTGTGTCTATCGACACATTATCTACATATTTTGTTAGATTCAGTCTTATTATTCATGATGGGATTATTTCCATCGGAGTGATATTACATCATTGAATAATTCATTGAATTAATTGTAGATAATGTGTCGATAGACACAAGTGAAGATGGTCATCTTCTTCTTACCGATACAAGTTTGTTATCCAATTCTAACTTGGTTAGAGTATAACAACAATAGTGATCAATTAGAGAAACAAATTGACTAAACCTGAATCTAATATCATATGTTTATGAAAGTTTTTTGGGTTTCTTATACTTCGCTAGAGAAGTGACCTATTTTAGGTTTATATAGCGAAAAATTTTTTTGGTAGTGTATCTAGTCGGCTAGCCCTGATGAGAATGATATACTTTTTTAAAGTGTAATAAAAAGTTCTTATCGGTTCGAAACTAGATCGATCGACAATTTTGTGGATAGCAAAAAAATTTCATAAATTGCACACCATATTTTGTTAGATTCAGTCTTATTATTCATGATGGGATTATTTCCATCGGAGTGATGTAATATCACAAATAATTCATTGAATTAATTGTAGATAATGTGTCGATAGACACAAGTGAAGATGGTCATCTTCTTCTTACCGATACAAGTTTGTTATCCAATTCTAACTTGGTTAGAGTATAACAACAATAGTGATCAATTAGAGAAACAAATTGACTAAACGTGAATCTAATATCATATGTTTATGAAAGTTTTTTGGTTTCTTATACTTCGCTAGAGAAGTGACCTATTTTAGGTTTATATAGCGAAAAATTTTTTTGGTAGTGTATCTAGTCGGCTAGCCCTGATGAGAATGATATACTTTTTTAAAGTGTAATAAAAAGTTCTTATCGGTTCGAAACTAGATCGATCGACAATTTTGTGGATAGCAAAAAAATTTCATAAATTGCACACCATATTTTGTTAGATTCAGTCTTATTATTCATGATGGGATTATTTCCATCGGAGTGATGTAATATCACAAATAATTCATTGAATTGATTAGTTAATCGTTTGAAAAAAAAATAATTAATTGTTTTTGTAATTAATTTTTAAATTAAAATATTAAAAAACTTTTTTAAAGTTGGCGCTTGGGTTGAAGATCAATTGAAATTTAATTTATTTTTTTTTGTAAAAACAGTTCTATCCTTACTCTAAAATATTTCAAATTTACAAAGAGGCTAATATTCGTGTTCTTGAGATATTTAATTTTTAAGATTTTTAGTACGACTGAAATTCTAATTGTTGATTATTTCTTCGAACAATTTTTATCAAGTTCGAAAACGAAAGCATCTAATTATTCATAAATGTATTTCCGAATGATCGTTGTTTACGTAATAATAAAAAAAAATAATATGATTTTATTAATTAGTAACAATTATTCAACGATAAATATGCAAATTACCACGAAAAAAGCAATTTTTTCGGTTTTTTCAATTTTCCCGCCCTTTTGTCCATAGATTTATACTTTTTTTACCATTTATCAAAAATAGACGTAAGAACGAGTAAATGAGTCAAAACTGAACTCTTTAGGAGGCGTAGTTTTAAGAGGAATCGTAGTTAAAAATTTGGTTTTTTTTTTCAAAAAAATTAATTTTAACAACAACGTCTAAATATTTCCCTCCGAAAAAATTGCTGCCTTTTTCCAATAAATGGAGGTATCTTTTTCCAAAATTTGAACTTCATAAAATTTTTTTTGTAAAAGAAAACAAGAAAAAAGAAAAAAATCGGTTTTTCACATTTTTTTCGAAAAATGTTGAGGTGAGGGTAAAAATGGTCCGTACAAAAAGTGTAGATCTTTTTATTCCCTACAACTTTTACATATAACTTTTTTTGATAGAATGCACGGTTTAGCCAGAAATCACGAAAAACCCTTTTCAACCCCTAAAAGCCCTCCCCATTCTCCCCGGATAGCAGCTGCTGGTTCGATTTATGTTTCCCTCTTTTACAATATCGTGTTCTGCAATATCCCGCTGTCAGTTTGCTGTAACGAATTTTTTTGTTGTTAAAATACTATTTTTCCTGGTCTAGAAAGAAACATGATTAATATTATTTTTTCATTTTGGAAAAATAATGTTTTTCAAAACAAACTAAGTTTTTTTTTTGAAAAAATAAGTTTTTCAAACATACTTAGATTTTTCAACTGAGAATATCCTAAAGTTTTTTTTAAAAATTACATCCAAAATAAAATTCATAAAATTTAGTGAATTCAAATTTGTTGAGAAATTACCACAAACACTCCCTCACCAGTGATTCGCCAGAAGGACGAAAAATTATTTTCAAAAGAAAGATAAATTTTAAAATTAATTAATTTTCAAAATAAACAAGAAAAAAAAATTTTGAAATATTTTAAAATAATACTGTCAAATATATAATAAATTTCTTCTACGATTCGAACAAGAATGACATCATCGTCTCAAATGAAAATGAAACCGATACGATGATATTGAAATGAGTGAGCTTATCAAATCAAACGAATAAACATTTTTAGAAATTGTCGAATAAAAATGAATTTAATAAAATCGCATTAGACAGTTACTAACGACAGTGAAAAGATCAAACATCTACAACATTTAACTAACTTGACTGGAAAGCAAAGATTTTTTAAAATCATTAAAACAATTATCAATAAAATTTAATAATTTTTGAGGTGTTTTAATTATTCTTCCAGATTTAGAAATCATTTGATTGGGAATAATAATTACTGATGGCTGATCATTGAATGTTACTTTCTTTTTACTTTTATTTAGCAAAATAGAATCCGGTTTATTTGTACCAGATGAATCTGATTGATTCAGATTAGAAGGAGAATTTAAAGAATTAGAATTATCAATTGGATTTAAATTGTTAGAAAATTTTATCTGCTTGCTTAAATTAGAAAATTCAGAAAAATTTTTAGAATTAATGTTTGAAGTTGAATCTGATAAATTCATGAATTTTGCATTAACGCGAGAGAACTGTGTTGTTCATCGTCTGCATTTGCATGATAACATGGTTTAAGTCGATCAATTGAAATTTTGACTTCTTTGCCATTAATTTCTATATTAAAGGTTTTATTGTTTCGACTTAAAACTTTGAAAGGACCTGCGTAAGGAGCTTGCAATGATCTTCTTAAGGCATCTGTACGCAAATAAATACATGTGAGCAAGTATACAAATCTTTGCTCACAAAAGAAGAAGATGATACATGATGTGATGCTGGTGTTGGTCTAATTTCATCAAAATGTTTTTTTCAATTCTTTAACTTACTTAATTAATTTACGTAACTGAAAAATGTTCGAACTTCAAAGTTGTGTTACTTTGAAGTATATTATGAAACTCCTAGTCATTGGTTTGCGCGTCCGTGATTGCAGCATCATCAATTTTCTCTGGTATGAGGATTTGATCTATGCGAGATAGCTACGACATTGTCGATACCTGAAATATGCCGGATATCAGTGGTAAATTGTCCAACGAAATCCAAATGGCGAAATTGACGAGGAGATGATTTTTCTAAATTTTGTTTAAAAGAAAAAATTAAAGGTTTGTGGTCAGTGAATAGAGTAACTTCACGACCTTCCAGGAGATACCTGAAATACTTGATGCCTGAATACGCTGCGAGAAGTTCTCTATCATAAGCGCTATATTTAATTTGTGCATCATTAAGACGAACCGAGAAGAAACTGAGCGGTTGCCAGATTTCTTCAACAAATTGCTGTACTACGGCTCCTATCGCTGTATCAGATGCATCGACCATAATTGCTAGTCGAGCTAAAGATGACGGATGAGCTAAAAGAGTGGCATCACACAATTTATCTTTACAATTGTTGAAGGCTTGAGTGGATTCAGCTGTCCATTAAATTGGAATTTTACTATTTTTCTTATATCCGTTTAAGAAGTTGTTTAGTAAAATTTGATCAGCTGCAGCAGCTGGTAAAAATCTTCGATCGAAGTTAATCATACCTAAGAATCGTTTAAGCTGTTTAAGATTTGTGGGACGTTCAAAGTCTTTAATAACTTGAACACGTTCACGATCTGGTAAAATTTTAAAGTAAAAATTTAATTTCAGATTTTGCAAATACACAGAATTTCAGAAAAATCATTTGTAGATGAATTAAATGCTCCTTTAGATTTTTTGATGCAACTAAAACATCATCTAGATACACGAAGCAAAATTGAAATCCGTTTAATACTGAATGTATCAATCTTTAGAACGAGTGAGCAGCATTCCTAAGACCACAGGTCATTTTGCAGAATTCAAAAAGACCGAAAGGTGTAGAAATTGCGGTTTTACGAATGTCTTCCGGATGTATTGGAATCTAATGATAAGCCTGAACAAGATCGATGGTTGAAAAAACTGGGTATCCCTCCAACTGGTGCGAAAAATCTTGGAGATGAGGAATAGAATATCGATCTGGAACAGTAATTCTATTGAGAGCTTGATAGGCTCCACAAGGATGCCATTCTCCGTTTTTCTCCTTGACTAGATGAAGTGAACTGGACCAAGGGCTACTGCTGGTCCTACGAATACCCAGTTGTACCATCTTTTCGAACTCGTCTTTAGCAATTGTTAACTTATCAGGTGCCAAGCGTCGAGTTTTACAAGATATAGGTAAACCAATTGTTTCCAATTTGTGAGTAACAATATGTTTCACAGTGCTTGGCATGAGATTCCGATTTAAAACCTCTGGAAACTTTTCCAAGACTTTAATTACTTTATCAATTTGTTAAATTTTAAGGGTATCTTGCAGGGGTTTACCACGATAGTAAGTGACCAATGTGACCAACCATGAAAGACAAAACTTTGCGTATCGTAATGAAGGCCATTTCGATACGCATTTGGGTATCGAAATGACTTTATTTTAGACGCAAAATAGAAAAAATAAATTATCATACTCGGTTAACCTGTTCGACACAATTTAAATTTAAACTTTTCTTGTGTCTAAATTTCTGAACATATTTCGAGCCACTCTGTGTCAAAACTAGTGAACAAAAAAAAGCATTAATTTTTTAAGTGAAAACTTCTTTAATTATATATTCGGGAGATCGACACGCGAGAGCATCATTCTGTAGTTATATAGAGATTGAGATAAATTGTCATTAATTACTACGGTCTGAAAGACCTAAGTATTACATTCATGAGCTAAAAGTGAAATTCTTACCCCCACTTTTTTTGGCATTTCTCGACGTTTTAGGACCTATTGATTCTAAAAAACAAAACAAAAATGTATGTCTGTCTGTCCGGCCGTCATAACCTACGAAATCTAGGAAACCGCTAGACGTATTTCAAAAATTTTTTTTCTAAAAATAGGTTAACTCAATTGGAAGAGCCGGAAGGACGATGTGTTCGATAACTGTACCGGAAGTGAGTCAAAAAAATCTCAAGTGTGGCAAAACAAGGAAATTTGCTTATCTTTTGCTTAAAAAACGTCCATTTTAAGTGATTACGAGTAGGAACACTGAATTTGGAGAAATCTTGATGGTCGGTATTGTTATGTGAGACCAAAATCTAGATTATAGCCTTATAAGTTTGTTAAAAAAATATTGTCAAGTGAGTCAAAAGAAAGATTTTTATTTAATTTTTTACCTAATTTTTTGGAAAAAAATAAAATTAATAATTTGTATGACATGAAATTTTATTATTATTATAGAGAATTATGGCATTATAAGTTTATCAAAAATATAATGTCAAATGTGTCAAAAAATTATTTCATTTATTTTTTTAGCCAATTTTTTGGAAAAAAAATGTAGTCGTTTTTATGACGTAAATGTAATTGAAAATGAAATTTGATATGGAAATTTTTGAATTTGTTATAGTTTTTGAAATATTTTTGGAATTTTGAAAAAAGTTTGTAATTTTGATTTTGTAATAATTTTTGCAATATTTTTAGAATTTTGGAAAAAGTTTTAATTTTTGATTTTGTAAGAATTTTTGGAATATTTTTAGAATTTTGAGAAATTATAGATTTTTGATTTTATTATAATTTTTGGAAAAATTAACATAATTTAGTGAAAAGATGAAACACTCAGCAAACTACTCAAAAACCTCTCCATTTAGCGTTTCGAGAAAATATTAATCACAAATTCATATTTCTAATTCACAACTCCAAAAATATTGTAAAAATTAAATAAAATCAAACTTTTTTCATAGTTCTAAAAATATTCCAAAAATTATTACAAAATCAAAAATTGAAACTTTTTTCAAAATTCCAAAAATATTTCAAAAACTATAACAAATTCAAAAATTTTCCATGTCCAATTTCATTTTCAATTACATTTACATCATAAAAATAGCTACATTTTTTTGACACACTTGACAACTTTTTTTGACAAACTTATAATGCCATAATTCTCAATAATAATAATAAAATTTCATCTGAAACAAATAATTAATTTTATTTTTTTGCCGAAAAATTGGGTAAAAAAATAAATAAAAATCTTTCTTTTGACACACTTGACAACATTTTTTTGACAAACTTATAATGCAATAATCTAGATTTTTGTCTCACGTACCAATCCCGACCATCAAAATTTCTCCAAATTCAATGTTCCTACTCGTAATCACTTGAAATGAACGTTTTTTAAGCAAAAAATATGCAAATTTCCTTGTTTTGACACACTTGTCGATTTTTTTGACACACTTCCGGTACAGTTATCAAACACATCGTCCTTCCGGCTCTTTCCATTGAGTTAACCTATTTTTAAAAAAAAAAAATTTTGAAATCCGTCTAGCGGTTTTCTAGATTTCGTCGGTTGTGACGGCCGGACGGCCGACAGGCAGACACACATTTTTTTTTTGCTTTTTTAGAATCAGTAGGTCCTAAAACGTCGAATAATGCCAAAAAAAGTGGGGGTAAGAATTTCACCTTGAGCTCATGAATGTAATATTTAGGTCTTTCAGACCGAAGTAATTCCATTCGACCACACTTAATTATTTAAGTGAATGGTACCAATCGTTACTCGATATTAAAGTTTTCATGTGGGTTCGGCTCATTGGATAACCACTATGGAAAGATGTTGAAAATGCAATGATGTGAATGATTGAACGTATATATTTTTTTTCACTTAAGATGTCGATTAATTTTTGCACAATTTGCCTGCTTGGAGCAATATTTAAATGAAGCATCAACGCACCATCTGTACCGTCTACTCAAACAAAATGGAAGCGCTAAAAATTGAAAACATTCGCACTCGAGTTATGGCTAAATTCAACTGGCAAGGAAAATGTTCTGAGTTTCCCAACAAAATGAAGATTGACAGAAATGTTTAAACAAAATACGTCAGCTGGATAAAAACTGCATAAATCCTGAGTACGAAACAGCTGAATATTTTGTTCATTAATTTTTTATTAACATCTAACAATAAATGTAAATTAATAATTGAATATTTCCTTCGCAAATTAAAACATTGCTAGTTTTGTTTCTCTTCTTTAAATTTTTTTTTACAGGACTTGTCTCAAAACTATTGTCGAATTCTTTTTGTCCAGAGCGAAAAAGTGATTTTTTTTTATAAAAAGAACATGCAAAAATATGATCCAGTTTTGTAGTTGTATTTGTGAACTGTCATTGAATATTTTTGTAATAAATTGTATTTAATTAATTAGTTTGTAGTTAATTTTTAACTTAAAACACGATGTAAACAATATTTTATTTAAAAAGTAGCTATTTCACTATTAAAAAAAATAATAAGTAAATGGCGTTTTGTTTGTTTACTAATTTTGAAAGATTTTTTAATTGTATTTGTATTCTTTATTGTATTTTATGTTTTCCCCTAGCTGAAAATCTAGATTCAAAAAACTATTTTTAGGGCAAAAAAATCACTTTTTGGCCAAATAAAACACGTAATGTCAAAAAAATTGATCTCAGAGTAAAAAGAGGCGTGTCAGAGCAATTTTATTGGCAAAAAGAATTCGACATATGTTTAGTTTGTATGCTTAGTCTTATATACGTCTACTTCGATTTAACTTGTTCTTGTTTCTAATACTTTAATGGTAGATGGTTTTTTCAATCGGCGTGATCATATCCCAGTGAAGACATGATATATATATGACATCACACGAAAGTCATACACATATATAACGTTCGTGTGTTGTCATATTTATGTCATGTGTTCACTGGGATATCTCAACCACTTTTGAAATAATTGTAAAAGACGATTTACTTAGTATAAAATATAATTTTGTTTTCTCTAACAGGCATAGGCTTCATGAATTTCTTGTTCTAGGGAGGTAATAAATCGTCTAGATGGGACTGGGCCCTCTGGCCCCTACCTAGTTACACTAATGTCAATGTATGGGATAATGATACTTTTTAGTAAAATAAATTTATTTATTCAGTAAGTAAGATGGCATAGATTCTGCGACAACACTGTTTTTAACAAGCGATATTTTGTTGTCAATTCGTTGACAATTAAAAAAATAAATTTAATTGGAACAGAAAATTAAAGAAATGCTTTCTTTAATTTTTCGTTAATATGTAATCGTTCTCTTTAATAATTTATAAGTAAGATACAAACTTGACAGATTCTAATTCGAAATCGCCAAGTCAACAACGACAATTTCTGATATAGACCAGAGCAGATACCTTAAAAACAGGCAAAAAATGGAAAAAATTAGTAACAGCATGAAAACTTTTGGATAAGGAAGAAAATATTGCGCAAATGATGGGAAACATAAATTAAAGGTGATCCAAGTTACGAGAGTGAAATGGGGTGAACTTTTAGGGATAGAAAATGGTTTTTCACGATTTTCAGTGAAATTGGACTTTCTATCAAAAAAAATTTTAAGTAGAAGTTGTAGATAATAAAAAGGTCTATAACTTTCATCTAGGCTATTTTTTCACATAACCTAAAACTTGCCGTTAAAATAAAAAAAAAACGATAAAGAAAGGTCTTTTTGTTTTTAATTTTTATCTCCCTCCCTTCACAAAATTTGGTGAAAACGTACCTTATTATGTCCGTAATACGCTGTAATTTTTTGGAATCAAAATATTTATTTTTACGTTTAATTTTGATTTAAATCAAAAAAGTGACCCAATTTTCACACGAAAATTCTTCTGTGTTGGAAACGGTTTTTTCAAAAAAATCAGTAATTTTTATTTTTGTTGAAACGTCTACTTTTAGATGGTGTAAAAAAAATGAAGATTACCATGGAAAAAATTTATATTTCTTAAGGATTTCGACGGTAAATTTTAACAAATACAGTAAACCCTCCTACAACGCGACACTTCTATAACGCGTTTTCGCTACAACGCGCTTCTTAAATTGAGGCATTTTTTCTCACAACGCGATTTTTTTCATACAACGCGATTAAAAAAAATATGTACTTTAAAATAAATCAATTTTCTCGCAATGTTTAAAATTTGACATGGGTTGTTTAGTTTAAATACCAAAATGTGTGTAACTGTGTTTTCTGTGAAATGTGAAAATGTGTGTTTTCTGGAATAACAGCCTCATTTGGGCGTCCACTGCGCTCTGCATCTTTTGTGCTGGTACGACCACATTTAAATTCAGCAATCCACTTCTCTACCATTTGTCTCGATGGAGCAGAGTTTGGATAATGTTTATCAAGCCATTGTTTGGTTTCCACTGTATGTTTTTTTATCTTTTCTTTATTAAAATTCGAAATTCACTTTTTTCCATTTTTTTTTCAAAAACAAAAGTTGCTTCACACAAAATGCTATAACTCACGAATCAATAGCCAGATTGCTGTCAAACTTATACACGTATCGTTTGAAGGTTAGTACTAAATAAAAATCATATGGAAAAAATTCTAGTAACGCCATCTATGTGTCATCCTACGGACTTATTGAATGACCTAGTATTTTAAAGTTTTAAAGTTAAAGTAAATTTAGAATGAAAAGAAATTTTATTGGACAAGGCAAAAAGTACCTGAAGGTCGCCCAGTATTCAGGCGGATCCACTTGCGACTGAGATATATGAATGGGTTTCCAGCCAAACTAATCATCGGCACGGTACCTCAAAATCACACCTCGATCCAGCCCATTTGCTAATCATTTTGCGTGATCCGTTGCACACCTGGATCATTAACACACGTGCAAGGAAGCACGCAAACCCAGAGACAATAGCACCGATCGTTAAATTCACGAGCGTTGAAAGGACGTAACAAACACAGCGTTCCTGTTTTGCATTTAGCTGCTAATGTATTTAATGATTTTGGATCAAGGGATTATAGCGAATTTCAAATCAATTTATATCCGTAAGTTGTTTCACCTAATTTTAGACAGAATAGACACCACAAATAATACCAATCAGCGAAGTTTGAAAACAGTTCTCAATTTCGGATTGTGTGAAAATTGTTACTGCGTCAGTTAAAGAAATGCACCAATCCACGTTTAATACTTGTTTTAAAGTATTATTACCGGAAATGGTAAATCAAAGAGGTGCTGTTGAGCCAACTCAGGATGCATTTGCAAAAATACTTAATATTGCACACGCAATCGAACGCGATGAGTTCGGTGAAATAACATTGGGCGATATACAAGAATTAATTACAAAGAATAAAATAAACGAAGCAGATTTGGTTCAATAGTCAGTAAAACACTGCTGATTGAAGATAGTAATTCTGAAAATGTATCAAATTAAGAATGAAGATAAATCCAAGAAATTTACTATAAAAGATTTAGAAAAAGGTTTAGATATGGCGAAGAAGCTAGCGAATTATTTTTTAGAGATAGATCCACTGGAAGAAAGAGCTAAAAATTAAGAAGAAATTTAGAAAATTGCCTACCTGCCACTGACGAAATTTATAAAGATTTACTCGCAAAGAGAAAACAAGCCTTAATAACTGATTTTGACAAAGCCGAAATTGATTGCAAGGACTAACGAACCTATTTCTTGTTCCAGTAGTACAGATTCTGGATATAGAACCAGCAAAACGTTCGCGGCAGACTCCTCTTATCCGATGAAGAAGAATTTGCATAAATAATACGCATCAACATATCTTTTTATATTTCAATTTTTATAAATTTGTATTTTTATTTAGTCCTTAGTTTTTAAATACGTGAATTATTTTGTTGATTTTTATTAATTTATTATAACTTCATCGAAGGATTTCTAAAAAAAATCTTAACTATTAACTCATTAAAGTTTCATTCATTTTATTAATTTAAATGTAGTTTTTTATACTAGGAACCCAACCCCTTTTTTTCAATAGAGTTCATGTCTCTTACAACGCGATTTCCTACTACGCGACGTTTTCTTAGAACGTATCTGTCGCGTTGTAGGAGGGTTGACTGTAATGAATATTTTTAAGCAATCATTGAAAAATAGCTCTTTAAAATCAAGTTTATTCAGTTCTTTGCATTTCCTGGAAAATGTTTCCGTGTTTATGTTAAGTTAATGATTATTTTTTTTAGACGTTTCAACAAAAATAAAGATTACTGATTTTTTTTAAAAAACTGTTTCCAGCACAGGAGAATTTTCGTGTGAAAATGAGGTCACTTTTTTGGTTTCAAATCAAAATCATACGTAAAAATAAATATTTTGATTCCAAAAAATTACAGCGTATTAGGAACATAATGAGGCACGTTTTCACCAAATTGTGTGAAAAACAAATTTTTGTGGGAGATAAAAATTAAAAACGAAGAGACCTTTTTTTCTCGGTTTTTTCTATTTTTACGGCAAATTTTAGGCTATGTGAAAAAATAGCCTATGCAAAAGTTATAGATCTTTATATTACCTACAATTTTTAAACTTTAAACTTTTTTCGATAGAAGCTCTAATTTCACTGAAAATCGTGAAAAACCATTTTCTACTCCTAAAAACTCACCCCATTCCACCCTAGTAACTCGAATCACCTTTAATTTATGTTTCTCATCATTTGCGCAATATTTTCATCCTTATCCAAAAGTTTTCATGCTGTTACTAATTTTTTCCTCACAAAAGGCTATTTTCACTGGTCTAGTACGTCAATCGACATCTCATTTTTTAACATCCTAATAAGCTGCGTTGACCACATGATGCCCTGTCCAGATATATCATCGGTTTCTCCTAGAAGTAGTGTATGTTAAAATGTTAAAACTTCCATAAAAGTTAGTTCAAACTTTTCTAAAAAAAATGCATTTCTATGCACTATCGAATCCTACTTAAAATAAAAGTGCAATCAACTTTAAAATTAACCTTCACATGTCTAATTACTTGTTCTCAATTTCTCCAAAAACACTTCCAATATAACGTGTTCCATTTTTTGTGTCGTTCAATCAAATAGAAAGAATTAGATTTAAAAAAAAAAAAAATTGCGAAAACTGAAATTTTTGATATGCTATTTTTTTGGAAACTAATTAGATTTAATTATTTATGGTTTTTGTTCGTTGTTTTTTGGTGTATTATAAATTTTAATTATTGTAAAAAAAACAGAACTTTTAAGTTTAACATAAAATAAAATGTTAAATGTACAAAACGATTTGTTTATACTTAACATTACTATATGTAAATTTCAGAAATTAAATAAAAAATAATTAAAATTAGTCTAGCGTAGATACATCACGATTAGGTTGCGAAATGTTTAACTCTTTTCTTTTGAAAAATCAAAAAATATTTTGTATTACAGTAACAAATTTTAATTTAATTTCTTTATCAAAATAGAAAATAATATAAATTTTTACTTAATTAGAAAGGTTGAAAGATTTAGTAATATGATCTCACTGGAGTGTAAACATTCAAATATAAATAGGCTAGTGCAATACTCTTTAGTCTCCAGTTTGGTTTAGTTTTTCTATGTAGACGATATTCCTCAAATATGTAAAACTAATTACCATGGTCAATTTTTTATACTGTTATATATTAGCACGGTTGTCAATCATTTATAAAAATTGATCCCAATGCTTTTTATTTCACATTAACTTAGTCATACTAACACACAAAATAAATTTTGCAGCTGAGCTGTCTCAAACAATCACAATTTCTTTCAATTAGCTTCGTTGTATAATGACCCGCTAATTGGTTTTATAACAAAGTATAGCAGTTTGCAACAGACTAGCGAATATAATTATAATTATTTAAATATATTATTTTGATCACATTTTTGTCTATATTAAGCAACAATAATTCAATTTTTCGATTTGTAGATAGTAATAGTATAAGCAAAAAAAAAAATAAACAAAACATAGTCAATGAAATCTTGTTTATTGGTAAATGCTCTTATTACCAAATCACCTTAGAATTCCCAGAAAAACGTTAGATAAATGAATTTGGTAGCGGTGTTAAAAAAAAACAGAATATATAATAAAAGAACTATAAGATACAATAGGTGCGGTGCGTTCGATTTGACTGAAACAACTGAAAGAACAACAACAATTGCATTCAATTTTTCCGTTGTATCAGTTGCTATATTACGTATTAAGTCAAATAGATCACGAAATAGTTTACTTAATATTCTTAAAAGACAGACATGTCTTACGGCGTTTTATTTATGTTTAGTGTGAAATTTAATCGAACTTTAATTTAGATTTAGGAATGTAAAAGAGAACATAAATAGATCTATAGACTTTTTTGAGATCAACTGATTTTTATTTAATTAAAATAGATTTAAGATCGAGTGAGAGATCGAAGTTGTACTTTTGAAAACTAAATATTATTGTATTGTTACGAATTTGATTATTTATCGTTTATTCATAATTGTTATCTTTTTATTATTTTTTTTCTTATTCTTTATCATTTACTTAACAAAATTATTTCAATTTCACAAATCTGACATCCTAAAATAGTACATTATATAACAAGGTTGAGAAGTAGGCTATTATTGACCGAGAACCTTTAGATCCTGCGGCGCGTAGCGCCGAGGGATATAATGTTCGAGATCTATATTAATCTTCTCAACCGAGGTATATATAGAATTTTTTTTAACTACTAACACTAATTATCATATTTGCTTTCATTAGATATTTATATTAGTCATTTTCCATTTCATTTTTTAAATATCTTAAAATATCAAGTAGCCTGGAAGTTTAGTTTCATACAAATAAAACGAAACAAAGCAATGCAATTATTATTTGTTTGTGTTTTTTTGTTCATTTCAATCAAAAATAAAAGAAAATTAGTCATTATTAACCTAGGTAATTGTTTGTTATTATTATTGACCTAGCTTGAGAAAAATAACTTCTCATTGAGGCATTCGAGTAAATAATGACGATTTCTCAAGTTAGTAGTTAAAAATAGTACATTATAGAACAAGGTTGAGAAGCAAGCTATTATTGACCGAGAACTTTTAGATCGTGAGGCGCGTAGCGCCGAGGGATATAATGTTCGACGTCTATATTAGTCTTCTCAACTGAGGTATATATAGAATTTTTTTAACTACCAACACTAATTATCATATTTGCTTTCATTAGATTTTGATATTAGCCATTTTACATTTCATTTTTTTAATATCTTAAAATATCAAGTAGCCTGGAAGTTTAGTTTCATAGAAATAAAACGAAATAAAGGAATGCAATTATTATTTGTTTGTGTTTTTTTGTTCATTTCAATTAAAAATAAAGGAAAATTTGTCATTATTAACCTAGGTAATTAATTCAGTAAATTATTTGTGATATAACATCTGTAACGTCCGCTATATTCACCTAAACAATAATAAAACCAATTCATCTTCTTTTTCTAATTCAATAAAAATGTATTTCAATAGTTTCAGTTCATTTTTACATTAATAATAATTTTAAAATTTTCTAATACTTAACGGCTAGTTAAATTTCGAATATACTATAAAAACAAACGAATGTACCAATTTTATTTTCATTTCTAACGAACAGATGTCGTTACTAACTTTTGCTGAATCTTGGTGTTACACGATTGATTAGAAGATGTCAAAAGAAAAACACATTTTTTTTCTGACATCCATTTTTTCCATGTTTAATTTTTAAAAACAATCTTGGTTTTTGTTGATAATTCAATTCATGTTTGATTTTACAAGGGAAATCATTAATTCCATTTTTGATTTTTCCAAAAAAGAAAAGTGTTAGGCGATGCCTACAGTTATGTAAATTAAATATAAAAAAGAAAAATTAATTAAAAATAAAAGAATAAAGAAATATTGATAAATTTTATAACTGCTAATAAAATTCTACAAAGAATTTTTTTGTTATGTATCGGAAGAGTGTATGAAATCAATAAAGCTTTAAATTGCAGTTTATAATATAACAATAATATAACAATTTATTTCTGTGGATTTCATTGTTTATCGACCTTTGATCAAATCCTATATGAGGTCACATATAAAAGACATCGAGCGAATAACATTGGGGAATCAATATTCCTTCTTGATGTAATATTTGTTGAACGAGAATTGATAGATTGCATGGGAAGGAAAAAGTTGATATCAGAGGAATTGGTTAAGTATACGTAATTGAATATTGAATTGGTAAAAAGGAATACAGAGGAAACTATAAATTGGGGATCAAGCATCTGAGAAGAAAGCAAGGAAAATATAATAGCTGTAAGTTAGTTTTAATGTTATAATTTCTATATTACGTGAATGAAATTTAAATGTAGTTAGGTGATTTTACCACAAGAGATTTCCAAAATCCAGATTTGTCTCTGGGACGATCCGTTTTCAGCTTAATTTGTTCTGTTTTTTTGTATAAAAGTCCTTGGCAAAACAGTACGTGGCTCCATATCAGGGCCCTAACACATCACCCCGATGGAAAATCTCCCATCAATAATAATATAAGAACTGAATCTAAAACATTATGGTGCAAATTATGAAACTTTTTGCAATCCATACAATTTTCGACCGATCTAGTTTCGAACCAATGAGAAAATTTTAAACCTTTAAAAAGTTTATCATTTTCATCAGGGCTAGCCGAGCCGACTAGATAAACTACCAAAAAATGTCAACGCTAAATATAAACCAAAAATTAGGTTACAACTCTAGCGAAGTATAAAAAAACAAACACTCATAATTTGCACCATAATTTTTTAGATTCAGTTCTTATATTATTATTGATGGGAGATTTTCCATCGGGGTGATGTTATATCACAAATAATTTACTGAATTGATTGTCATCTTCTTCTCGCCGATACGAGTTTGTTATTCAATACTAGTATGTCTAGGGTATAACAAAACAGTGATCATTAGAGAAATTAATTTATTTATTTATTTATTTTATAGAAAGAAATCTAAACCTATGATTTCACATAATATTAAATTAAGATTAATAAATACTAACTAAGGATATTCTAGTCGTCTAGAGGAATACTAATTTTCAAACTACAAAATAAAAAAGAAACAAAAAAAAAAGAAAATAAAGAAACAAACAAAACAGATAAAACCAAGACTGAAACATTAAAATCATATAAAATAAAATTGTCAAAAATTATACTAATTATACTCTTATAAGATATACTCTATACAATACAAAATTACAAACTAGCAATGATTCGAAGGACTGATTTGTGCTTTAGTGTAGTATTCTTTAATCTTGTTTTTCAAATTACATTTATCTATATTAAACTCAAAAAGATGTGATATTTCATTAAAGGAAGATGCCATGGCATTAATTGGTTCAAACCACCCATACTTGGTTCTGTGGTATTGGATGTGTAAAAACTCGTGTCTGCGAAAGTTTTTTGCCGGGACGTTAAATAATATATTTTCAAGAATATAAGGAGAATTTATGTGTCCATTTATGATGTTTGACAAGAAACAAGATGATAGCAGTTTCCTTTTTTCACACAGGTTAAGGATATTGTAAGTATGGCATCGTTCTAAATAAGGTGGTAAACGTGCAATATTTTCATGAAATTTGTGGGTTATATATTCCTCCGTTTTTGTAGTATAGGAATACAAGAAATTTTTTTTGCACTTTTTCAATTCGGTCTTCATACACTGCGTGATAAGGGTTCCATACCTGAACGGCAAATTCTATCTGCGAACGAACATAAGCAAAGTAAAGCCTTAATATGCAGTCTATATCATTTATTACTTTCGCCCAACATTTTAAAAACCCAAGCATTTGATTCGCTTTAGCTATAGATATATCAATGTGCTTACTAAATGTTAGATTTTGTGAAAAAGTTATTCCCAAATCTCTAACTTCATTAACTTTTGTCGATTGTGCGTTATTTATACTATAGCTGAATTGGATTGGATTTTTTTTTCCGATAATGCTAATAACCTTAAATTTACTGATATTCAATTCTAAATTCATCCTACTACACCATTCATTGATATTGTCAACGTCGTCCTGAAGAAGAATACAATCCTCCACAGAGTTGATGATTTTAAAAACTTTCATATCATCAGCATACATAAGTATATGAGCATTACTGATGACCTTTGTTATTCCATTTATAAAATATAAAAAAAACCATGGACCCAAATGAGAACCTTGTGGAACACCAGATGTGACATTGATAGAGTGAGAATATTTTCCGTTTATGCAAACGTACTGACTCCGATCTGTTAGATAAGATTTTAAAGAGTTCAAAGTTTTCATGTGGCTACACGAATTAAAGGCTTTACTAAAATCTGTGTGAATTGTGTCCACTTGTTTGTGCATTTCAATTGACTAAACCTGAATCTATTAAATATATGTGTATGTAAATTTTTTTTTTATGCTTCGCTAGAGTTGTAACCTAATTTTTGGTTTATAGTTAGCGTTGACATTTTTTGGTTGACATAGTCGGCTAGCCCTGATGAGAATGATAAGCTTTTTTAAAGTTTAAAATTTTCTCATTGGTTCGAAACTAGATCGGTCGAAAATTGGATGGATTGCAAAAAGTTTCATAATTTGCACCATAATTTTTTAGATTCAGTTCTTATAACCTAGGTAATGTTTTGATATTATTATTAACCTAGATTGAGAAAATTACTTCTCATTGGGGCATTCGAGTAAATAATGACGATTTCTCAAGTTAGTAGTTAAAAAAAAATATTGCGACGCTGACGCATAGTTCACCACAGCTCTGGAAACAAAATGTTCGGGATATATAGTTCGGGAGCTAAAATCCATAAATAACTTTAATTAATGGCAAACCAATGCTATAGATTTCGCGTAGTTCTAATTATATCAATATTATAGAACGCTGTAGTATCCCAACAAACATAAATTCTGTAGTACGCGAAAAGGTAAAAAAAAATTTTACCGGAAGTGAAAATTTCGCGTAGTTCTAATTATATGAATATTATAGACCGCTGTAGTATCACAACAAACATAAATTCTGTAGTACGCGAAAAAGTAAAAAAAAATTTACCGGAAGTTGGGATGCATAACTGTTGTGAACCGTACTAAATGTTGATGTACCACGTTTAACCCAATTCGATTATCAGGTATAGTAGAATCTGTTTACCAATGAATTTTTCATAACTAGTATTCCGTGTCGCGGGAAATAACATTCGTATTAGAATAGTAGATTCTTGTATGAGTTGAGAATGATGGCAATTCTTCACGAGGATGAAGTTTCCCGAAACGAGCGTAGCGAATGGTGGAAATCATCCGAGTGAAGAATCGCCATCACCCTATGCGAATACAAGATGCTATTTTATCCACGACTGCAAAATATTTCGATTAATTTCCAGTTTGCCTCCTAAAGTTTTTATCACCATATTGAAATATGTAAATCATAGATAGCATAGAAAAACGAAACTTAATTTATTATTTTATATATGTATTGTTCTTGTTTTGAAAACAATTCTATCGAAACCTGGTGATTTGCCATTTTTCAGTTTTTTAATGGCAGCTTTGATGGTTGTAGATCTTGGGTGGAAATCTTTTGTCAGATTCCGTGCATTGGCAAAGCTCTCTTTTGAATTTCCGTTGGGCGCATGTTGGTTGATGTTTTCGATGCAGTTCTTCATGTGTTCGCGTTTCTTTTTACGTAGAAGTTTTACTTGAGGCTTTTCTGGCGCATAGATAATCAGCTTGGGGTCTTCGGGTGTTCCTTGTTAACCATTTTTCTCACAGTTTTTGTTTTGTTTATGTTCAACGGATTGGCGGCACTCGTCGTCAAACCATTCGTTGTGTGATTTCAGTGGTCGTTTTCTGATTGTAGTTTGTGCTGCGGCTATAACGGTTGATGAAGCGTTTGCCATTCTTCTCGAATGTTTAATGGCATCTCAGAAGAGAGTTTATGCTCTTCTATATTTTGTGTTATTATTTCCTGATATCTATTCAGCGTTTCCGGATGTTTAAATGCTTCGACATTCAAGCGCACGGCCTCTTTTGCTTGTCTGTTAAATGTAGATGATAATTTGCACTTGTACTTAAAGATGACAAGCATATGATCGGTGTCCATAGAGTGTCTCTTAGAGATCAAAACAATTGTATTAGTTAAGTTTTTACTCCTAGTTCGTACCATTTGTTTGTTGTTACATTTGTTTACAAAGGCGTCGTTGTTTTTATTATAATTATTTTTAATTATCAAAGTTTTGTTATATTACCTACAAAATCGTTAATAATTTTACTAGTTTTTGGTTTTCTATTATAATTAGTTGAATTTCAATAGTAATTTATTAATTTTATGCCTTTTTTGTCCATTTCAATAAGACCCCAACAGTTTTGTTTTAATATTTTAATCTGAGACACTGAATATTCGCACATGCGCATATGAATATGCGCACAACAACCAATTTTTGTATTCGTACGTAAAAAAGTTCTACTATACAGATGTTATTGAACTTTCAAAAAACAAGTGCTCCCGGACCTACCACAACTTCAATATCGCTCAAAAACTAATCAGCTTCTTGCCATACATATTTGCATCTTTTTCCAAAGTGTCATAAAAATTCATTCACGAACGAATGTTGTATGCTCCCAACAAACATAAAAAATATGGTGGAAAAAACCACCTGTTGTATGGTGGACCCCCTAACCCTTTATCAAATGTACTCCAAAAGCTGATAAAATCTTTTTCAAGCTACTTAAAAGCTTTTGCCAACGATTCATGAAAATCGATCGGTAATTGTAGGCTACAGTAGAGATAAACACCTCAAAAAAAACTTTTTAACCGGAAGTGACAAACCGGAAGTTCGTATGCAGAAACATTGGAAACAGTACTAAAACCTTATGTATCAAGTTTCCATAAGATCATAAGCCTGGATTAGAAGTTATTGAAGATTTAATCTCAGAGGTGTTCGGGAGACCCCCGCTACTTTGTCCAAATTTGAAATGAATTCAAATCTTCCATTTTCTAATGTAAACCTGAATCATATGCCAAAGTTTCATCAAGATACAATGTCACGCACCTACTCACTCACCCACCCACACCACCCACACACACACAGACGTACACCAAAATTTTTATTGGCTATTTAGATAGAGGATGGTCCAAAACAAAAGAAAAAACAAAATTTGGGGTATATAAGTATTTTTTTTTCTCAATAGATCGCATTACTTCACACAATTTAAAATTGTGGTGAAGTAAAATATGCAGATTCTTAGGAATTATTAACTGTTCCAAAGGTTCATGCAAATCATGCCCATTACAAAGCTATCCTTAATGCATTCTTAAAAAGTAGCAAACATGTTAGGACCCAATTGCTGAAATGTCCATCATGGTGGATATTTGGCAGTCCTTTACAAACTTTATTTTCAAAAAAGTTTCATTATGCTCAAACGAAATATAACACTTGCAGTAATTTTACCAGACCACAAACCTACAGCCATATGTTCTCTTTCAAAAATTTGATAAGGAACCTTGGTGTCAAGCAAGAAACCTCAGTTAAATTCCACAGTTCTCGAATGATATTTGCAACATTACACAAAGATGATATCGTAGCAAATTGACCAATAGCCTACCTGTTGTTTGACCAATAGCCCACCATCATTCATATGATGATCGAAAACAATCTCCGAAAAATGTTCCAAATTCGATACACTCTACGACGAACAACCCTATAACGTCAATGACATGATCGAAAGATATAAGAGCACTTTTATAGCAGATGCAATATGTAACACCCCAATCTCTCATAACCAACATTTTTTTAAGAATACACACAGTATCAAAAAGGCATATTTGTTTTTCTAGGATAGAACGCAAATTATATTACTTCACAATCCGAATTGGTTCGGACAATTTATTGTTTTTCCTTCTTCTGATGATATTAAATTAGGTTTGCTTTGTTCTCAAAGAATTAGACAATTTCTCATAAGCCGTGATGGTATAATTGTGTAATTTTTAGGCAGATAGCATTAATCAGTGGATCATTGCTAACCTCATTTTTGTTTTATTTTTACTTTTTTATTTTAATCTTTTTTACTTACATCTTATCACGAAATATCATTACGTTGTTTATTTTGCTGAACTTGACTGAAATTGCTTTTTAAAAAGTTCATTTAATAATAAAATATTTGAAAAAAAAAAGTCTGAATCTAAAAATTGCCATTTTTATAATTTTTCTTCAGAACAAAAAAAACTGATTCCCGACAGTCATATGCACAACGAATTTTATCTCTAAAACAAAAAATGATGCTAGTCCTAAACTTTCACAAGTTGTTAGATATAAAATAAGCTTCAATTTAGTTTAAAAAAAAAAAAAGTTAATGCCATCTTTTTTTCAATTACACCATTTTTTTCTTATGTTACACCATTAAAAATTATTTCAAAAAATTAACAGTGTACATTTTTAAAAACTTTATTCTAATACCTATTCAACGACATATCATTTATGAAAATCGATTGAGTAGTTTTTCTACAATCGCTCGTCAAAATGCACTCACATCACAAAATAACATAAATTGAGGGGCACCCTGTGAAGTCCCCTGGTCGAAAAAAAAAATTCTAAGAGAACTTGTATTTTTTATTTATCAAAGACTATCTATAAACAAAAAATAATCAAAATTAAAAGGGGTCAAGTCAAAACGATGTTGAATCTTCGTGAAATTGCTCTTATATATATTTAACTATTTACACATAATATATAACAATTTCTCTATTTAGTTTTATAAATATATATCGAGAAAAAAAAATTCTTACACGAAAAATTTCATTCAGATGCTGGGTATATGATGAAGAGAGTCACATGGCACAGGAGTGCAGCAAAAATTAAGAAGGAGAAAGATTTTCGTCTTCTGTGAAGAGTAGGGGAGTCAAAGAAAATGACTCATGTGTTCAATATGTATAGGAAATTGGGCCATATCTCACACGAAGAGTTATAGATCTTCATCTCCTATTCAACGGAAACCCGTTGGATTGCAGATGAAACTGTGACAAAAACAAGTGAGGAGAACGTTACCTACATCCCCAATTTCGAGAATATACAGCATTAAATGGTGAAAATTTGGATATTGCAGAACAAATTGAAGGTAAAAGTTCCATCATGACATTGAATACAGGGTCAGCTAGTACATTTGTTCGAAAAAGTTTGATTGACGGCGTTTTGGAACCGATGGATTGAAACTCCAGTAGGGAAAAGAATCGCTGAAATAAAGATGAGGAATAACTACTATCAACAAGAGGTGCTAGTGGCAAACATTATACATGAAGTCATTTTTAGAATGGACTTCATGAAGACGAACGGATTCGTATTCGATTTTGGACATGGGATCCTAAAGGTTAATATTATTGAAATGCCACTACTGTTGAATAACGCAGACTCAACAAATATTGGCAGCGATGAGAAACTATACAGTGCAGAAGAATATTTAGAACCTTAATCCAAACAGATGAGGGAAAGAAACGTCAACCGACGCAGACGTTTAAACAAACGCCGAAAGATAAAAAGGAAAAAAGGGTCGGGTGCATAATGAAGTGAACAACTTAAATGAAGAGCTTAAAAGGGCTTCAAACTGGCACGAGTCGCAGTTGCAAACACGAAAAATTGAAATAGAGAGATACGAAGGCGTGAAAAACTCAAGGGACAAAGAAAAGGAGAGTAGCAAAGTAGTGAAAATCGAGACTCAACAAGGTGGGCCGACACAAAACAAAGTGATGGTCAAGGACGCACGAACAGACCGGAGGTAATTCTAAACAGCATTAGAAAAAGAAAAAAAAAGAAAAAAGTTTTTGAATTCAACAATTGGAGGAGAGATTAAGAACCTGATCGGGACGAACAGGCTTAGGTGGAGGGTAATGTTACGATTCTACATAAACGCAATGAAATACAAAACAGTTATATTCAACCTTAATTTTCGAAATACAATATTTCAAAAATAAAATCAAGGTCACACTCGTTTTTTAGAACAAGGGTCAAAATAATTTTAATTTCTGTTCTGGATTTTCCTTTTTAAAGAATGAATTTTTCTAGAATATACGAGAAATTATGCATAATTGTATATAAGGAATTGTACCTTCTTGCAAAATTAAATTAGTTTTATTTTAGACTGCATGCGATGGTCTTAAGTTTTATTGTAATAATATAGATTATTTTAATCGTAATAATATAAATTATTTTAATAGAATATTCTTTCAATAGCTTCAGAAACTTCGACACTTGATTGTAGAAATTGCTAGTATAAACACAGCATCAAAATAATACACACAATATTTCTATTTTTGAATAAAACTTAAAACGTTTTCCATTAAAATTCGTTTGTCTTTTTTATACACTTTTGTATGTACACGATATGCCATTTAATTAATTTTATCGCTGCTAGTAATCTCGCCTTCAAAATGTTAGAATGTTTTTCTGTTAATCCATTACACCTAGATTAATTGTTAAAATGCATTTTATTGTTTTGAATGCATTTTTTTTGTTTTTGTTATATTTTTTAGAATTAATATAATAATACATGTTTGATGATGATGACTTAAATAATTTTAATTCTGTTATAATGATGATTAAACTTTTGTATATGGTGAACTTAGGTGGTAGTAGCTCATCAACGTTGATATGAAATCGGAGATCGGTATTTCTATGCCGTAGGATTTTATTTTATTTATAACAATGTAGACTGAATGAATCTGTGATCATGAGAGGTGATTGAACCTTCCACAAAACTAGAATTCAAATCATGTTTGACCTTTAATGAATATATTATAAGATCATAAATAAATCGCATCCCTCAAAGCAATAGTAACACATTTAAAAATTTGTAGTTTTGAGATAATCGCAATTTACGAATGTGCAATTTAATTTAAGAATATGCAAAAGAAACTCATTCTTAGTATACTAATGTAACACAGTGGTTTAACCCTCCAAGATTATTATTTTTGCTTTGTGTTTGATACCAATAAAAATTGCTATCCCAAATACCAGTTTTTAATGTTTTAATTAATTAAATTTAAGTTGTGTTACTTTTGCATTAATTAATTAGAATATGAGATATGTTAGTCTTACACTACATAGTAACCCATATTTGTATTAAATTAGGCAATATAACTAAAATTTCAAGTTTTTTGACTTATGGTAGTATTGCATTGAGGGTGCGATATATTGATAACCATAGTACACATTAATTCCTATATCGTTGCTTACTCTACTTGTTAGATAAGAACTTTCAAATTCATTTCATATTTTATTTCTTGTTACAATATTCTAATTCAACTTTAGTTCTGCAGTACTTAAATTCAAATTATTTTAGCTTGCACAATAAGGCACCGCAACAAATTCTTTTGCAGTATACTTATTTACAACATATTCGTTATTAATATTATTAAAGTTAAAGAGAAATAAAATTCAAGGAAATTTAAAAATTTCAACCGTAAAATATATTTTACGGACAATGCGATAAATTGCCAATTATTTATTATCGACGAAGAATTCCACCGATTACTTTTGTTAAATAGATTTTTAAAATTTATGCTAATAAAAATTATAAATACAAAATTCAGTTTTGCTTTTAGTGATTGTTTAAATATTTTATCTGATCCAATACGAAAGGTTCAACTGTTTATTTTAAATAATTTATAATTGTCGGAATTGTTTAAGAACATATAGGAGCAACTGGCACATCTATATAAACATAATCGTAGCAATTGAGACTTTAGGGCGAAACTCGACTACAAAATTTATTGAATCGTATAATAATATATATCTTACATTTCCAGTAAATCTCAATATCAACAAAATATCTGTCCCAGTTGAAATTATAACCCAATAACAATTTTTGCACCTAATTATTCGAAAAATATGAAATGCAATTACCAAAACACAAATAATGTTTTCATAAACATTTTTGTAATTATTTTAATTAACTCAACAGTATGCTGTATTAATTCCGTTTCTATTAAAAATATAATTAATTGTAATCTAAAAATTATGATCTTCATTTATTTCATTTCGCGGTTTGTGTTTCCAATTTAATTTAAATATTTGTTTTATGAAATTTAAAGTTATATTTAAAAAGTTGAACAAACTAATGAGATTACGAATACGAAATCATTACTTGAGATTTGAATGTACTTTGAGTATAAGAATTTTTCTGTTTTACATTTACTCTATAGATTACATAATTTCAATGGAAAAGATGTCAAACCAGGAAGTTTAAAGAAAAAAACTATCTGAAATAACTATTTAGATGTTACTGCGTTGAGTGGAGGTTGACTTTAATATAGAGATTGGCTGCTAGTGGCGTTGAATTTTCCAGAAGATGAATATGATGATACGAGATGTTGTTGGAGATGTTGTATCCAATATTATGAGTTACTTTGAATGCGTTAATTAAGCTGAATCTTCATTATGATTTAACAATTATAATGTTCACGTAAAGTAAACACAAAAGGCAGCAGATAAAATGTTGTTGTAACAACCATATCATGAATTAAATTTATTTCCAAACTTCTTCAGGTACACTAGCTTCCACATTCACTAATGGTCTTGAACCATTATTAAGTAGCACGAATATAAATTAAATTCCCTCAAAACACAATAACATTTCAGAGTTTAAGTAATTGTATTTATAAATAAATTATACAAGTTACATGAAATTTGTCTTATTGTATTAATCAAATTGATGGCGAGGCGATGAAATATAATTTACATAGAGAATTACATTTTTAATTTAACACGAAAAATAAGAACTCGAAACTATTTGGAAAAAACAAAATCCGAATAGTAAAAAAATATTTTTTTGATTTTTTAATAAATGTTAACGAAATCATCGCCTACTAGATTTTAAAGTTTTTTGCGAAATGATTTTAGTTTTGATGTTCGCCACAACTAAAGGAAGCATATTCGCAACATAGTACCGCTGATTTGTTAGCTGTTTACATTACGGTCGGTAACTGTCCCCTAATCGGCATATCGAACTAAATTAATAATTCTTGCATTTGTCGAAATTGTAAGTCATTTTTTATGTCATTTGTAACTCTTGCATTTGTCGAAATTGTAAGTCATTTTTTATGTGTTCAATGATTGAAATTGATCCATATGACGCAGAAAATTATTTACAATTATCAGCGGCTTTGGGAAATTACTCTTGAAAATTTTAATTTAAACCAATGAAATTCTCTAAAATGTAATGACATCATTCAATTTTACCAATAAACTTTGAATTATACTAATAACAAATATTTATACGTCTTGACTACTGGGATATTAAAAATTATCAGTCTAATTTTGAAATAATTAACTGATATCACAGTAGGCCAACGTAAATTCATAAAAAATATATAAAGAAATGAAAAATGGCAAAACATTTTCTTAACGAATTCCCCTCGTTCGTTGATAAATTCTCATAATTTTTTGAAACATTCCTCAAACAAGTGGTATTGATAATAGCCCTCGGCCTACGACCTCGTGCTTTTATCAAAATACTTGCTTTCGAAATTTTTGGCAAACAATTATTTCGAATTGTCACCGCCCTTGGGAAATTATAACTAAAAATTTTTTGCTTTATTTTTATTTATAATTTAATACAATGAAATTCTCTCAAATGTAATGACATCATTCAATTTTACCAATCACATTTCAATTACACTAATAGTTTTCCTTGGGTAATTATCAGGAATATGTGTCTTGTACTAGAATTCACTACAAAATTAATTTCATTTTTTTTTTGAGAGGGCTCTATGATGCCTGGCCTCCAACAAACGAGTCAAGTAGATTATTTTACGAAAGACTTCAACTCAAAGACTGCAAACTTGACTATAGAATTTTATTAAGCGAATCTTTTTTATATAAATTTGAAAATGTGTGCGTTTTCATACAAGTTGTTTCTTTTTGCTTGCATTTGCATCAATTGCATTTAAATGTTACAGTTTTGTGCCAATTTTGTGCTATTAGACCATTCTTTTCGAAAATTGAATCAGGTAATAACACTGCAACATGATAATGCAATTTTTATGCCTAAATTGATGATGTGGAAATGTGACTTGAACAAGGCGATTCTAGATGCCGTACATCCTGGGGTAATTACTTCTATCGCGAATTGTGGCACACACTTTGTAATTTATAAAGGAATTTGGATAGTACCCAAAATAATATTTTTATAGAAACCTTAAAGTCGTAGATGGAAATATGCGACTGTGTCGACTATTAATTGTGTCGCACGAATTTTTAACCAATTAGGGCCGGGATTCTGATCAGTTTTGTCATTTTTTCTCTCGTTTTTGGAAACATTTTGTCCAATTCTAAAAATTGTCAACCTTGCATTAGTTTCGTTAAGTTTGGATTTGTAGCCATTTTTTCATAATTTTGCCCACGCCAACATTTGAAATGACTAAATTTACATTTTCTAATTTTTCCGTTTTATGTTATAATAACGTAATAATAATTATTTTGTATATTTGTAATAAATATATTTAAATAAAAAATTAGAAATAAAAAACAAACCTGTATAATAGGATATTGCAGATCAGTGCAATTCTCTAGGAAACTCCCAACATCCATGAAACTATAAATAATAAAACACTGCGTGTCAAATAAGAAACCACAAAACGTTTTTAAACAAGAAAACGCTTATAATTTACACTTTATATAGTAATAAAATATTCACTTCACTAATTATTATTTTAAAATTAATTTAATAATTTTCATCATTAGTGTTCTGCTTGCGCAAGTCCCTGGTGTATCCGCCCATGGTCTCTCTCCTGAGCTCTGTCTGCGCGGTCTCTTTCATCATTCCGTACCCTCCGTAACCCGTTTTTATATTGCCCATCATTTTCTCTTTCTTCTTCCCCTTTTTATTTGTCCCTCCATAGATCCTTCCAAAACATCTTTTAACAAACATTGCCTTTTTAGTACGTGTCCGATCCAATTCCTTTTTCTTTTTTCTATTGTCTTTACTAGACGTTCCTCTCCCACTTTTCTTAGAACTTCCTCATTTCTCACGTTGTCTATCCACTTGATCTTAACAACTCGTCTCAAAATCCAAATTTCAATACTTTCTAACATACTAATTTCCTTTTTTGATTTCACATCCGTACAAGAGAACGCTCCACACAAAGCATTTTATCATTCTTTTTTTCAATACCATGTCTATTTTACTGTTTAACAGTATCCTCTTCGCTCTAAAAGCCTGCTTTGCCATACCAATCCTTGCTTTTATTTCTCTTATTCCACTCCAGTCTTCCGTCACTTCAGTTCAATCTACAAAGTCATCAGTCATCAGTTTACAAAGCAAAGGTAAACCTCCCTGTCCCTTTCTGTATAACGCTCTACAATGGACCTTACGACTCCCAGTGTATCTCTTGTACCAATGCCCTTTCTAAAACCGAACTGCTCCTCGTCCACGCTCTTCTCCATCACTTTTGTCATACGCCTATTTATTACTCTCAGCAAGATTTTAGCAGCATCCACACCTAGACTGATGGTTGTGTTCTTGACACTTCTTCGTTCCCTTTTTCTTAGCCAATGGAATCATTTCGGATCTCAAGAAGTCCTCAAGCCACTCCCCACTTTCATAAATCTCGTTGCAGATTGATGTAAACTCTCTCATGCCTTCCTCTTGCAAACACCTCAACACTTCCACTGGTATCTCATCAATTCCGGCTGCCTTGGCACTTTTCATATCTTTCATTGCTGCTCTCACCTCATCCAGTACAATACTTGGGCCGATGTTATCTTTTGGTACTTCCTTTTCTCTCTCTACGTTTAGAACCTTAGGTTTTTCCTTTGCCTTACAGAGCTCCTCCATATATTCTTTCCATCTTTGCAAAATTAGTTTTTTTTCTTTCAGAACTACACCCTCCTGACTCTCCACTTCTATACATTTTGCTCTGTTCCTGTCTTTGGTCGTTGTTAGTTCTCTCACTTTGTTATATACCAAATCATGCCTTCCAGATCTAACCATTTCTTTAATTTCTTTACACTCATTATTAAACCATGCCTCTCTTGCTCTGTCAGTTTCCTTTCTCAATTCTGTGTTTCTTCTTCTATACTTTATTCGTCCTTCTCAGTATTTAACTTTTTAAACTTTCGTCTTTCCTCCGTTTTATTTATCATACCCTGGCCCCTGTGTAATGCACGGTTTCTTTGGTCGAACTCCTTTCTTGTATCCTACACTAATTTCACACACTATTTTTATACTTTGTTTTATTCTTTTCCATCTCGTCTCACTATCCTCTACTATTGTTGTTTTCAAAATTCTCATTTCTCTTTCCATATCCAAACCTATATTCTCGGCATCCAGAGACTTTAATTTCTCTAAATCCCATTTCATGATTTTTGCTGCTTTCTTTAATCTTTTAAGTTTTATTTCTAAAACTGCTCGTAAGAGCACATGATCACTGTGTATATCTGCACCAGGTAAGGTTTTTGCCTTATTCACTCCATTCCTATATCGCTCGTCAATCATTATAAAATCTATTTGTTTTCTATAGAGATCACCAGGTGATTTCCAAGTATACAACCATCATTTATGATGCTTGCTATGACCATGTGTTGGATTGCATTAACTTTTTTTCTTTACAAAATTCAATCATCCTATCTCCTCTTTCATTTCTCAAACTCAGACCAAATTTTCCCACTACTCCCTCGACCTCTTCTGACCGCACACTTGCGTTCCAGTCCCCTATCACAATGTGACAGCAACCCTTCCCATTCCTCATTTAAAATCTCTTCAATCCGGTCATAAACCCCTTCCACCTCTTCGTCATCATAGTCACTTGTAGGCATGTTCACTTGAATGACTAGAATACTCTTCGGAGCACTGTTTATCTTTAATGCTATAATTCTCTCGCAGTCATATATTACCTTACTAATACAAGTCTTTAATCCGTTATTTACAATAAATCTCACTCCGTTCTTTCCTCGCTTTCCTCCACTGAATTAGAACACAGCATCTTCCATTCTTCTATCTCACTTCATTCCACGTTCCAAACCTAACTTTGTTATCACTTCTCCTTTCCTGATCACGTGAGGTCTTTGTACACTGTTCCCCTCGGAAATCCGATTGGATGACTAGAAAGAAGCCATGTTTAAAGAATTGTGTTCCAGCTTGTATTTAGTATTCAAAAAAACTCATGTTACTTTTTCTTCTTCTCCTACGCCTTTTCTTGGAACACCTTTTATGTCTTTAATGGAGTGGTTTTCCGTTGCCTTCTCCATCCTGATGACGGGGGTCTCGAAGGACTCATCCACCTTTGGGGACAGCTTCCTACTCCTAGGACAACAGAGTGCCCTGTTCTATCTTTTAAGTTCATCCGCCCTCCGAGGAGGCCGTTGACCCTTAAAAGAAAGTTTGAGTTCTTATTCCGGAAGTCGCTCGGTCGTCAGTTCCTCGTTGGTAAGAACAAATTATACCACAAGAAGGTTCGAGGTTAACATTTTTTAAGGTAAAACTTATTTATTTAAAATTTAATAATTTTAAATAGCTAAAAATTATTTAAACCGCCAAAACAGCAAACAATTTCAATATATGTAATAACCTTAGAGTATATATAAATATAGAGAGAACATAACTTTAAAATTGTATGAAGAGAGACATAAGAAATCGTGTTCACAAAAATGTCATATTCAATTTCTCATTTCGCCATTTGCATTTCTGTTTATTTACAACAACCAACTATTGTATTAAATTATAAATTAAAAACAATTAAATAATTTAAAACGAAACAAAAAGTACAATCTATTATTTTTAGTTGTGCTAATTTTTATAAAATGAATGAAAATAATTACGAGAGTTTTTTACATTTATTGTGTTATTTCCAGTGATTTTATAATAGAGAATTTTTTATTATTTTATAATGCCAATGTTCAAATATTTAAGTTATGTATACATACTGAAAGTATATTATGAAAACTAGCTGGCGACCAACTTTTCATTATTGCGTAGTTTATTTTTAATAGATAAAAGATCAAAATTTATATGTTTGGTTAGAATCAAATCCTAATCTGTCATTTTTCTTATTTCTTTTTATATAGTAGCAGTGAGGGAGAAACTATTATTTTTTTGTGGTAGGTTTTTTTCTTATAGATTTAAAAGAAATTTGCAATAATTGTACAATTTTAAATCAAATGAAAAATTTTCGCACGTCTTTGGGAAGACAAACCGGTTTCTCTCTCAGAGAAATAAAGGAAAACAAACAAACAAAAAAACGATTTGACAGAAGATCAGTCACCATTAATATTAGTTATGGTGGTCGGTTGGTAATAACTGATTGTCAAAACTGTTATTGTGTGAAGCTGGGTTTTAGCACGCGAACTGTAGACTGTGGATAGTGTTATTATTATTACCAATCATAAATAAGAATTTTGTGGTGAATAAAAAATTCTCTTCTTTGATTGGTTAATAAAAATTTTCACATTCACATGTTAAACCCCAGCCTGGGCGTTTTATACTCACCACAAAATTCTATCGAAATTCCATTCGGTTGTTAAAGGTAAAACTTGGATGTTATTGTGCTACATTTATTTGCACATTTATATAAATAAATGCTTAGCATAATGTCATAAATGTTATCGATATACATTATACACATATATGCTGGGTTTTAACATGCGAACTGTGGACCGTAAAGTATTTTAATAACCAATCAGAGAAGAAAATTTTATATTCACCAAAATATTCTTATTTTTGATTGGTTAATAACGCCATCAACAGTTCGCATGTTTTTTTTTTATTTAACGTATGGTTTTTGTTGTAACACATTAAAAATAAAAAGAAAACTTAAAATAGATAAATTTTTCTATGAAATCTACATAAAACAAAACATGAATACACATTAAATGAGCTTACAATCGATTTGATTGCGCGTCTTTTAGTTAAAAAGTAAAATATTTTAACAATGGGCAGTACATTTGAACATTGAATGTTTACATCGAGTGAGTCTATCCATGTTACTACATCGGGAGTTGCCAAATGGATGTCTGAGATGTCGCCATTGTATCGTCGAATTAGAGACACAGTTGTAATGTGTTTTATGGTTTGTTGTGGAGCTCCGCAGTCAAATTGAGGGGACTCTGAAATGCCCCACTTGTAGAAAGAATCAGCACAACGTCCATGATTCGGTCTTATTCGGTTTAGTGTAGTCCAAGAGATGACGTGGCAGATCGAAACCAGGTTGGACAGAAGTCAGGTTAGTAATAGAAAGGTCAGGAGTGTTGCAATGATTTCAGGAGGTGTCCCAGGCATCCAAGATATTAAAATTAGTTGCCAGCAGGTTGCTGGTAGTTTTATGTGGAGGATTTCTTGACTTCAATCGACAACTAGTGTGGTCACCGTAATATTCGTGCAAGGGTAACGTGATGTTTTTGGTTACCATTTTATGTTCATGCATGAGCGCATGCGAGCGTCTGGGTGCAGGTGGAGCGATATTACTTAACACAGGGAGCCAAGGTTAAAGAGTGGACCTGATAGTACCACTCATAGTACACATCGTGACATGCAGCTAGCAGTCAACTTTTTGAGTATGTATATTCAGCCAGACTGGTACGCCGCACTCAGCCACTGAGTAAACCAGACTTAGAGCAGTTGTGCGGAGGGTAGCTGGAGTAGCACCCCATGTCGAGCCTGCCAGTTTGTGCAATATATTGTTTCTCGTTTTAAGTTTTTTTGACGTATTCTCTAGGTGGAGTTTAAAAGAAAGAGTTCTATCGAGAGAAATGCCCCGGTACTTTGGGTGTTGATTGTATTTAATGACAGTGCCGTTAAATAACACTGATAGTTCGTGTTTTAATTTGTTGTTTAAGTGAAAACAAGAACTCTCGGTTTTGCTTAGATTAGGAAAGAAGCTCCACGTTCGAAAATAGTCATTCATTATCGCCAGGTCAGTTGAGAGCAAATCTTTCAAGTCACCCATGTCTATATTTTGAGTGGCCAGGGTCCAATCATAAGCGTAATCAAATTTCTTTGATGTTGTGTCAGGAATGTCATGGATGTACAAATTAAAAAGTAATGGCACCATGACGGAACCCTGTGGCAAACCATTGTTAAGAATTTTGGGCCTACTATAGGAATTATTTAGATTAACTTTAAATACACGATTACTCAGAATATTGTTAATTAAACGAGAGATGGTGCTACAAGGTATTGAATTGAACAGCTATATATAATCCCAATTCACCAGACCGTGTCATATGCTGCAGTGAGATCGATGAATACTACTGCGCCTGTTTTTAATTGTTTTTGGTACCCAGCTTCGATATAGGATGTTAAAGCAAGCAGGTCAGTGCAACTGCGATTGGGACGAAAACCAGCTTGTTCGACTGGTATCTGCCATTCAAGATGGGTGCGATACGGTTGTATATGAGTCGTTCTAGCAATTTATAGCAGGTGCTCAAAAGGGCAATTGGGCGATAGTTTCCTGGTTCATTGGATGGTTTACCTGGCTTAAGTATCGCTATTACTTTGGTAGTCTTAAAGTGTTTTGTAAAGAATGCCGGTTTCTAGGATATTCGAGAAAAATTTAGTTAGCCATTGTTTTACATTTTTTACAGCATTTTTAAGAAATTCTGGAAAAATGGCATCATAGCCAGCTGCTTTTCCGTTTTTTGTTTTGGATAGAGCTGAATCTAGTTCTTCGTTACTAAACGAGTTCGCATATTTCGATGGAGACGAGCAACTGTGCTTCATTTCTCTTAATTTACGTTTAATGGTTCTCTTATGAAGGCGATTAATAGAAGAACGTGACATGTTTATGATATGATTTGCAATGTCTTCTGGATTTATTTCATTGTTAGCACGAGTAATGGAGTTTAAGCCACCCAGTTTCTGAAGGAGACTCCAAGCTTCCCTGCTTGAATGTGAAAAATCAATGTTTTCAACAGCGTTAACCCACTTTTGTTTGCTCGCGGCGTCCAGTGAGTATATCAAGTTATCAGCCACGTCTGCCTCACCACTACTAAGGTACTCCTCATTTAATATATCGCTTTCTCTCTACCCCATCCAGGAATGTATTCTGCCAACAGGATATTCATCGACCAACACCCCTAAGATATCACCTTGGCAAGTGATCTCATAGCTCTTGCTAGAGGTATGTGATAGCTCACGTAAACTCTTATGTCAATAGCATACCAAAATCAAAAGCAAAACAGTTATCAACAATTAAAAAAATTACACACCAACAAAAACTAGAACTCCGTGCCGAAAATAGAAATAACTTTACTTTACGTCGGCGATCGAGTTTTTTAATTTGTTTTATAAAAATATTGTTGGGCAAAGTTTTATAGGAAATAAATCTTTACTATTAATACGGAATCTCCATAGCAAAAAATAATACAATTTGTAAAAAAAACTTATAAGAATAACTCTACCGCTGATTTTTCAAAATTCTTCGTTTGAAATATTTTTTATTTTTCTTACGATATCCTATCGTTCGTTTATTTCTAGCTGCATTCACTTTTGCTTCATGTGCAGCTGCAGATGCTTTATATGCCGCTTGTTTGGTTTGAGCAAAATCAGCACGGGCAGCACTTAATTGTCTTAATAATTGTTCGACTCGATTTTTTGCTGCTTCCAATAACTGTGTCTTCTCTGCCAGCTCTTGTTGAGCTCCTTGTGCAGCTTGTTCCGAATTACCAACATTTGCTTGAGCTGTTTGAACGGCTCCAGTTAAAGTTTTAAGTTGTGCTGTTGCTTGTTGGGCCGCTTGCATAGCTGCATTAACATTCGTTTGTGCTTGCTGTAACGATGAACCTTGTTCTTGTACAACAGCTTCAGATTCTCTAACATTTTGCTCCAATTGATCTACAATAGCTTGTTTTCCGGCTAATGCTGCTTCGGCTGCCTTTGCGGCTTGAAGCGCTTTCTCTGCTAATTGCGCTTTTACTTGATGGGCAGCTTGTTGACCGGCAACTTGTTGAGCATCTGATGCAGCTTTCGCTTCTTGTGCCGCTTTTTGTGCTATACTAGACGCTCTTTGTTTACTTGTCCCAGGGGATGACCGCGAACCTAATCCTCCATTACAATTATCGCCATTTTGACAATGACCATCCGAGTTTGATCCTCCTAATGGAGAACCTCCAACTTGTCTTTTCGCAAAATGTGGTCTTCTTATATTTTTTCTATGGTGAGGTATATTCTCATGCATTCTTTTAACTCCATTGACAAATATAACGTTCAAAAATACTAAAACGGAAATTAAATTAAATTAAAATATCATTTGTATCATTGGAAATAAAAATCTTACAACTGATTAGAACAAATAAAATTAAAACCTTCATTATATAATAGTAGTAAGAATGAATCAATTAAACAATATTCAAAATTCGATCAAGTTCAACATAATTTATTTTAAAATCAACCGACTAGATTTAAAAATAAAAATATTCACCACGAATTGGTAGATATTCATTTTATAAAAATGTAATAGATGATATGTCAATCCCATGTGAGTTTTTATTGTTCTTCTAGTTTGACAATTGAAAAATTTTTATTTATTATTTAAAATGGTGATATTTGAACGTGAGGAGATTAAAAAATATACAAATATTAAATTAACTTTACCTGGTATACCATGTGATTTCATTGAAATAAATTATTTAAACAATTCTGGTGATGTTAAAAACGATTGTTCATTTCCATTTGCGAAATCGGGAGTTTATGAATCACCAATTCTATCTTATAATGTACTGGCGAAGGGGAATGATATTAAAACAGTTTATGAAGTGTTTATTGATATAAGTAATGTTAGCGAAACAGTTACTATTCTTCCTGGAGATACTATTGGTATTTTAACTCAAAATTTTAAAGAAGATGTGAATTTTTTAATACAACATTTGGATCTGGATATTTTGGAGATCGATAAAGTTTTTGAATTGCAAATAAAAGCAGGCATGAAAAAAGGTACAAAACTGCCAGCTTATATACCAAAACAATTTACAATAAGAAAAACTCTATTGGAGTGCTTAGATATTCGTGCTGTTCCTAAAAAGGTAAATAAAAATGTGCAGTAATTTCTGGATTTGCATTTTGGACTAATCGATAGCTTTTAGTACATCAATAATTTTTGACATACAGTCCGAAATTTGGTATGACCGAATTTGTCTAAGAGGATATCTAGAACGACAGTTGGGTTTAATTATTTTTGAGAGCTACAGTTTGTGAACGCTACTGCAGATCTAATGTGTAGGTGTAATGTATGAATTTGGAGAACGATCTCCATAGTTGATGTTGGTTCGGTTCTAAAAGCACATGTGGCGCAGCTATAAAAGCCTGTGTATTTATGTAAGCTCTGTCTGATCAGATATTTAGTTTGTTTTTGGTCACCAGATCAAAGCTACGTATGACAATATGTGCTTTATCATTGTTTGATGCAACCAAGGTATCATTGTGGGACTCACATGATTTGTTTTCCCAAATAAGTTTCAGCAAGAAAAAATTGGATTGTTTGCTTTGCATATTTGTTTTTTTTACTGATTGTCGATCAGTGCCACCTTATTACAACAATTAATCACAAGGTTCAGGGCTGTTTGGTTCCTTCACCAACAATAGAGTCGCTCGCCTCACCATGACTGCTATATCGTCGGCGTAGCCGAGTGGTGATTTCAGAATTTTTCATTTTATTCAAAATATCAGGAACTATAAACCAAAGCAACGGAGAGTATAATCCCTTTCCCTTTCTGGGGCCCTGTAGGTGTTCTGTTCTGACGTTTACCAATGTCCTTCCTAGTGGGTTGTCACACCTGTAGATCAAAAATTAACAACCACGGATCTATTCTGACCTGAGGTTCGCCCAATATCTATTTTAACCATTTTCAGTTCATGGTACAAAGTTTCTTCAAAACTGTTTCGTAATTGTAGCCTGTAGAATGGATCAGACACACGACAGACTTACACTTTTTATGTATCCTTTAAATATCTATTAAAATAATACCATTTTTATTTTTTCAGCTGTTTCTAAGATCACTGTCAACATTTGCTTCAGATCCAAACGATAACCTAATCCTTGAAATTCTCTCATCGCAAGAAGGAAAACAGGAATACGATGATTTATTTTTAAAAAAGAAATATAACTTAATTGATCTATTAAAGGAACTAAAATCGTTAAAACCACCGATTTCAATTCTGTTTCAACATTTACCAAGGTTAATGCCTAGACCATATTCAATTGCATCAAGTCAGTTAGAACATCAAAATAAAATTCGAATAATTTTTTCAACATTAACCGATAATTACGGCAAATGCCTTGGATTAACAACCAACTTGCTTGAAAATAAAATGAAAACAAATGAGTCAATTTTTTTTTATTTTCGTTTAGAAAATAAGTTTCGATATACTGACGAAATCGACTCCAATAATAATATAATTATGATAGGTCCCGGAACTGCTATTGCACCATTTATTGGATTTCTTGAACATAGAAAAAATGTTAAACAAAATAAACATTCGTCTACCCCAGTTGCATGGTTGTTTACTGGTTGCCGTTATTCAGATCGTAACAATTTATATATTGATACATTGAAATTACATTTAAAAAATAATATCCTAAATAAAGTTTTTCAATCGTTTTCACGTGATGAAAATAATAAAAACTCAAAATATGTACAAGATGTAATCCTTAGACATTCGGAAGAGTTTGTAAGTTTATTTTTAAAAGACGAAACAATATTATTTGTATGTGGTGATAATAAAAATATGTTACCTGGACTCAAAAGTACTATAATTAAATGTTTAGTAAACGAATTAGTAATTAGTGAAATAGACGCTAGTCAAATAATTAATATGAAAATTATTAAGAATAAATATGTTGAGGATCTTTGGAGTTAAAATATGTAAGTTGTTTTTTATTTTATTTCAAAAACTTTATATCGTCCTTATAATCTACACCTCAGTCTACACATAAAGTCAGCGCTGACCATACTCATGATTGAATGTTTAATACTTCTGTGTCGTAAATATTGTACAATTATTTGTTTCGCTTTACTTATATGAGGTGAGGGTCAACAAGTGTACGGCGCTTAGCAGTTACAACAATATTATAACTAAAACAATATATTTCAATATGGTCGGTGAGATTCGACAACAATCTCGACAAAAAACACAAGCCTTTGCCTAACTTTTTGGATGTGGCAGTAACTGTCACTAGCCTCAGTATTTCAAACTCCTCGTTATGACTGATCTATCTTTAACAGTGGTGGTTGTAAACTCTAATTCTATTCAGAGGACGTTTAAAGCAAGTCATATGTCGTAAACTGTAGTCTGTAACTAACTAAAACTCTTTGAATACACATCTACCCTTTGGAATGATTAATTCGCGCCACTTTCAAGCAGAATTCTTCTCAATTGGAGTTCGCAAACAAAATTATGATGAGATCCTTCATGCTTTCCTTTATTTCATTCTTAGGTTATGTGACAATTTAAATAATGCATCCAGTACTTCTTGTTGTTGTTGTAGCGACGTGTTTGGTGCTAATCTTCCGGGTCCAGGTTCAGGAACTCTGCTACTGCCCTTGGGCGGTATCAGAAATCTTCCTTCGTCAAGTTTGTTATATTTACAGGACAATTAAATCCAGTACTCGAGAACCTTTATCCTTCTTCAAGTTTTGATAAAATCTTATTGCTGATACTGCAAACACAATTATCGTAGCTTTTGGAAAAACTGCTGAGGGAGTTGGGATCCCAACAACCGTCCTCGTTTCAGAACCACGTGTAGATGTCCACAGAATGAACATTACCGAAACCATTGTCGAAAATGTTCTATGATATCACACCAAGGATGGGCGATTAAATTGATCAATACTAGGAAAACAGACGATAGGAGTCGGAGTCTGAATATTTATATTATTTCATGACTTACTAAAGACTTCTTCGTGGTTATCGAATTCTTTAACATTTTGAAATTCTCTGAACAATTTCTGTTGTTGTAGCGACGTGTTTGGTGCTAATCCTCCGGCTCCATGTCCAAGTTTAGGAACTCTGCCACTGCCCTTGGGTGGTACCACAAATCTTCCTTCGTCAGGTTGGTTATATTTTCAGGACAATTGAATAAGTGGTCTACATCGTGTGGCGTGTTCTCACACGCGTGACACTTGTCAATAATTTCAGGTTCAACTCTGCTCATGTAGTTGTTTAAAATGCGTGACCAACCGGATCTTAGTTGAGCTAGGGTGGATCTGGTGCTACGGGGTAGCTGGACCTTTTCGGCAGCGACTTTTAGTGGCTTTATTTTTAGAACACGATTTGGAGTATAGTTCCTTATTGCATTTCTAACCGTTTTGTGTGGAGTGCTTTAAGCCAGTTCTATATGTGGATTCGTCAATGTTACCAGTAACCTGGCTATCTCTGACATTTTGCAGAAAGCATCTTGCTGTCTTCCTTATGTATCTAGGTGGTTCGATCGTAGTTAAGGTGTAATTGCAAGGATGTTGCTCTTTGTGACAGGCGAATAGATATTATGTTCACGGACCGGTAATATGTTACTTTCCTCGTGCAAGTGATCTTGGTGGGCCATCAGGTGACATAATTTAAAATAGCTCTTCCCATTGCTTTGTACGTTGTTATGATCGTGTTTTTATCTGTGCCCCATGAACTACCCGCTAGTGCTTTCAATGCGTTATTCCTGTTTCTCAATCTAGAGTTTATTTGTTTTACTTGAGCGTTGAAATACCTGAACACTTTCTGATTGCATCTGCTTTAAAAAAGAATAAATTATTACATGTTATATCACACAGAGAAGTGGATAGCCGCAGGACGGAATACACTAGACAGCTCCTTCCATCTTTCTGGAGAAAGTCCACTTGGGTTTGGATTCCCGATAGGTAGACAACGTAACTTAAATGAATTATACCAATTCACTTCCTCAGATAGACGGTATTCTAATTTATCTGCCTCAAACAAATTCAATCTCCAGTTTAAATTTGAAGGATGATTTTTCGTAGATATCTTTACTTCGTCGGCCGTAAGGATTTGTAAGGATTTCCTTCTGAGTGTGTAAATCCGTCAAAGTTAGGTTGTAACATGTTTTCGCATACCTGTATGTCCTTCTGATAGTCACTGCTACATTTATAACGCACATCAATCTATTTAAATAATTTCCCATGTGTCGCAAGTAATGATGCTTTAGGTTGGTTCTGGGATAGTTGGAACCCAAAATAATACTTGTTTAAGACTCCGGGCTCAACTCAACATAAAAACGAATCAGTTGCTGCTATTCCAGGTATTAAGTGCCACGCATACATCTAGAGCTACATTTCCAAATTTTTCCAACTGACAGAATATTTGGGTGGTTGTTTGAATGTGGTTCCATCCCTTTGTGGTTATAAGCGATTTAGATTCTGGTGCCGTCAGAAAAATAATTATCCTAAATTGGTAACTATACTCGCTTATTTTGACGATTCTGATCCCATTTGAGCACGTTCGGCGAACGTGTTAAAAAATTAGCTACTAAAAACTTGATTGGTAAAACGAACAGGGCTACGAAAACTTTAACTCATTTTAATACAGGACCCAAGGTAAAAATCTTCGTTTCTTGTCGTGGTGTCTACAAAGAATTCAAAGCTCCTTACATGGTGCGGCGCGGTACCATGGTTACTTCCATGTAATCTAAAAGGCTCGGTTGACAGTTGGACTTCGATATAGTTGATCTCTATCCTAGAAAAAAATCAGATCCCGATCTATTCTCATCGTTTTAGATCATTTCACTTTAAGTGTATTCTGCTGGTGATCTTTGTTTTGGGTGCCTAGAGAGAATGATCTCGCACACTGGTTTGTAGTTTTAGTTGAAATTGGTTGAGAATTTTTTTTCAAAATGTATGCTTCAATATAACTTAACAGTTTGGTACTTCTTAGCGACATTGATTGCGTGTTTTAATGCTTTGTGCTTCAAACAGTTAAATTATCATCTACTTATGTGGGCTTTGCCCATACTTTTTTTTAACAGTTTTGCTCTACTAGTTCAGCCGAGCATGAGAATCTTATCTCTAGACTTGGAATAAAAACGGTCACGACTAAAACGTAAAAACTCCAGAACTAAAAAACTTACACTTTACGTTCTTCAATTTCATAAAAACAATTAAAGATGTTTGAAAAAATTATTGTCACATGAAAAATTGAGGCGACTAAAATGTCATTTAAAGTGACATCTGTCGTATAAAATGACTTGAGGCGTAAAAAACGGCTTCAACAATACGAAAATAGATGCGATGTGACTTTAGTCATTTAAAGTGACATGACTTGCCTTCAGTAATCGGGGTGTATAAAATATAATATTGCTGGTTGCTACGATTCTACATGTTGCTTCTCGAGATGGACGGGTCTACGCCCCAGAAGTATTTGGAACCCAGTTCCGACCAAGGACCATCACAAAAATTTCGACGAAAGATGCTACTCCGACGCTCCATTTTTTGGATAAAGAAGCAGTTGTCACTGCCCTCACTGCTTCAGATCCTCCTCCGATATTGAAAGAAATCCTGGACCAACTAAAATATGGCATTGTGCAATATGCAAAAACATTTTAAGGGCAAACACTACATCCGTCCAGTGTAATAACTGTAAAGAATGGTGTCTTCTTAAGAACTGCTCAGGCCTTGCAACACATAAGCAATGGACCAAAAACTACATAGCGCCATGTTGCTATGCATCAAGTCAACATATAAATACGAGCTCGCAACAGAACACAATGCGAATGAACACACATCCGGAAACCCCAAGTGATGTGAAAATAATGCAGCTAAATTGTAACGGTCTCTTAAACAAAATCGATGATATCATCAACTTTATGTATAAAAACAATATTCTAGTCGCGGTTTTGCAAGAAACCAAATTAAACGTTAGATCTAAGATTAGTGATAGTATCTGTGATTATAGAATTATAAGACTGGATAGAGGGAAGGACAAAGGTGGTGGTCTTGCCTTTATCATACACAAAACCATTATCTACCGTACAACCACATTACCAGCAGTACCGGGAACTGATAAACACCTAGAACAACTAGGTATTACAATAAAATCCGGAAATACGGAGATAAATCTAGTCAATATTTATATTCCACCAGTAAGCAGCTGTGATATAGGTTATGAACCGTCCATAGGACATTTATTTTACACCAAAGACTGTCTAATTCTCGGAGATATAAATGCTCACCACGATCTATGGCACTCACACTTGAACACTGACTCAAGAGGTGAAAATATTGCTGATCAAATTGACGGCTTCAACTTTGGAGTCCTCAATGAACCACAACCAACAAGAGTAACAAATAACTCATACTCTTCTCCAGATGTCTCACTTGTCAGCATGTCACTAATGCCAATCGCTGAATGGAGAACTGAAATTGCATTGGGATCAGACCATGTGCCGATCATAATCACCTTAAGCCGTTCCTTAAACGAAATGAAATCCGAGAAGAAGACCTACATTAATTTTAACAAAGCAGACTAGGATAATTTTACTAATTTTACTGAATTAGAATTCAGTAAGCAAATTTTACCAATTGACGCCCTCTCTGAGGAAAGAAAATTCAGAGAAATTTTTAACAAAGCTAGATCTCGCTTCATTCCAGCCGGCAGAATACAAAATATTAAACCAAACTTTCCACAAGAAGCCTGTGTACTTTCCTCCAAAAGAGATGACATCCGTAAGGCAGATCCAACTGATTCTAGAATTCCGGGCCTGAACAAGTAGATAAATAAGCTAGTAATGGAACACAAACGCAACAAATGGAAACATTTAGTAAGTCAAACTTTGGCACAAATAAAAGTCTGTGGAAGGTGATAAAGGGTTTAACACATCCGCGTCAATCGCATAACAACTGCATGATCTCATTCGATGATATCCCAACCGAAAATTATAGAAAAAGCGCAACAAAATTCAACACACAGTTTACAGAAAAGCAAAGTAAACGTGAAAAAGAAACCAGGTCAGTATTAAGATATATGCGCAAACATAATACTGAAAGTTTCGAGGATATCATATTTTCCGATGAAGATGTTGGAAACGCAATAAAGAAATCCAAACCATCTAAAGCTATTGGACCAGATGGCATCTCAGCCATCATGCTAAAACACATTGGACCCAAAGGATTGAACTTTCTCATTACCATACTCAACACATCTCTAAATACGCTCCAGATACCAAATATATAGAAAATGGCTAGAATAAGTCCCATTTTGAAACCTGGCAAGCCTGAAAAAAAGGGAGAATCCTATAGACCGATCTCTATCCTCTCATCGGTTGCAAAATTGATAGAAGCACTACTACTACCTCGGTTAACAGAATCTTGCAAATTGGCGTCACATCAGCATGGCTTTAGGAAAGCACACAGTACAACCACCGCGCTTCATAGAATCCAAAACCAAATCAGCGACGGTCTAAACCAAAAACAACCCTGTGCTAGAACAATTTTAGTCGCACTTGACCTGTCAAAAGCTTTCGACACAGTGTCACATGCTGCACTACTGAACGACATATTCAACACCAATCTGCCAGGTCTAATAAAACGCTGGTTGTGCAACTATCTAAGAGGCCGCTCAACATACGTTGAGTTCCGTAACTCTAGATCTAAGATGAGAGTGCTCAGACAAGGAGTTCCACAAGGTGGAGTTCTCTCGCCTTCATTATTCAACCTCTACTTAAGTAGTTTACCTGCACCACCGGAAGGAATAACCATCACGTCATATGCAGACGACTGCACGGTGCTTGCAACAGGAAACAACCTGAAACAACTCACCAATGTCCTAAACACCTACCTCAACACCTTGAATGAATGGTTCAAAACCAAAAAATTGAAATTGTCCACTGAAAAGTCCACTTCTACACTTTTCACCACATGGACGAAGGAGGTAAATACAACACTCAATATCTGCATTGACAACATACTAATTCCTGCTGTTAAAAATCCAAAACTGCTGGGGGTAACATTCGATCCACTACTTAAATTCAACGCTCATGCTCAGCAAGTAAATACAAAACTTAAAAACAGGAATAACGCACTGAAAGCTCTAGCGGGCAGTTCGTGGGGTAAGGATAAAAACACAATAATAACGGCATATAAAGCAATAGGAAGACCTTTCATAAATTACGCTGCTCCCATATGGACTCTCCAAGTAGCTGACACCCACTGGAATAAGTTACAGATAACACAAAACGCAGCCTTGCGTACAGCAATTGGATGTCACTTGATGGCCCACAGAGATCACCTGCACGATGAATGTAACATATTGCCGGTCCGTGAACACAACCAAATGCTTACCAAACAATATCTCTGGTCCTGTCATAGAGAGCAGCATCCCTGCAATGACACCTTATCCATGACAACACCACCTAGAGACATAAGAACAACTGCGAAATGCTTCCTACAAGATGTTAGAAGCAATGAAGACTTAAATAGCATCGACGATCCTATGTATAAGAGGGAATTGAAAGTTATACATACCAAAACCGTTGAAGACACAATAAAGAACTACGCCCCGAATCGAGTTCTTAATAGCAAACCACCACAAGTCGCTGCTGAAGAAGTAAAACTGCCACGCAGCACCAGAACCATCCTAGCGCAGTTAAGATCCGGTTGGTCACGCTTCTTAAATAACTACAGAGTAGAATTGAAATTGTTGGCAAGTGTCCCATATGTGAGGGCACGCCACATGATGCTAACCACCTTTTCAATTGTCCAGAGAAACCAACCGACCTGACAAAGGAAGATCTGTGGTACCGCCCAAGGGCAGTAGCAGAGTTCCTGAATCTGGACTTGGAGCCGGAAGAATAGCACCACAACTCGTCGCTACAACAACAACAACGATTTTACATAATCGCAACGAAATACAAAAAAAATTGTATTCAACCTCAATTTCCCCTATACAATATTTCAATCACTCTTTAAAATGTTGTATTTTTTTCCAAGAAAAAGGGTCGAAAAAACAAATTAAATAAAATAGATTCAAAATATGTAATGACGTCGATTATTCTCAGAAGTTCGTGAGTTTTCTTTGTAAAGAAATTGACCTCTAATAATCGAGTTGTTAAGCAGAATTATATTTAAGGAATTCCTTTAGCAGGAAAGAACGATAGGTAGTCCACATTAGACTGCGATAGTCAGGCGCACCATACACAAAGGGAATGGGGATTTTTCAGGTCCGGATTATTTTTCGATATAAATTTTTTTGACTAGAAGATTTTAGTTCTTTGGAACCCACTCCTCCTCCCCCTTCTAAAACGTTTTCTCTGTGCGCGCTTAGCGATAGTGTAAACAGATTAAGTGGTGATCATGTTGAGTGATAACTGATAATTTATTCTAAGCGAAGCGCTACATCGTGAATATAAAACCGTGTAAATAAAAGCAAAGTTATTTTTTAATTGTGTATAAAGTTTTAAGTGTTATTTAATAGAAATATGGTGTATTATTATGAACGCTGTGTTGTACTGGATATTTCTGCAATCAACCGTTGGAGTTTCTGACTTGTTGAAAAATATTCTATAGACAGGAATATTGTTTACGGTACTAATTACTTCGGTCTGAAAGACCTAAGTATTACATTCATGAGCTAAAAGTGAAATTCCTACCTCCACTTTTTTGGCATTTCTCGACGTTTTAGGACCTACTGATTCTAAAAAAGCAAAAAAAAATGTATGTCTGTCTGCCGGCCCGCCGTCACAACCTACGAAATCTAGAAAACCGCTGCACGGATTTGAAAAATTTTTTACAAATAGGTTTACTCAATAGGAAGATCCGAAAGGACGATGTGTTCGATAACTGTACCGGAAGTGTGTCAAAAAATCGTCAAGTGTACCAAACAAGGAAATTTGCATATTTTTTGTTTAAAAAACGTTCATTTTAAGTGATTACGAATAGAAACATTGAATTTGAAGAAATTTTGGTGGTCGGGATTGGTATGTGAGACCAAAAACTAGATTATTGCATTGTAAGTTTGTCAAAAAAATGTTGTCAAGTGTGTCAAAAGAAAGATTTTTATTTATTTTTTTACCCAATTTTTTGTAAAAAAATTAAATTAATTATTTGTTTGACATGAAATTTTATTATTATTATTGAGAATTTTGCCATTATAAGTTTGTTAAAAAAAAAGTTGTCAAGTGTGTCAAAAGAAAGATTTTTATTTATTTTTTTTACCAAATTTCTTTGAAAAAAATAAAATTAATTATTTGTTTGACATGAAATTTTATTATTATTATTGAGAATTATTAGTCCAAAAAATAATGCGAAGTGTGTCAATAGAATGATTTTCATTTATTGTTTTAGATAATTTTTTTGGAAAAAAAATGTTGCTGTTTGTTTACGTAAATATAATTGAACATGGAAATTTTTGAATTTGTTATAGTTTTTGAAATATTTTTGGAATTTTGAAAAATTTTAATTTTTTATTTTATTATAATTTTTATGATTTTGAAAAAAGTTTCAGTTTTTGATATTGTTATAATTTTTGCAATATTTTTAGAATTTTGAAAAAAGTTTGAATTTAAGAATTTTTGGAATATTAGAATTTAGAAAAAGTTTAAATAATTGATTTTATTCTAATTTTTAGAATTTTGAATAAAAAATTTTTGAATTTTATATATATTTTTAGAATTTTGAAAAAAGTTTCAATTTTTGATTTTGCAAGAATTTTAAATTTTGGATTTTATTATAATTTTAATAATTTTGGAAAAAGTTTCGATATTTGATCTTGTCATAATTTATGCAATATTTTTAGAATTTTTGAAAAAAGTTTTAATCTTTGATTTTGTAATGATTTTTGAAATATTTTTGGAATTTTGAAAGAAATATGAATTTGTGATTTTGTAATATTTTCTCGAAACGCGAAATGGAGAGGTTTTTGAGTAGTTTGCTGAGTGTATCATCTTTTCACTAAATTATGTTAATTTATGATCTGTTATAATTTTTCGGCAACGTATTGATGTTTCGTGTTAGTTTTGTAATAAATTTCTAAACAAAGATAAAAAAATACTTGTACTTTAACAAAGAGTTATGTTTGATATCCATCGCTGCCCAAAACTAAAAACCATGTCCTCATAAAAGTTTTTTGCCGAAAACTATATCAAAATCCTTAACCCAGACCGAAGTCTTGATATCTCAGAGCTGTAAGATTTCAGCCCCTCCATATTTTATTACTTGAGTTTACCAAGAAAAATATTTTGACATCTTAAATTATTTTTTTTTACATTTATTATCGATTATATACATACAAATTAGAATAGTTACAAAAATATAAATTTTAAAAATATATTTATACCTTAAAAATTGATGGGGAAAATAAAGCTCTTAATATTAATATACTATTAATATTACGGTTAGGAAGTTTTCTTATATTTATCTTTAATGTTAATTTGAAACGGTAATAACTATTATGATCCATTCGAATAGTTCAAGTCATTCCCTTCGGAGTGGTAAAACTAATATTTTGTATAATATATATTTTTTAACATAAAATTAGAATTTTGAAAATTTTAAAGCGAATAACCAATCTTTTTAATACATAATTATACATTTATCTTACAAACTATTTATTAATTACACAATATTGTAATGTTATGGAAAAAAGTGTTCGATGTATTCGGTCTTTATTTTTCATATCGATTTTGACAAATCGTTGTAATTAAAAATGATCAAAATGATACATAATTTAAATTATTAACGTTTAAATACACCAAAGGCTTCCGTGTTATAAAAATGTTTATTACTGCCTCTCGATGATGGCTTCATTATCTTAGGCACTGATAATTTTAGAATTCGTTCGCAAATGAAAATAATATTGAGAAAACAATTAAAAGTAGGCTTATAGAAAAGCCGCGCAACGAAGGTAAACTGGTGTCGATCGATAAGGTTATTTCGTCTGATTTTTTAGAAACAGTGAAAATGAATGTTACTGATGTAACTAATTAAAAATTCTTTGGGTTTTAAGTGTATTATTTAGCAACTAGCTTAGAACATCATCGTATAGATAATATCATTCAGGCGTAAAGTAAAACACGACATCAAGAAAAAGTAAGGAAGCATCTGAAAATGGAATAAATCCACAACTGTTATGCTAGTAGCATTGTTATGCTAATATTACAATGGTGAGGAAATTTGTGGACGGCACCAAAGATAATTGGCATAATGAACTTAACAGTCTACATGCCGGTTCATGGCGAACACTAAATGAACAAACAAACATCGCAGTTGACTATCGTACCGGGTGCTTAATTGGAAACTGAAACGTCACAACTCTAACGGAATAATCAAAACTAGCACAAGCTGAGACGGTAGTGGAGCAGTGAAAATTATCTAATGTTGTCTGGCATGTCGAACACATGTAACATGTTACATTAATATTTTATTGACGAAGTTGACTGATAGTTGATTTTTATAATTGGATGACTCATCGTTTTGAATAAATTTTAGTATCGAATATATATCGAAGTTCAAGACCATAATTTGTTCAACAAAAATGAATCTCACCAATCTATCTGCGTTGACTTTAGACGTGCACTTGTTTCAATCAATATAAGCACTGTAGGCACTATGAAATAGGTATCCCGAAGTAAATTAAATCTAATCAAAGAACTGTCAAGATGCTGGAAACAGAATTCAATAGAAAAACACAAAGTAATAAAAAATACAACCACAGGTGACAGGAGTGATACGAGGATGTGTAGGTTTTTACCACAATGGGTTCTTTCACCCCGAAACTACCTGTCAGTAATTGTCAAACTACGCCTATCATACCGTTCACTCATTTTTTTGCTATGGGGATGGTTTAGCCCATTAAGACTCCATATTCTACTCCAAATTTCTGGAATTGAAAGAAATCCATTTTCACAAAAATATTGCTCTGCTCAACATGCGGCAACATCATGGTGGCACCTAAGGAAATGCCTTTTCTAATAACACACAAGCATTCGAATACAAGATATATAGGACCATGTTGCTCCAATATAGTCAATAACAACACAACGGCAATGTCACGCAGTACCACAACTAACAAAAGTATTCACCAAACAAAACCAGATCCAGCTTTGTACAGCATACAAGTTCAAATTAACCATCTACTATCATAAAATAACTGCTACATCTTGGGTGACCTAAACGCTGAGCTGATCACTAGAACCAATTTGATCTAATAAATCGATTAATGAAACTTCAGCATATTCAACGAATAATCGTAAACGTAATCAATACGTTTTACTTTTTCCACTACGTTTCTTTTAATTACTTCTAATGGGAAACAAAAATAGTGGTATTTTCTGATCATATCCCAATAATGATCTTGATCCACACTGAGAAAATTAACGATAGATTTAACAAGACTGTCCAATTTAAGGGGGCCCTTAAAAAAAATAATTTTTTTGTACGACACTCTCCCATTTCGTGTCAACACCCATAAAAATATTATTTGCAAAATTTGAAATCAATCGTTCCATTCTAAGGCGTGCCCCCGGCCACTTAAAGTTGAGAGGTTTTGTTCTCCCCGGCCCTGGCACACCTTAGAATTGAGCGATTGATTTCAAATTTTCCAAATAATATTTTTATGGGTATTGTGACATGAAATGGGAGGGTGTCGTACAAAAAATTTAAATAATTTCTTTAAGGGCCAGAACAAAACCTCTCAACTTTAAGTGGCCGGGGCGGGGGTACGCCTTAGAATTGAACAACTGATTTCAAATTTTGCAAATAATATTTTTATGGGTATTAACACGAAATGGGGGGTGCCGCAAACTGTACAATGAAAAAAATTCTAGAGTGGCCTAAGGGCCACCCTACTGTCCATAGAGTAGATGTTAGCTAAAGAAAAATTTAACCAGTATTTTAATGGTCGAAATTGGGAATTTAAGCGGTCTTGGCACTCCTTAAAATTTTATTCAAAAGATCTTTTTTCTCTATTTTGATTCTGTTCTTACTCCTAAGAGTAGAATTTTTATTTTTTTTATTTCACTCCTTTGGATTATAATTTTATTTTTTTCATTTTATATCGAAGAAAATTGGTACTTTTTCGTCATCCTTTTTATTTATTTTTGAAGAAAACATTCAAACAAATAATATATTGGGACGATTATGGAGTACGATGTACAAAAGAACATTTTTTTGGGAAATACTCTTTAGAGAAAATAGTTCCAGTATAAGAATACAACACAACACCATCCATTGTTTTAATTTCATGATCTACTGATATAAGTTGGACAATAATTAGACTGCGTTCCAATTGATGCTAAATTGTACTAAACGTGCTAAATCAATTTAGTCAACTATTTTATTTGACTAAATTAAAATTTTCTTTCTAAATAGTTGTGAAGAAATTCTTTCGTTAAACAATATCTGACAACTTGATTACATTAATTTACAGTAAAATTCGATAATTTTGTAAAATTCAATTTAGATTTAGCAATTTAGTACAATTTAGCAGCTAATTGGAACCCAGTCTTAGGGATATTTTGTGACTTTGTGAGAAATTAAACTCAAGTAATAAAGCAAATCATTTTGAATTTTTCAATTCTAAAGTATATTTTGGTTTTTACTCAGATAAAAACTCCATTTTTCTCTTATTCGTGTTTGGGTTATTCGAACCTATATCAACCTCATCAGTGCTATGATTTGATAAAAGAAACAGAAATATCTAATGATTGGAAAAACTCAATTTAAGTTGATAAATAATGATAAATTTCAACTTTCAAATATCATCGCCTGGGTGGCGTAGTTGGATAGCGTGTCTGCCGAAGGATCCGAATAATGACACTAGTGAAAATGATCTGTTCTCTCAGTAAAATCCAAAATATACTTTTAGAATGAAAAATTCAAATGATTTCTTTAGTTAATTGTATATGAGCATTTGAAAGAAAATACATATTTCGATTTAGGAGTAAGAACGATATTTTTATATGTTCACGCCTGTATTTGGAAATGTTATATTTTGTTTATGGTACTCACACTGAAAGAATGGAATAAAGCAGTAATATAAGGAGTGTTTTAAACCCTGATATTTAACCGTTAATCAAAGAATTTTTATTCAATCACAATTAAATTTTTTGTTGCAGCTTTTCACTGTTCTTTCGGTCTGAAAGTCCTAGTTATTACAATATCCAGAAAATTTTAAAAATCTTGAACAAATCTTGTTTTAAAAATTTTTATTTCTAAAAATATGTTTCCTGACTGGAAAGAGCAATTGGGTTGGAAAATATTAGGTCGTGTCAGAATTAATTGAAATTTTTTTTGATAAGTTTTTTGGCCTTATAATAACAGTTGATAAATGTCGTTTTCGCAAACGATGTACTTATTAAAAAGAAGCATTCACGCTAAATGGAGAGGTCTTTTGAAAAATTTTCTGGACTTATAAAACCAGTTGGAAAATTTAAGTTGTTGACATATCGTTTTTAGAAAAGCTAAAATTATTGAAAACTAAATGGACAGGTGTTTTGAGAAGTTTTCTAAGTTAATTTTTGGTTCTCTTCGTTCCTTGCTATTATTTTTATTATATGATCTGTTATAATTTTCCGACAACTCATTAATGTTTCGTGCTTGTTTTGTAATAGATTTTTAAGCAGACGACTAACTGAAGCGCGAAAATATATTTTGTTTTCTGTCTTTCTCAATATAATTAAACGTGAAGTTTAAAGGCTTGTTTAATTTTATATTCTTTGGTAACATATTTTTGATAAAACGAAAAGTAGGATTCCGTAGAAGAATCCCTATTTTTTTTTTTGATTTAACTGCTCTACTTTAAACCTTGCAAGAAAAAATTAAATTAAGTAACCAATATTTAAATTTTAAAAATGAACCAAACAAAATATTATAAAATTGTACAACATTTATAATTAACAATCTTAGTTGTTATCATATCTTATCATATGTTAAATCAATGAATATGAATACGTTTTTTAAACTAATCAATGAAATTATAAAAAATACTGGTACATACTTTATATAAGTTCACTGTGTGATGTTTATCTTAAAACTATTTTTGTTTTTTTTTCTTCGTTTAAAAAGTTTAAGTAGAGATAAAATTTATATTCAACTGTTTTTATACATTTTATGTGTATAAACTAAAACTTAAAGCTCTTTGATTTGTATAATTCAGGTGATTTATTTATATTTTTCTTAATAACTAAAATAAAATGAGACCAAACAGTTAAATAAAATAATTATTGTTAGAAATAGTAACGAATAAAAAACATTAAACATAAAAAATTATTGAAACATTTTTTTAAATGCATTTTTTTCTCTTTTACGATAGTCCAATAAAAACGTTTTCGCTCGATTAAATTCTTTTAAAATTAGCTTATTATCCGGCGTTAATTGATACGCTTTACGTAAATCAAGTAACGCCTCTTCATAATTCTTTAAACCAATTTCAGCTTGGCCACGACGAAAAAATGCTTTTTGATTTTCTGAATCAATTTTTAAGGTTTCGTTACACGCTAATTTAGCATCTAGATAATTATGTAATTTTAATTCAACAGCAGCTATATTCATACAATTAACTGAATGAAATTCTTCTAAACGTAATTTTTTTTCTAATGTATTTAATTTATTTAAAAAATAATTATAATAACGTATCGCTTTACGATATTTTCGGGATGAATTTACATAATTTTTTGTTTTGTAAAAATGATTACCGGCAATTTTGATTTTATTTAAAACGTCTAACATTTCATCAACTGATTCAATGTAATATGAATAATCCCAATCATTTGGAAATGGTGGTAATTTGTCATTTGTTTCATCATTATCGTTAAAACCCCAATCTTCACCTTCTTTGAGTTCTCCACAGTTTTCTATTAAAATATCCTAATAGAATCAAACATTTTTTGTTTTATAAAAATTAAATTATTGAATAAAATGGAGGACAATTTTCGGAAAAATAATTCAGTTAAATTAATATTAATTTCTATGGATGTGCTACTTACTTTAAGTGGTTGACCTTCATCAGATGCAAAACGTTCCATTTCTCCTAAGATATTAAATCCACGAAGAACATATCCGACGATTACATGAGTTCCATCAAGCTGGGGGCAGGAAATTGAAGTTATAAAAAATTGTGAATTGTTTGAATTTTTCACTCCGAAATTGGCCATTGAAACACATCCCTCGTCATGCTGCAAAATTAAGAGAAAAAAATTAATGATTTTTTTATATAAGAATAAGATGATTATTTTTATCCATTTTTTTAAACTGTGTAGAAGAGACTAAAGTAGACGCTTGTTTACATTGACGATTTTAATGAATGTCAACCTCAAAACGATAGAAAGATATTCAAAGATTCAAACAAACCCCATCCTCACTAGCCAAAATGGACGTTGACAAATCATACTAAGAAAAAAAACTAGACAACAACTGGATCGAGACGGCAGCCACGCAACACGAAACTTCTAACCGTCTTTTCGTAAAAAGATAAAACTAATAAACACCGGCGCAGACCTATCTGTTATACCCCGTTAGCTTGTTCAATGAAACACATTTCATATTCATCATTTGATTTTGTTTTGTTAGCTGCTAATGGTTCTAGCAAGTAGCATTCCCACTTATGGTACGCAATTGCTACAAGTCAATATCGGACTCAAACGAACATACACGAATGCCTTCATCATAGCTGCTGTGAATAGTCCGGTTATTAACGTAGCCTTTTTATGCAAACTTGGGATTCTTGTCGACCTCAAACACAAACGGCTGGTTGATTCAGCGCCTCAGATGTGAATCAATGCCTCAACAGTTTGTACATCTACTTCAACACCTATCCTCTTTTAAGTCAACAATGGCTGCAGCTGAACCGAATTATAACAAACCCGTGTGTGATACCGTGGTCCATCGTATAGTTACTGACGGACATCTTCCAGTTTCACGACCACGAAGTTTGGATCCTACCCGAAACAAAGCAGCATTTAATGAATTCCAACACATACTTGAGTTAGGAATTAGCAGACCATCTTTTTCTCCCGTATCTTGTCCTCTGCACATGGTGAAGAAAAAAGATCACAACTATCGAAGAACTTAACACGGTCACAACACCTGATCGTTTTCTCGAAACTTCTCCATTCATTTACATGGCTCCAATATATTTTCTAAAATCGATTTCTGTCGCACCTGAGGACGTTTACAAAACGGCAATCACTACTCCATTTGGGCTATTCGGATTCACCCGAATGCCATTTTGTCTTCGCAATGCCGCTCAAACGTTTCAGCAATTCATGAACGAAGTACTTCGAGATCTAGACTTTGTTTTTGTCTACATAGACTACGACTTCTTGTGGCATCCCAATCCGAGGAACAACACAAAACTTCACTTAGATCAATTATTGCAAAAGTTAGAGTATGGCATTCATATCAACACAACCAAATGCATCTTTGGCGCAACTTCTCTTGATTTTCTTAGGCACAAGATCACTCCTGATGGGATTCTCCCACTGATGAACGAATCAAGGCAATTAGAGAATTCCCAGTTCCAAATTCAATAAAAACTATTCAACTCATTGCCGGTATGGTAAACTAATACCACCGATTCATACAAAGGCTTGCCGAAACTTTGACTCCAATTTATTCTCACTTTCTTCTCTACTTAGGATGCTCAAGACAGCAAATAACTTTACTTGGCCTTCTGAATGCGACGAAGCATTCATACACGTCAATAATGAATTGACCCAAAAACACTTCTCAGACATGGACTAAGCGATTCAAAGCTTAACATCACTACTGATGCATCAAAGACGAAGGTTGATATTTTATTTTTAATTATTATAAGCCTCTGACTCGAGCTATCCAATCCAAAACAACGCAATCCAATACAATCACTAGCTACTGTCGAGATCCACTTCGACTACAACAGAATCACACAAGCACAAAAAGCAGACGTGGAACTTCAGAATTTAATTTCTGGTCCTAGACGTCACAATAGTTCTAATATAACTCCAGAGCTTTTCAAATTACTTGGCCTAGAAATCACCTGCGAACATCCACTGGAAATAATCGCCAATACATCACCGAGGCACTACTTCGAACAATCTTGTCGCGTAAATTAATCACAGAACTTTACTTTTGGCCTAGTATAAACAAGGACGTAACTCGGTGAACTATTGTTTAATCTGTCAACGTTCTAAAGTTCAACGCCACAACAAATCACCTCATGGAACATTCGAAATTCAACCCGAACCAATATGTCTGCAGCAATTATTGTCACAGCATTTGTAAGCAACTACGTATCACAATTCGGTGTTCCTCTTCACATTACCACTGATTAAGGAACACAATTCGAGAGCAAACTTTTATCAAGTTAACACAGTTCCTCGGATCTCATCAAATACGTACAACAGCTTACGATCCGCAAGCCAATGGCATGATCGAACGCTTCCATCAACAGGTTAAAGCTGCTCTTATGGTCCGAGGCAAAACTATCAATTGGAGCTCAGAAATTCCAATTGTACTTCTCAGAATTCAGGGAACAGTGAAGGAAGATCTGAAGTGCTCACCAGCTGAAATAGTTTACGGACAAACCACCATGCTACCCGTGAAATTCTTCATCGAAAATCCGTTTTCACCTATGCCAACTGCACATAGTTATCGATCAGTTTCGCAATACTATGCAAAACCTTATTCCAACAATACCACGCACTACAAAACAAAATGATATATTTGTCCCTAAAACATTAGAAAACTGCGAATACGTTTTGGTTAGGGTCAGACAAAGCGCGCATAGGATTATCAATCACCTTCAAAAGCTCTAGCGGGCAGTTCGTGGGGTAAGGATAAAAACACAATGATAACGGCATATAAAGCAAAAGGAAGGCCTTTCATAAATTACGCTCCCATATGGACACCCCAAGTAGCTGACACCCACTGGAATAAGTTACAGATAACACAGAACGCAGCCTTGCGAGATCACCTGCACGAGGAATGTAACATATTGCCGTCCGTGAACATAACGAAATGCTTACCAAACAATATCTTTGGTCCTGTCATAGAGAGCAGCACCCCTGCAGTGACACCCTATCCATGACAACACCACCTAGAGATATAAGAAGAACTGCGAAATGCTTCCTACAAGATCTTAGAAGCAATGAAGACATAAATAACATCGACGAGCCTACGTATAAGAGGGGGTTGAAAAATCTACATACCAAAACCGTCAAAGACACAATAAAGAACTACGCCCCGAATCGAGTTCTCAATAGCAAACCACCACTAGTCGCTGCTGAAGAGGTAAAACTGCCACGCAGCACCAGAACCATTCTAGCGCAGTTAAGATCCGGTTGGTCATGCATCTTAAATAACTACATGAGTAGAATTGACCATGAAATTGTTGACAAGTGTCCCATATGTGAGGGCACGCCACATGATGCTAACCACTTTTTCAATTGTCCAGAGAAACCAACCGACCTGACGAAGGAAGATCTGTGGTACCGCCCAAGGGCAGTAGCAGAGTTCCTGAATCTGGACTGGGAGGCGGAAGAATAGCACCACAACTCATCGCTACAACAACAACATCAATCACCTCCATACGAAGGTCCTTACAAAATACTTTGCTGATTTCGCAAACAGTTCATTATATCAATCAAAGGCAAAAACCACAATGTTTCAATTCACAGGTTGAAACCAGCATACGAAATCTTACCAGCACCTGAACAAGCAACAGGAATTAAACCTAGGAAAACAGTCCGATTTGCTCTATAAGTCTTGCTTTTCCTGCGGAAAACCTCACGCGCGGGGGAGTCCTGTGGCCGCTCATTGGCATTCACAGTTACCGAAACAATAAACACCCTATGAAAACAAACCAATATAAATTCAGAATACATGCTGAAATAAAAATACATCAAAAATACATCATACATCGTAATATAAAATTAATTAGTTTGTGAGATCGCAACTTGACCAGCGCACGCACAAAAAGTCGCTTATAACTATATAACCCGTGTTACGCGATAAATAACGTATTTATCCGCCGCTGATGCTCCACAAAGAACCGTAGGCTGTCCTTAAGTGTCCCTCATCCTTAGATTGCATAGAATGATTTTCCAATTTATCAGCAATGGTTGGTTGGTTATTCTTTGTTAATGAAAAACACTTTGACCTGGGCTGGAATTGAACCCGGGCCCTTCGAGTTCAACTTCAACTACTAGACCTCCCTACCAATCAGTCAAATTAATAAAATTAATGCCTACAGTCAAATTAATGATCCTAAGTTGTGATCTGGAGGGATTAGTGTCCTGGTATGAGAATGCATGGTGCACATCCAAAGTATTGCAATAAATTTTACAAATGCCACAATGGTTTCGGGTTCATCCAATATGTACGTGGCAAAATATACCGGTATTGACTGCGATTATTGGAAGGTGGTGGTTTTCCTGCAAAAGAATCGGAGAACTGTGATGCAATTTCTCAAATCATATAGATAGAGCAATAAGTCTCCTACAAAGAAAAATATTAAAGTGGATAATCTTCAAATTGCTACAGTCGCAAAATAACGCTATACTTGATACTTCTTAGTAACTGTTTTGGCATCAAAAGGCTGTCCGCAAGGGGGCTTAACCAAGTTGAACGATTCTGGCATAAACACTATAGGCGGATTACTGGGCCGTCATGGTTAGAAAGAAGTATAACTTAATTTTCGCTATTCAAGGTTAGACAATTCCAACTTCAATTTCATTTCCAAGCCAACTTCGATCTCATTTCTTCTCACAACGACTCCACACAAACATCGAAAAGGCTTAGATGCCTAAGCGGGATCTTCGATGCTTCAAAAATTTACCTAAAATTCTTAACAACAATACAAAGGTGCTTTTGTAGCATAGATGTAATCAAAATCACGCCAACATCAACAAAGACATTCTTCTTTAGTTTGCTCCCTACTTGTAAGATATGTAGTGGGGTAAGGCGTTGACCTGTAACAGACTGCAGCTGAAATGCTGCGTACCACATTTCGGCTGTTATAGAAAATAAAAGAGCAATTTGATAATATTGAGCAGTGCCTGTAGTGCCTATCAACATAGGCACGATTGGTTGTTTTAATATAAACCAAAAGACTTTTAAAAAAATTTATTACTTAACCATTTCACGTTTTACATCAAACCCATAAATTATTGCCCTTGGTTTGACTATCATGATGCATGTTCTTTATTATCAATAATATTATTCCAATTTATATTTAAATATAATAACAACAATGACATCACCAGTAAGTAACATAATACAACACACCCAAGAAAAATAAAATATTGTATTTAAATTTTTACCTTTAATGTTTCTAGATCTTCATCTTCAAAAATTCCTCCATAGATACTCTCACCGCTTGTTCCATCATTTTTCACAACATCCCCAGATTGACACATGAACACTCTTTCAACTTTATGAAATTTTACACCCTTATAATGTAACGGGGTACCCAGTTTTCCGATTCCTTTTTCCCCGGTGCATAATGCTCGAAAATTCTCGGCACTTTTAGGTACAACATCTTTTCGTAGTTCAATAACAATTCGTCCAACTATAAATAAAAATCTTAAATTAAAACCAATAATATGAAAAGAAAAACAAAAATAATTTAACCCACCACTTTCTTTATCTATTTTAATATCTAAAAAGACAAGCGGATTATCAGGTAGTGGATATTTTAACATTATTCGTTTATTTCAAAATACAAACATTTTTTCGATAACAAAACTTTATTTTTTGTTTTGACATTTATGTCAACAAGTTTTACACTGAACTGAATTTCAATTTTCAAATAAAAATCAACAAATACGATCTGACGGGAAATATTAAAACTAATAAGAGGGGAATATTTTAAATCCCTTCTTTTTTATCAATCAACAAGTGAAATATTTGAGCTAAGATTTTATTCGTAAGAAAAATCTGTTGTAAATTCAAATTGAACGTTGACGTTGCGTTTTTTTTTAAATTTTTTCTTTTTAAGTGCTGAGTGTTGAGTTTTTGAATAATAAATTAAATTACGTATTTTAATTAATTAAATTCTTAAGTGTTATAATATTTTAATTTTTTTTTAGTGATGTGTGATAATTTTACTAAAATTTTATTTAGTGTTTGTTGTGATTTTTTTAAAAGCTTGTGTTAACTTTTAATATTTAATTTGAATTTATATCATGTTCATGATTAGTTTTTGTTAGTCTCGTAGATGTTGGTTTTCTATAAACAAAAATAGAAGATTTATCATTTAATTAATTAATTATTATAAATCATTGAGATTGTTGTATATGATCACAGGATACCTCATGTTTTGTTTTTTACTAGAAAGGGTTTAATTTGTCGGCTAATTACATTGGTATCAAGGAAGGTCTGGGAATTCGCATTTAATTTTATCAAAGTGCTCAAATAGATGGTTTTTGGCACTCAACTTTTTACAACGCCGCCAACGGTGAAATGATAATTTTTTTTAAGTTTTGTTTAAAGAAATTGTCATTGTCACCGATGCAATGTTTTAGGATTTAGCTGAGGGTTTTGAAGATTGAGACATTTTCAACAAAAAAATTCGCAGGAGTTCGTTCAGTTAGGATTAAGCCGCAACTATTTTATGTTGAAACCACACGAGTGGAATCGCATTACAACATTTAACTAAATTGTACGTGCCACAGTTTTTACATATCCTTTTATAATCCAGCTTTATACAAGCATTCGTATTAAATGACACAAGTATTCAGGTTCTTCTGTTGTTCAAACCAAAGTAATAAAAGTTAAAATATACAAGTTTTTCGAGTTGCTATTAAATCTTAGATGGATAAAGCATGATGTACACATATCTCAGATAAAATCATAATGAAAATTTAAGAAAAAAGTTTGAAAGGTTATACATAAAGGTTATTCATAATTTGTTTGTGATTTGTTTTTCTTGACAACCGTTGTCATGACAATATCAAACTGTGCTTTATTTCATAATGCACTAGGGCGTAATAAATTTATAACGTTAAACAATCATGAAGATTCCTACAGTAAATTAGTAAAGTCTCTTTCTTAAGTGACCGTCGCTGATTTTTACAAATATTATTTGGAATTTAAAACCTTTTCCAAAGTTTTGTTTTAAATACTGAGAAAGAATTTTTTTTGACAGAGAATGATAATAGATAGTTCTCAGAAAAATAGTTAAACGTCTTTCTGATAATGATAAAGGTATTGTTAACTTGGTGTTCAATTTTGGCCTCAGTTTGTTATCAATATAATATGTTGTTTTGTTATGTTTAAATTTATTTTAATATAGAAGCCTGAATTGTAATTTGGACTTCATTTAAAAAAAAAAAAATAAAAAGATAACATATAAGAAAGTACAACTTGTATGCACACGAATAGAAACAGAAGCATTTAAAAAGTCAATTCTTTAAGAATTAAGATGATACTCTCACGTTTTTTTTACATATTCCAACGTTTTGGGTCATAAAGGGGTCCAAATAGATCGACTGTTCATCCAGACGGTTATTACGTGAAAACTACTATGCTAATGGTCTAAATGCCGGCGGAAGCAATTTTCGAATTTAATTTTAATTTGTATTGGGCAAAGTATCAGATTAGATCGCACCTTTGCAGTGATAATGTTTTCATTGATCGTGTTATCCATCGAAAAGTAATCTTGTATAATAAAAACTTTTGAAGCATTTGCTAGAAGTTGTTTGTTCTCGGAGACGAGGCGGCTTGACTGGAGCTTAGTGAGGAGGAATTTTTAAAGGAATTCAAGTTATTTCATAAAATCTTGTTATCATATCATAATATTTTGTTTTAATTGAAATAACTTGTTCTTGTTGTTAACTTATTCCGAACGCAAAACTGAGAGTTTAACCAGCATTTTTAATTTTTTTTATTTTGAATTACAATAATTAATTTTATTAAAGCTAATTCGCTTTCCGTTGGTGATATAATATTTGTTTCGCCGAGGTTTCTATTTTTGATTTTGGTTTAATTATAGTGTTGCCACTAGTCGCTACATATACTCCCCCGCTAGATCGAAAATTGTATCTTTAGATCGTTATAAATAAAACCGCGTTTGTTTTTTGGAGTTTTGTCTGTCGACTGATTGTCGGGTTCTTGCCGTGAATGTCCACGATGAAAATTTTTCGCAATCTGCTTACAACTGAAAACGGTCCTGTGTACGATGTACCAAAGGGTCCTTTAACTCTGTCCACTCGGAGAAAAACGTGCTTGCAGTTCTTAAGATCTTTACACAAGATCTTTACTCTGAATTACACAACAAGACCGTTTGCTTTGGGATTGCAAGCAGTTGCGCAAATTTGATGAAATCTTAGAAGCTTAACGAGCTTATATTCTTGTAACAGTGTTGATGCTTTCATATCCGTTATATCATATATTTCTGGCCAATGTGTAAAGCGGTCTACTATTGTAAGTATGTAGCTGTACCCGTTTGATTGCGGTAGGGGTCCAACGATGTCGATGTGGATATGGTCAAATCTGCAATTTGGTAATTCAAATTTCCCAATCGCAGATTTTGTGTGTCTATGAATTTTTAATTGTTGACACGATTCAGCTGACTTAACCAATATTCCTGTAAAAATATTTATTCGTGGCCAAACGTATTTGGATATAATTAATCCTGTTGCAATTTTGGTAAATCTTTCAAGTTGAAAGTAGAAGTGTAGATTTGTGTAGAAGATTCTTCCCCAGAACGTGATAAGTAGTTACTAAAGACTTCCTTCTGATGTGTCATATGTCGTATAAAATCTAGATAACGTAGTTGTCGTGGACTTTAAAGCTTTTTTGGAAATTGCTGTAATCAGAGGCTTGTAATCAGTGCCGAGAAATTTTGACCTTCGAAAAAATAGCGTTAATTGCGAGATAGATTGCTATCAAACGCGGAGTATTCAGTACGAGTGAGTTTCCTGGAGAAAAATGCAAGTGGCGCCCAACATCCATTGTTGTACTGTTGTTTTACAGCTCTGATGCATCTGGTGTTATGTTGAACTGTATATTGTCCAACGAATGCACTAAAAGAGTAGCGGCGGCATGATATTCTTTGACCTTGATGAAAGACTCCTTACGGTCTTCTGGCCAAGAAAAATTCGATTTTTCCTACCGTTTTTAATCAATGATGAGGTAGTTCAAGCCATTAGATGTGAGACACCTCTTCGATAGGACACAGCTTCGTGAAAAGAGAAAGCAATGTTTTTTATGGTTTTCGATATTTTTTTGCAACTCGTCTTGGAAGCTTAACCGCTAACGTTATTCTAGTTTTGGTCAATTTCTCAACCAAAAACGAAATTTGTTTTGATACGGGGTTGTCTTAGCGTTTGTAAATTTGGTGGAAGTTCATATAAATTCTTGCGAGTTTTTTTAGTAAACCCTTACTGTGATCATTCTGATTGCTGTCATTTTTCCAATCATTTTAATTTTATAATTTCTTTTAATAATAATTTATGTGAGTTAACTGACTGTTGTACGTCAAAACCTGAAATAATGTGAAATAAAATAAAGGACTAAATTTTTATTTTCGGAAATGTAAATGGTTGTCCATTAAAATTATTGTGCATTGTCATGACGATAGTGGGCTGTTTATTTTTTATTTCACACCAGCTTATTACGTTGTTGGTACTTAGATAATTTTATCCCAATAAATTGTCAACGTTCTCACCGTCAATGCTGAACATGTTGGTTCGATTAATAAAAAAAATGTATGACACGCGCCTTGAGATGAGTGTTTTGTAACCTTTGTTAATTGAAATCGCCTATAACTTTTGAAGTCTGTATAAATTATTTAATTTATATATTTCGGTATTTAAGTCCTTCTACGTTCTATAATAGTATAACAGCGAGAAATTTCGGCATCAAAATATAAAGTACAATTTTTATGTAGCCTAATTTATTATCATGACAACAAAATAAAATTAACCTCGAAATGGTTTCTGGTCTGATATGCGACGGTGGTTTATAAATAAATATCCGGCTCGAGGGACCAAAGATTGACATTTCATTTTACTCAAAATAATTAATAAAGCTCTCAGATTTTATAGTTTAATTAAATCTGAGAATTTGTTGGTTTAATTTTTTAAACCATTATCACACGCAAAGATTTTGCTTATACAAACTATTTGCTTATTATTTGGTTTTGAAGATTCGCACATTAAAAAATCAAAACAATGGAGTCAAAACAATGGAATGTTGCAGCTTAAATTATTTTGAGCTCCAACGTTCAGTTCAATAATTTTGGTTCGTTTTTTTAATGTGTTTTGTTATACTTCTTGTTCCTTGAATCTTGTTCACAAAAAATTGAAAAAATATAAGGAATTTAAACCGCAACGTTCATTTTTCGATACCCTGTATTATCAGGCGATACATTTTAAGTTACGTGATTGATACGTGAGTACTCAATTTCTGTTGCGGAAAAGAGAAATAATATTATTACTCTTGGTTGGATGAATATAATTCTTATGATCATATTATACCAATTACTGGTTGTGTGAAAAATGAATTAAAATAAATTGGTTTAACCTTTTGATCAATACTCTACTAATCTGATTTGTTCCATAGTAAAGAAAAACATCAAATCCTTTTTCAGAATAATAAGTCTTGTAATTATAGCATATAACCAAATTGATCTGCTGTTGATTGGCTCACGATTTATATTTTCTGTATATGTGTATATGTAATTATAATAATTACAATTTAAATTTATTTTTATTGTTTTGTAATATTATTTAAACAAAAATTTAAATAAGAATAATTTTTTTTTTTTTCAATTTAATCACGCAAACAGCTTTTCGATGGGTTTGAATCTTGTTTCATGTAAAATTATAAATTTATTTTTTTTCTGTAAAAAGAATGAAAATTCAAAATCATGACTAGATCCACACTCATCCAAAATGGTTTGTGTTTCATCGAGTTTTTGTTCGAAAATCTACTCGAATATGCTTATATAAATAAAAGGTAAGTTAATTTTTTGATTTTATTGTATGCTTTGAACTGTTATTGTTCACCAGAAACCTAGCGATATAATTATAAAATAAAACATTTTACGATTTTACTACATGAAATAGTAGATTGATCATACACCAAGGGAAAGAAGTGCATGTTTTGCTCCCGAGATGCGATTGTAGCCCAGGGGTACATATCACTGAGGAAGATTACATGCTCTCTTACAAGATTTATATACTAGTTTTTCCACGATAACAATACAATTATAATATTAGAAAATAAATCTGATTTTTAAAGAGAACGAAAATTATAATTTTTAATGTTCATCATAGTAGGCGGTTTTTTTTATACAAATTTGTTTGAATTTATCGTAAAAAAATTCTGTTACATTGAAACTGTCATTATTGTCATGGTTTATTATTTTTTATTCCCTATAGGGAGTAAAAGTTATAATCCGCTCCCGCAAATTAGTGAGCGGAATTGAACTTTATATACAACTCGTGCAAACAATTTTTTATTCTTTTGTTTTTTGGGCTGCGGTGTCTATCCTATCAAATCCTAGCGTCTGAAACTTATGGTGAGTATGAAACTAACTTGTTCACACAAGATGGTACATGAGAATCAAAATATTGAATATCGGCCATCGTAGAAAATGGTGCCCAAGGTGGTTATATCGAACAGTAATATGTGTTTCATTAAATTGGAAATGTTGTATAACAATGCCTGTAATTTTTAAATAAAAATATTCATAGATGTAATAATTAGAGAGTTTTGAATTAGTAACGCTTAATTGTCGCTACTCTATATAGCGATGAGTTTAATGCAATGTTCTTGATTCTATTTTTTTAGGAAACATTATTTTATTTCAGGTCCTTGAGACAATTACGTCAAGTAGAAATGCGACCTACAAATGTACTTATCCGGGTTGTTTTTTTAATCAGATATCGTCGATGGCGTTACTGGTTGTATTCTGTAACCTATGTTGATACTTTTAATGAAATTAAATATTTCAATTAGTGTAACGTAACACTAATACGTCTTGTGGTAGTGGAAGTGTTAATCTTTTACTACCAAGTTGGTTGGCTATGTAGACACGCATTTCGTTGTGACCAGAGACTGTCACTGCCAGTATGTGGTACACACCTGGTCTTTGAACCAAAGTGAGCACAGGAACATGAGTGGCTGATCCTAGAATAAAACAAACTGTCGCCTTAGGCACCACAACAAGGATAGTTCAAGCCAAAGAGTTTACTCAATTACAAGGTCTACGAACTGCGGTTCATATGGTAGTTAATACTCGCAGGATCAGTAACCTATATAGGCACTTTGTTCAACGTATATTGAATGCTTGCCAGTATCTCATACTAAAGAAAATCTTTCACATAGGTTTTATAGAAATCGTTTTAAAATTTTAGAAATATTCCTAACAAGCAATTTTCTAGACACATCTGACAATTGGTAGATACCATTTAAGTGCTCAGTAAATATCATCACTGATGTAGATATTCCTAAAAGTCATATGAAAACCAGAAATAATAAAATTAACAAAGTTGATAGCTTCCAAGAAAAAGATGTAACTATAAAATTCCCAATTAAAACGAATTCTTGGAACTAAACATTATTTGGTAGAAAACCAAATGAAACATTTTTTTAGTTAGGTAGAAGTTGGGCTGTTATTGTGGATTCCAATTAATTAGTTATCGCACTATGATCTCTGAAATTTGTTATTGCAGAGGAATAGTTTTGTTTTCTTTGAATTTGGTAATTAATTTTTACCCCAAGAATAGTATTAGTCACCAAGTACTCGCCCCTTTCATTTGATGATTACCACATATTTTATACTTTGTGGCGAGCCTGTCCTTGACGAGTCCGACAACTTTTGTAGCTGCCATTTTCCTCGATTCGGCCGCTTTTTCGTTCGGCAAACTCCGAAAAATGCCGATTGCCTGGGATCTTGTAAATTAGCTACCACAAATCTGTTTTTCATTAATGGGGGATGGAAATTTGTTTTAGAAAACGAAGATAACCATATCCGACAAAAATTTGTCTGCTATTGTAGAGTCCGACAATCCAAACATTGTGGTAGTAGATTTACAAGCGCCCGGCAGTCGGCATTTATAGAAGTTTGGCGAACGAAAACGCAACCGAATCCAGGAAAATGGCAGATACAAAAGTTGTCGGAGTCGTCAAGGACAGGCGCCTCACGAAGTATAAAATATCTGGTAATCATCAAATGAAAGGGACAAGGGCCTGGTGACTATATGTCTATTAGAGTTGACAAATTAGTAGAATCCAATGTTTCGTCAGTTTTTCGATTTTCCCGATAAATTTTTTAATATTTCTATCAATATCTTGTCAAAACAGTAGCAATAGTGTGTTCGGATATTCTTAGTTAGATAGATTGGACTGCACTGAAAGAAAAAAGCTGATCATTCGGTTGCCACAGGGATTATTCGGTCACGATGACAGCACATTCGGTTGTTGTGTCTTCAATTCGATTCTTGTGTGTTCAAATTTGATTTTTGGAGATATGAAAAACGAATTTGAGGTTATTGTGACAAGAAAAATTCGGTTGGAACAAAATAGGTTGTAGTAACCGAATTTTTTCTTTCCGTGTGCAGTGGCTGTTGTGATACCACACATCACCATCTCGAACCATTTGAAGATTCTGTTGTAGCTAATTAGTTGGTTATACCAACTAATTGGTTGGTTGGTTATTGTAGTAAAAGTTGTTAGCGAAGTCTTTTTCGTGCTCTTCAGTGATCAATGTTAACTCCTGCAAATAATGAAATTATGCAAGCATATCGATAAGAAGTAGCTGGGGTTTGGCCGCGTGTATCCATTTGGGACGTATGTATCCACTAGAAGTTTTATATTTGCCACAAGTAGTCGAGGTATTATCTGATTTAACGAAATATTCTGGTATTAAGGAATGGCTGATAAGAATATTCCTGAACCTAGAAGTTGCCGTAGATTCATCAATGTTAGCATAGGTTTGCCCCCAGAATTTTTTTTTGCTCATCTTAATTCTGAAAGAGTCTAAGTTAAATTTTTTTTAAATCCTTGCTTTATTGCGTACAGAATCCAGCTCTAAGATACACAAAAAAGCATTTTGCTTTCTCCTGGATTTGCATAGGAGATAAAAAATATTTGGCGGCTTGTTGCAGAAAGAAGAGTCGTCAGTTGTTTGTGAGGTTTTAATGTAGTTTGAGAGATAATTCCCCCAAAAACTTCAAAAAACTGCTTTGTTAAGGAAGTTGAAGGTAGCAGTAAAGGTAACCCAATATTGCATACGATAAGGATAGTGCGCGTGGTAAATAATCAATAATTAACTCCCCGTTTTTGTTGTTGTTTGAGCTGATCCAATTATTATCTGAGCGGCTGATTAAAAATCGCATTAATAGTGCTGTCGAAGTGGGTTTAGGGTAGTGACGGTTTATTTGGATTTTTGCATTAGTCTCACCCTCACTAGTCTCACTCTCTTCCACTATTGTAATGCTATCTCCACCTAATTGGGATATAATTCCCATGTCTTCTATGTGTAGGTAGCTCATTAAGTAGGCCATAGGACTGTCAAGTGAGCTGGATTCCGCAGCTTGCTTTCTTGCTCGTTATCCAAACTTATGAGAGAAGCCGTTAAAAGCTAAAGCCCCACCACATGGTATGCAGAGTAAGATATGCAGAGTCTTGCCAATAACTAGTGTAATCACGGATAGTAAGGTCGACAACAACTCATAAATGACGCGCTAACAAACATAGCTGGTATTAATTTTATTTCAATTCGCTTATTGTATACTTATGTATTTTAACCATCTTTCATAAACTTAATAATCTTTACCAACTTTGGCAACATTGTAATAAGATGTCTGAAGTTTCGTTATTGTTATTTATTTTTCCTTATACTTTTGTTATTCAAAGGCCAGGTGCAACAAGTCCTGGTTTTTTTTTTGTATTTCAATTCTTTTCGGGTAATTGTTTTCATTTTTATTTTACTTATATATATGGACAAGAACAAGATAAAGAAAAGAAGAAAAAGAAAAATTAAAAAACTATAATTATCTAAATTTATATAAAAAAAAATATCTTTACAACGGAAAGAGATCAATCATCATCACGTGTTTCTTCTTGGAATAAATTTAAAAATGTTTAACCATAAAAACAAAATACTGCTGTGTAATATAAGTTTAGCCTGATTTTTTAAAGCCAAGCTCAATCGGTTTATTTTTGAGAAGAACAACTCTGAGCACTTTTTACGTGTACGTCTTTTTGAGTATCAGCGTGTATCAACCAAACTATGGAGTTTTATTCCAAAAAGCCTTTTGCGTGCGATTCATAAAACCTATACAATGACCTGCATTGGCGATTATTTTTTCCCTTTGTTCCGTTTTTAACTTCTTCGCGCCGGTTTCTAAAGGTTAAAATTAGTGCTAGCGGTGAGTTTGCACGTTTATTCCAACATGATTCTATATCTTGTGCATAAATTTTCCGTTGCCAATGTATCATGAAATTTATGGCTTTCTTGTTCCACCCCGCTGGAATGGCCTCCTTAGATTCTAAGTGAATTCCAAAGTTCAGGATAAAGAGTTGCAAACTAAAATACAAATGAAAATTAAATGTATAACTAACGCTACAACTTAATATAAAAGAATTGTATCATAATCTTGAAACTGGATTCATCAATACATACATCATGTGGCGTCATAAAAAAAATATAAATTATAAACATTTTGTTATTTAAGCATTTTTGTGTTGTTCTTTTTATATCAAATATTATAATAATTTTATACAATATTTTCTTGACCCTCATTTACTTTTCTTCTCATTTTGCATCGAAGAAATAAAAAAAAATAAATTTATATTGATGATAATTATAAATAAAATAAAATTAAAATTAATAAGGGTCACGCGACCCATATGCATTTTGTTTTTTTTCCTGTGTTAATAAAATCTTTGAAATTTACAAAACAAAATCACTCCAAAGAATTAGAGAAATATGTACTTTGAATTATTGGAAAATTATTTAAATTTTAAAAATGTGAACAATTTTTTACATAAATAATCGTAAAAATAAGATAACAGTACATCTTTTTTAGAGGAAAGGTTTTAGGGCTTTACAAAGTAAATTAGCATTCAGACAAAATACTGCACAACGCTAGTCGGCTTTAGCTCTACATGCGGTTGCACGTATCCACAACGTTTTTCATGCACGCATTTTTCGGGGCATTCCAACCTCCACCACTATAAGGAAGTGGTACTGTTCTTATAATAAAATTAGTAAACGATGAGCTAAATAATGTCTTGATTCTAGAACAATATACCACCGGGTACTTCGGATCTCCTGTGACCGGGTATTTGCCATTACGACTCAAAACTCCAAACTGAATGTGGTTTTGTATTCTTACTTAACTAAGCACTTTTCTATTTGCAGACTATTGCGATGTGAACATAACACGGGCTTGTAGATTACCAACGAATTAAGTTACTCATGACGGGGTTATATATAAAATCATTCATCTGCTTATCAAGGAAAATCAAGGTCAAAAATTGAGAGTCATCTGTGGATGCCCGGTAGCACCGTCATTAATATGGGTGAGTTTTTATTGATTTTTTTGCATACATTTTCCTATCTGCAATGTGGGTAATAAACTCTCATTTAGTACAAGAAGTATTGAATGTCATATTTGTTTTTGACTTTATATCAAACAGCGTACTGATCTGGATTTTGTCTTAATAACAATTATTTTTTGATCAACGGTATCTGCAGTATTAATTGAATTTCAGGTCTTCCGAAAAGCTAAGATAAAGAAAAAAAAAAATTACAAATCGTACCATCTTTATAATAACAAAATGATTTATCGCAGATACATCTATGCATGCAATTGGACAAATTGGTACTACTAAATTGGTAATACTGAATGATTCTCTTTGTGAGATAACTTTCAACAGGCCCTGTAATGAAAACCGTGCGTTCCTGATAATAAAACCCGAATCAGAAACATCCGAGGTGTTGCGTGCCTTGAGATTAAAATTCCAACAAGTCTCAGTCGAATAGGCTCGAATAGGTCTCCTCAGCCCATCACAAATGCTGAATTCCACGCAAAAATTTTAAAAGAATCTGACTAAAATTAACAAAGAACCGCCCCAGAACCCCAGACCCCAAAAGCCAGAGGATCCAAGACCATCGCCACCATCACATCGAATATAATTAATATATTCAAAAATCGGTTTGTTCACCCCATTATGTGTAAATTATCCAAACCTCAAGCTTTCTTGAATACTGGCCAACCATTGCACCAATGGTTCAGGGGATTGTTGAATACGAACAATAACACACTATAATAACCAATCTTTGCGCCAAATGTACCAGGTTGTTGCTGAACCAACGACAAAAATTGTTACACCGTTGATAGTGACGATACAAATATCTGTGGTTGCTGTTGACCGTCGCATTTATCAAGTTTGTTGGTATTTCTACTGCGGCATTTATTGATTTAAGATCCGTTATACTACCTTTCAAACTATGACAACGACAACATATTTTATTTCGCTGATTTGAATTAATCAATCGGATTTCAATACTGGTTACCGTTAATCAAAAACTACATCCAAAGCCTCGATTATTAACTCATTGAATCCATCTTTTTTTTTTTTTAAATAATAAATAACCTTAAAATTATAAGATACTAGAAATGAATGTATTCAATTGAATAGAATGAAAAATTGCTTTGAAAAGCGATAGATCCGTAACAAATGTTTTATCTCAATTCCGGTCGGTTCGGGAATCGAACCGGCATCCTTCTGATGACCAGCGACGAGATAAAAATTTATCTATCGCTTTTTAAAGCAATTTTTCATTCTATTCAATTAAATACTTTCATTTCTAGGGTCTTATAATTCTAGACTACACAATGGTTAGATCCATTGTTATCGTATAGATAAAAATCTTAATAAAATCTTGAACCTTAAAATTTTTTGTTATTATTTAATTATGCGATCATTTTCGATTACAAATATTAAAGTTGTATTTAATTTCAAACATCTAAATTTTCCTCACACAAATAAAAAAAAAATAGATCTATTGTTATCTGCTCCGGCACAACTGCGACCATGCTGTATTAGTATAGGGCAAATGTCAAATTATTATAGTGCAGAAAAAATTTAGCAGCATATCCAAAACCGCTTAAAATCAAATATATCCAAGGAAGCAATATGTAAAACCATCGGAAATCCAAAACGGTGCGATTTAATCAAAGCTGTACTCTTGAACCACGTTAGCTCATGTGACGTTGATCTTATAGTAAAATTTTTGGAAAACTCGAGGGACCCAGGCATTCTGTTAATTACTGACCTTAGTTAAGCTCTGATTTCGAAGCAATTTTTTTTTTTGGGCGAGAGTCATTGCTTGACCTTGACATATATCTTGTAGTCATTGCTTGACATATAGACCGCTAAGTCCTTTATGCTAATCTCATATTCAAGAGCTGAAGACTTTTATGAAAAAGCTTAATAGGCTTGAACGGTTTGCTTTGCAGAAATCTTCTACCCTTAGATAGTTTGATCCTAACATACCGCTTCGGAGCCTGGAGGGAGCCAAACATTCTTCCTCAATGTGAGAGACTGTTTCCTCCTCTTCAAGACAAAGACGGTATGTTGGATCATTTTCTACTCGAAGCCGTACCATATGTTTACTTACATGACGGTGACCTGATAGGAGTCCCGCCATTAGTCTGCAGTCTGACCGGGTCAAATTAATAAGTAATTCGTTGGTTCGCCGGCTCATTTGAAGTGAACATTTTGTAGACCTTGTAGCCCTCTCTGTCTCTCCATTGAGAGTTGCTGGATCAAAAGAGAACCTGTTCGACTAGTGATCTTATCCTTCTTTCCATATACCAATTTTGCTGGTTCAGGACCTATGAGTCTCTTTGCGGAGATTCCCGAGATTCCCACTATGCCCTGGTGTCCATATCAGTGATATGCGTTTCTTGAGCCCGAGATAATTCAAGGACCTAGAATATTCTTGCACGGTTTTTGTCTTAATAGTGTAGTTTTCCAGAGCTTTTAGAGCCTATAGCCTATAGCAAATTAGCTATAGATCGGGCCTCTATCGTTGGAACAACAACTGCATACTGCTTGCGAAAGGCAGTTAGAGGGTCTGTGTCATCAGTTGGCATTAAGAAATCTGTCAGATAATGATTTTTGATGATTCTTCTTACAGCCCCTGGTGATTCCCAGGAGTTCGTGCCTTTTTGCCTTAACAGCCTTCCTTCTTACAAATATATGTAATGAAGGAAGCCCTAATAAAACCTGCAGACTTGCTATAGATGTTGTCTTGGAAGCACTAGTAATACATAAGCAAGCAAGCCTCCAGTTTTTTTATCGCATTCTCAACGAAAGTTCTCGAGAACCATGCAATGGACCCATAGCTGACAATGGGTCTGACAACCACTTTATACAGCCAGTAGACCCATTTTCGGAGTCAAACCCAATTTGGCTCTAAAAGCCCTCCTGCACTACCACAGAACTCGAGTTGCGTTTGCGCATTTAGTCTTAACAGTCATTAATAGCCCAATTGAGCCGCTTGTCGAGAATAGCACCAAGATACTTCACGCAATCTTGGAGTGTTGATATGTTACTACCGATTGTATTATCGGTTATTACCAATTAAAGAGTGAAGTTGTTTAGTTTCCTTCTGTTGGTAAACGCAACGAGATGTATCTTAGAATCGGTTACGTCCAGGGCGTTCCGCATTTTTCTGCAGAGATACCTCATATTGTTTTCTTTCAAAAAATACTAACATCATCGGCATAGCCATATGTGTTTGGCACTTTATCATTTAATTCAATTAGGCTACCATCATGTTCCATAGCAGGAGTGATAGAACGCCCCCTTGGAGACATCCACGCCTTACACCTACCTGGATTGTGGTGTTGTCCTTCGTTTGAATAAACAGATATCGATCTTCTTCGAGATATCGATCAGCGCCCGTTGTATCCACCTTGGGAGTGTTTTGTTCACACCGTACCTTACCTTAGCTCTTTCTATGTCAAGAAAAGCGCCAAAAGTGATATGATAGCCTTTTTAGAGATAGTTTCTTCAATATCAGAGACCACCTCTGATAAGCGTATTGCCTATTGCTTAGCGGGGTTTTGTTCAGACAGACATTTCTAATGTAACGGTTGATCAACCTCTCCAAAGCAGTTTTTCGAACCCAGAAAAATTTGGGTGCAGGTTCAGGTTCATTACATTAAAATTTAGTGGGTTCGGGTTCGGTTCGGGTTTCGGTTCGGGTTCAAATTTGTTACAAAAAAAACAATTTTTTCGAATTTTTTTTATGAATTCATTATTTTTTTATGTTACATTGCATACTGTATAGACCGGGGGGCAGCGTTGCAAATGAAAAAGTCATTTGATGCCAGTTGATTTTCATTTATTTTAATTAATTAACTCCTACTGATGGTAAATCTGGTGGTCAGCTGCTAAAGTAGTGGGGGGGTGTGGTTGTGGGAGACTTTTAAACTGGTAAAGAAACGAATTCCAAAAGTAATTTGATGCCGCTTCCAAATTTTTATGATGCATGTTTACACCATAACAATTGAAAAAAAAGTGATCAACTGATTGGCGGATGGGGGATTATAGGTCAGCTCCTTGTATACATCAGTATAAAAATGCAATATAGTCAAGACCTTTCTGCATAGGATCTTGATGAAACTTTGGCAAATGATCCAGGTTCACTTGAAAATGGAAAATCTGAATTCATTTTAAATTTAGACAAAATGGCGGGGGGGGGGTCTCCCGAACACCTCTAAGTTTAAATCTTGAATAACTTCTAATCCCTACTTATGATCTTATGGAAACTTGGTAGATAAAGTTTTAGTCCTGTTTTCAATATTTCTGCATATCAACTTCCGGTTTGACACTTCCGGCTAAAATGTTTTTTTTCCAGGTGTTTATCCCTACTGTAGCCTACAATTACCGATCGATTTTCATGAAACGTTGGTAAAAGATTTCAAGTAACATGAGAAAGATTTTATTAGCTTTTGCAGTACATTGGATAAAGGGTTGGGAAGTCCACCATAGAACAGGTGTTTTTTTCCACAATGTTTTTTATGTTTATTGGGAGCATAAAACATTCGTTCGGGAATGAATTTTAACGACACTTTGGAAAAAGATGCAAATATGTATGGAAAGAAACTGATTATTTTTTGAGCGCTAGTGAACAAAGTGGTGGGGGGTCTCCCAAACACCTGTTTTTTAAAGCTTAATAACATCTGTACCTGATAATCGAATTGAATGAAACTTGGTACATAAACATTTGGTACGGTTCACAAAAGTTCTGCATCCCAACTTCCGGTTTTTCATTTCCGGTAAAAATGTTTGGTACTCCCAACAAACATTGCAAAAATGGTGACACAATAAGCAGGTGTTCGGGAGGCCCCCCACCACTTATCTCAATATTGTCCAAAAACTAATCAGTTTTTTGTTATTTAAGTCTCCATACTTTTTCAAAGTGTCACTAAAATTGATTAATGAATGAAGTCTGTATGCTCCCAACAAAGTTTAAAAACCAAGTGTGAAAAGTCAGCAGTTGTATGGTAGACTCCCCGCCACTTTGATCAATGTGTCCCAAAAGATGATAATTATTTTTCACTAATTGAAACTTTTTCCATAAGTTTCATCATAATCACTTCATTATTGTAGGCACTGAAAAAACTTCAAAAAATTACACACCAAAATTTTTTACCGGAAATGAAAAACCGCAAATTGGGATGCAGAACTGTTGTGAGCCGTACCAAATGTTTATGTACCAAGTTTCATCCAATTCGCTTATCAGGTACAGATATTATTAAGCTTTAAAATAAACAAGTGTTTGGAGGACTTCCCACCACTTTGTTCACTATCGCTCAAAAACTAATCAGTTTCTTGTCATACATGTTTGCATCTTTTTCCAAAGTGTTGTCAAAACCCATTCCCGAACAAATGTTTTATGCTCCCAACAAACATAAAAAACATTGTGGAAAAAACTACCTGTTCTATGATGGACCCCCCAACCCTTTATCCGCCAATCAGCTGATCACTTTTTTTCAATTGTTATGATGTAAACATGCATCATACAAATTTTGAAGCGACATCAAATTACTTTTGGAATTCGTTTTTCTTCTACCAGTTTAAAACTCCCCCACAACCACACCCCCCGCAAGTCTGACGGCTGACTCTTATTTTCTACATCACAAATATTAATTAATCTATCTATAAAAATTAAATTCAATCGGCATCAAATCACTAACCAAAATGCAACGCTGCCTCCCGGTCTATTATGTTACACACATATTTATTTTGGAAAAAAATTTTCATTTACTTCTCACTATTCACTATTCTCTACTGAAACAAATAATAACCAAAATAATCTTGTTTGAAACAAAAAAAAATTCAGCGAAATATGAAATTTCTTACGCAAACTTCCTAAATTTCCTATATTAAAGATTGAACCTGAACCGCGTTTTTGATTGGGTTCGGGTTCGGGTTCACATAATTAAAAAAAAATCTTGCTCCGGAGCGGGTTCAGGGTTCGGGTTCGGTTTGGGTTCGAAACCCTGCTCCAAAGACTTTAGAAAGTATGAGAAAAGATTAATCGGTCTGAAGTTTTTTGCCTCGCAATAGTTGATTTTCCTTGGTTTAAGGATAAAGACGACTATCACGTTTCTCCAGGCCTGTGGTACATAGCCAAAAGCTATGCTGGCCACGAAGATCCTTAAGAGCATATCACCTATAATGTTCAAACACTTTTGTATCATAATAGGCCAAATTCCGGCTGGACCTGGAGATTTGTATGGCTCAAAGAAGCTGATAGGCTAAGACCAGTACATTCGGTTGCCATTATTCAGTGCCATTCATTGCCATTATCCAGTACATTCGGTTAGGTTTTCCCTATTTTCTGCGGCTAGCTCCTGAGAAATCTTCTCAAATACACAGCCAGGAATATGGTGGTGGAGACGTGCTGTATAAGATTCTTCCTTTGAAGAAGTGTGAGTATCGTTGGGTAATTTCCGATTATATCCAGTTTCGCTAAAGGATCTTTTTCAATCGACTCACAGTACTTTTCGTTAGACGGTTTCTTTGATTTATAAATGAGACCTTTAAAAAGATACCTTGCTTCACTGTACATAGTCCAATCAGCTTCATCACGAGTTTTCAAGCCTCTGTTCAGAAATTTCTTGGATCTTTGTCTTAGCTTATCAAGGTTTTTGTTCCACCAGACTGACTTGTGTACACCTCGTGGCCTCGTTTCGATGCACAAGCTCTCAAAAGCCCGTACTAACAGATCTTTGAGCTGGTCAACGCCATGATCAATAGCCTGAACCTGGCCAATGCTTCCACTAGCTCGTACCGTCTTTACAAAGCCCCTGAATCACACCCAATTCGTCTGTCTTCTATTCCGGTAGACGCGATCCTCGACTGGGATCGCTCAACTGGGATCAGTGATCGCTCATAGATATATCCGTAAACACTCCACAGCTCCAGATGTCTTCTAGAAGAGACCTGGAGCATAGAGTGACGTCTATGATTTCTTGTCGTCGGGAGTTAACAAAAGTGTGCTCTCCGGAATTTAGAATTTCCAAGTTAGTAGTAGCCAAGTATTCTAAAAAACACTTTTGCTATGTTGCAGATTGATTTGTCGAAACTCAAGCTTGTCCATTATAACAGTAATTCTCGTTTATGTCTTCAAGTCCGATCAGATAAGCTTTACATACACTAAACCGCACATGAAGAGAAGTTTCGAATAATTTAAAAAACTGGATCCGTCCAGATTCTAAACCATATCGACCAATAAAATCTTTACTCAATACGGGGAGTTATACAAATTATATACCCAAAAAGATATACAAATATAAAGTAATACAAAGTTAAACAAATTATATACCCCAAAAATGCGTTGATTTAAACAATGGATTATTTGAAAAGCAATAACCAACAATTAAAAAAAAATATGGCTTCCTTCGGCATTGTTCTACTGAAACGGCGGGTGCTTGCGATAATCTTTGGTGGTCGAGCTGCCTCAAAACCATAAACTGTGCAAACAATTTTTACAGATTACTGTGAACTGGGTCCATTAGAGAAAACCATAATGAGCAAGTGTTTATACTCGATTTTTCTTATCGGGATATGGTATTCGATATTAGCATTATAAACGGAGCTCATGAGTGATATTACTTTGGCTTGCGTACGCTGATGAGAAAGGGTTGGAAAATGTTATTCATGTTCGATAGCTAATAAGCGCCCAAAAGAACCCAGTGTTCCGCATGAAATGGGGCTACAGAACTATTTTAAAACTTCGACTGAGTTTGTAACGGGTTTAACTCTAACACTGTAGAGGCCAACACAATCAAACTATCACCAATGCAGTTGGTTTTCAGATTTCATTGATCAGACAGAAAGGTTTATGGAATTGTTGCTATGAGACCAAACTCGGACATAACGGTTTCAATCCATGTAGAGTTTCTTCTTATGGAAAAGGTCAGCATTTACAACCAAGTTCACAGTTTAAGTAATACAAATAGGAAGAAATCAATAACAGGGACTGCGCCAAGAGACACTCATTAGCCAACAAGGACGCTGGAAAGTCTCAGATATGGTAAAATATATGTATCTCTCATTAATTATGTAACTCATGTTCTCGAAAAAAATAAATACTCTAACCGATCCAATGATTCACCTAATTACTGAAATTAGTAAATTTAGTGCATACGAGTTGGAGTAACGGACAATGAAAAGTGCACTGCATGTCTTGTAGATGAAATCACATTCCATATTCTTCTAAACTCCTCTGAGTACGAGAATCTACCGTTTGATCTTAGATTTCACTTAACATATTTTAGTTCTCTTAGGTTCTTCTGAACAGTGCAATCCGATTGTATAGATGGCGTTCTATTACAATTTTTATCATGATCATCTAGATGAGTTTTGTCAGTTTCACTATATGCAAAATAGAGCTTGCCGCTTGATTAAAAATTATAAAACTTTAACCAATCAATCAAGTTCACAATAAAAAAAAAAATTAATAATTTTTTTGTTTCTTTTCCTCGTTTCGGTTTTAGTTGATTTGATTCTTCTCAGTGTATCATGTTTTTTTATTCGTTAGATTTGGATTGACTTAAGAAAAACATTAAAAAAATATTCATTTTGTTTTTATTATAAATATAAATTTTAAACAATCTCAAGAAGAACGAAACAAAGAATTAAATGGCAAAAAAAAAAATTGTTTAAAAAAAAATTACTACAGAACAAAACCGTAATCAATATTGAAACGGAAAATTATATATAAGCAAGAGCAATAAATAAGTTGGTTTCTTCGTGATTTCTATATTGTTGAGCAATTTTGTAACATATATTTGTACTGAGTTTTGTTTTTCAAAGTGACTAGCGGCTATAATATGTTTGAAATAAACACAGAGTTCGAAAACTGAAACCCGTTTGCCCAAGTAATAAATTCATTGCATACAATCGTATAATTCCATGTCAGGATGAATATATGTTTAACCTTAAGTACCCTTTTATTATTTTTGAAATTAGGTATTATCATTATCAATTCTTTTTACTTTTATTATTGTTCTTAACTTACAAAAGGAAAACATACAATCACGTTTTATTTGTGGTTTTTCATTCGACAAAATTATAAAAAGTAAAGAAAATTATTTGATCGTTTTTATAAAATGTATCATTTTGATACATATAGACAATAAAAATGCAACAATTGTTTTTAATGAGGGGAAACTGAAAAATGTTGAGCAACAGTTTATAGTTTATTCACATCTTTTGCATATATTACTTAAGATATTATTATGGTTTGCTACAAGAAATAATCGAGTTATAATAAACTGTAAGGTAGAAGAGGAAATCAACGTGGGAAAAATAATTAAAAATAAATTTCGGATTTTTTTTTGATTATATTCCAAATACCACTCGTTCGTGTTTGGTTTAAATGATACTGAAAAAAGTAATAAAATGAAATTCGTTTATCCACTTAGACTAAATCAAACTTAAATTAAAACTTCGTTCTACAATCTTTACATAAACTAAACTACTTACAAATATCAGAAGTTCATTTAAATAGAAGCGAAATGTGTGGTCGATTCAGTCAAGAGTTGAAAACTCTGAAGTCTGTTTACCTCTGGCAATCTTGAAAACTCTGCATTATGCAAAAGTGACGTTAGTTATTCTCGGTCGAAATGTCGGCCTTAATTGCTTTTTTTTTTCAGACCATAAATTGGTAGATGTTCATTTCATAGTGTCCGAGAATATGTTCTCAAGCTTTGCTAATTTTTCCGCGATAGGTAAATTTCGATTGGCTGGATAACCGGACCTTGGTTCCAGTGCATTTTTAACAAAAAAATTCGCTGAAAATTTTCAAAATAGACAATGGGTTAACCTATGCTTTTGAAATTCAGAGAACTAAGTTGTTACAATTCTTGGCGAATTTGAGCTTAATCGTATAACCCAACTAGGAGTGCTAGCATATTTGGACGATTAAAAGCCGACTCCACCTTGTTGCTTCAGTAGAGTTAAATCGTCAGCGTAGGAATCAGTTTCAAAGCCAGAATTGTTTATTTAGTTAGTAAATCATCAGCCAGCTATCAATTAAAGTAGTGGAAAAACCATCCCTCCCTTCAAAAGAAAACCCTCTGTGTCACTTATATTGTCACCGTTGAGTTGGCCGTTATAGTCACCGTAAACCGTTATATTCTGACTCTGCAGCATTTTGATAATCTATGCAATACAAGTTTTTCCTTATATTTCTGAGAGTTCTGCCATCTTTTTATGGCTGTATTCGATACTGGTTTCGCTATTTTTTTCCGATTTGATAAGTAAGCTGAGTCAAGTTAAGATAGTTTTCCATATAAGGAAAGCCGAATTTCATTTCATTCCATTGAACCTTTTTCATCGTTTGCTATAGAACGAATGTTGAATTTCTTAGCCATGTATTATTTGAACTTATGGGTTGCGTATGAAAGCTATCTTAGGTTCTCTCGATATCTGAGTATTGTACGCGAACTAAAATTTGCTTTGAACAGACTCTGGTCTGAGTGGTGGTAGAGTGGTGAAATGGTTTTGCTGAAAATTGAATGTTCGAGATGAATATTTTACTGGCTAGTTGGTCGTCAATTTGCATAGTTGCAGAATCTATAGACGACTACCCGAGCAGAAATTAGTTAGGGAAAGCCTGAATACAGTCAGGGCGTGATCGGGGTCAGATAGGGCAAGCCCTATAAGGGCAATCTGATGTGGGCCTGTTCCGGACCTGAATTAGAATACCCTTTAGGGCTAACCTTATTTGGATATATCCGGCCCTGATTCGATTTTTCGTATCTGACCCCTAGTTGGGCATTCTGATCAGGGCGTGATACAAAATGCCTTACTAGGGTTTGCCCTATTTAATTTTATATGGAAAACTTGATTAGTGCCTGATCCGTTTTTTCCCAATCAGGGCCTGATTGTGCAATAGCGTTACACTCATGATCAGGGCCCTACCAAACTAGGGCTTACCTGATCAGGGTTGTATTTGAGCCCTAAGAAATTTCTGCTCGGGTATATAAAATATGGTTCTTTCCTAGCTCGTTGGACTTTGACTTGGAAAGTAGGTTTGCAATAGTGTATCTAGAGTCCTACTGCAATTAGTGGTGGAGGAACCGTCCGGTTGTTGTTCCTTAACTGGTTTGTCAACATACTTTAAAGCTAACTGATATATTGGCACAAAAATGGTATCTTTTCCACTAATTAAAAACGTATTTTGATTTACCACAATTCAATTACGGATTCCACCCGACGCTTTAATTGTTTCGATTTTTTCTCAACGGTTATCTTTTATTAACTGACCACAATTTCTTCTTAACGATTATAATTCAGGATAATAATTTTTGATTAACGATTATAATTCAGGCCACCGGTGAATACTAAACTCATTCAAATAATTATTTTTCAATTAAATTTATAATATTAAAATATAGGGCGAAATTTGTCATAACCAATTTATTTTAGTTCATCTAATTATGTAGTTTTTTGTATAAGCAAAACAAAAACAAAATATTGAACTGATTTTTTGTATTGGTTTATTTTTTTAAACTCTGGATCTGACACGGTCCACAGACTAACCCCTGGGTATTTAGGTGCCTGAATTTTTTGTTGTTGGCTTGATCCGATTGGTACTCCAGACAGTTATTTATTTATTTTTTGCTCAGTGAAAGTGGTTACGTGTGTTACAAAATCTTGTTCTTGGTGTTGTCAGATCAGCTCTTGGTGTTGATGTGGATCGGAATTCGGTCCGAGATATGGTCTCTGGTTGCGTTTTTAAAGGTACCTTTGCTTCCATTAACATTAAACATATTGCTGTTATACCCAAATTAAATGAAAAACTAACTTTGTACGTTGATGTTGGTGCTACCCACACGGAATTTTTTTACGTCGATGCTTGAGCTAGTCTTTCAAGTTTCTATATCACCCGATATTTTTTTGTCACTACCTTGGCTCGTATAGACTTTATAATTTGCACATTCAAGGATGGTCTTCTTATCACGGCGATGTTTAACTTTTTGAAAAGAAGAAGACTTGGTTATGGGTACATGGTATACCAAAGTAGAATCTTGAGCGTTTTCTCTAGGAAGTCATGCAGTTACTGATCATGCAGTCATGCATTGGTACTATTACTAATCCTTGTAATATGTGGTCTAGGTCATGGTGAAATGAAATCGATTGTGTAAAAGCTTATAAAATTGATTTGGAGCTGCGATTAGATCAATGGTTTGTTGAATAACCGCTTGGATGTGTTTTTCAAAAATTGTACTTTGATCGAACATAAACCGCAACCATGTTGGCAAATCCCGACGTTAAAGTCTTTCAATGGTGACATGTCTGTGTATCTCTAAAAACGAACTGTGAATAGAAATATTTTAAATATAGAATAAGTAAAATCGCCCGCTCACAGGTGTCAGAACTTCTACTCTTTTGCTTTTGGGTAGAGATGTATAGAAAAAAATAAAGGTCTATGCAAAGAAGCTAAAATGGCATAAGTCTTTTTATTTCTAGTTATAAATGTAATGCCTTAATACTAGCTAGTGTATGTTACGGTTAAAGTAATAAATGCGGTTAACGGTTAAAATAATAAATAACCGGTGATTATTAATAATATCTAAGTGTTTTGGTAAAAGTGATAACAATTGCACATTAATCACTTTAACCGGTTATTATTAATAATTACCAATGAGGTTTGGTGAATGTAATAATTTTAACACGTTTAACTTGAAATTTCTACTATGAATGCGTAATAATAATAATTTTCACAAAATTTCCGTCAGCAAACGTAGGAGAAACCGTCCGGATAAGAATACCAGAAGTAGATAGTGGTAAGACTGATAAGCAAAATATTTTATGTGTTATAACTTCTAAGGAAAACGAAAACTTATACAAACTTGGTTCAAAACATAGCATTTTAAACCAACTGTATACAAGGAATGATTTTCTTGGAATTCAAGGAATGATTTTGTCTGCAAAGAAACTTTCATTTCAATGAATGAAGTTCCAGTGAATGAAATAAGGTGGTCAAGGATTCAAGCATTGCAATTGTAAAAGTAAATGTTCCACATGTCGATGCAAACAGTCAAAAATACTTTGTAATTCGAAACGTCACAGAAGCTTTGTCTACCAAAATAAATATAATTTGTTAAAAATTTTTAAATATTCCTTTGTAAGGTAATCGGAAGTAATAAATAAAGAATGTATCCTATAAATTATGAATGAAGGAATCAGTTTTTATTGATTTGTTTATTGTTTTTATCTACGTGTGTGGTGTCACAACAACTCCACGTGTTTCAGTGCCTGCTATTGGCATATGAGTTAACGTGAGATATCATATACCACTGGCAATAGCAGGGAGTTATAATTAGTCAATGTGATATCATAGTGAGGCTAGCGGATGAACTTCTTTGCTTTTTCCTCATTTTATTTAATTTTTTTTTCTTCCATCCTCATGAAATATTGGCCTATGTCCTATTTTGTTACACGATTGGATTTATTGTTTAGATATCCATTCTAGTCCAGTAACTTTGTCCGGTAGTTCTGATTTTTTGCAGACTTGTTTATGATGTTGGCCTAATGAATAATCCAAGCTTGTGACCCCGAACGCAACTTCGTCAAAAATCGAAGAAAAAAAAACGCGAAAAAATCGTTATTTTTTCAAATTTTAGGGATTATAACCCTAAAGGACTAGTTTTTTCTTTAACCTTTCCTAGGACGTTTTTAAAGTAGAATTTAAAAATTAAAGCTAAATTTGCTACAATATGATACTAGAACTGTCTCTGTAGACCCAATAGTTTCCGAGATTATGCCTTTCAAAGTTTATCACTTTTTTCGAACTTCGCAATTGTTTGCAATATGCCTTTGTAGAGCTTTCTACATCCCTGTCCTAATAATTTTATTAATAAATATATGTGTGTGGTGACCGATGAGAAAAGAAGATTATGTAACTGTACCTGATCATTTTTGTGGTTGCTGTAGCAGATATCCCAGAAGGTGACGATCTCTCCGATATCGAAATGGAGGATGATGACTTGTGGGCACAAGACGTCGACGATTCATCACCATCCCCTGACGGGGATATGCCATCACAATACGTCGATCCAGATACGGACGAACCTCAAACGGGACTTTCCAAGACGGCTAAATTAATTTAATTTTTGATGTTGCATATTACTCAATTTCCTAACAAATAAACTTTCTAACTTTTGTTGTACTTATCTTTTTTACTTCATTATTCGTAGTTTAGCTTAAACATCATCGTTCACACTTCTCATTTTCTTTTTTAACATCCCATCATAAAAATACAGGGCTTCGACAGTATATTCAGGGTCAATTGGATTCATTTGGAACGAAAGAATTGCAAAAAGTTGCGAAGTTCGAAAAAATGATAAACTTTGTAAGGCTTAATCTCGGAAACTATTGGGTCTACAGAAACAGTTGTCCTATCATATTTTAGCAAATTTAGTCTACTTTAACGTCCTTTAACGTAGAAAAGTTGAAGAAAAAACTAGTCCTTTAGGGTTATAATCGCTAAAATTTGAAAAAAAAAAGTTGCATTCGGCGCTCGAGGTCACAAACTTGGATTATTCATTAGGCCAACATCATAAACAAGTCTGCAAAAAATCAAAACTACCGGATTTGACGCATACTGTGATGTATAAAGTTACTGGACTCGTCTTTAAATTAAAGTTTAAAATAATATGAAAATTTGCATATTTGCATAAGAACGCATATTGTTTTAGCGCCCAGGTCTTAAAAGGTTTTTATGTGTTATTGTTACACATATTGTAATTCCTACTACACAACACATTTTATTTAAAAAAAATAATAACTAGGAACTATTGGCGTATTTCATTGATCCCTAATTTCTTAAGCCTCAATCTAATATCGTTATTTTTAATCACAGCGAATAGATACATAATAATTACGTTAAAGTTGTAGTTTTAATAAACTGTGCTCAATTAATTACATTTACCAAACTGCATTGGAAATTATTAATAATAACCGGTCAATGTAATAAATGCATATAAATTAATCACTTTTACCAATTTATTTGGTTATTATTAATAATAACCGGCGATTATTAATAATAACCGATTATTCACATTAACCGTAACATATATATTGAGTTATCAAAACGCAAAAAAATAAGAAATAGTAAGAAATAAACAGTTGTTTGAATGGACTCCTTCCCCTTTCAACTCCCACGCATTAAGGCCACAAGTTTCGTCTAACGTTTGGTCAGAAGATAGATAGATATTTTCATTTGGTTTATTTAGAATTGTTATGAGTTATGACCCAAAACGTCGAGAAAAAGGGAGGCAGCAGATAAAATTAAATAAATGTCCTCACTCCTCACGAAGCTAATACTTAGGACCTTTTAGACAGAAGTTATAACAGTATGCACTAAACCCTAGGATAATGTTTTCTGATATTATTTCTTTGTATTATTATTCCGTTGTATATCCCAGCATGTGATCAGCTACGTGCATTTGTATTGATACCGAAGATGAGTTTAGTGACCTGAACGTGCTTTTAATGGGGTTTAATCTGAGTGCATTCATGATATTAAAGACCAAATCTGTAATGAGGTAGGACGTTCGATGAAAAATATGAAAACCAAATGGATAGGACTTCACGAGATCCACGAGATTAATTCGGTATGCCATAAACAATGTTGAACTCAAACGAAGAATTATATTCATGCTGAACAATCCCCAAAAGCTTAGAGAATGGAATCCTAGAGCTTAAGTCTTGCGAAATTTTAAATTTCTAGAATTTTAGTGCATAGAAAACCATTTGGGCTCGATCACTGAATTGGGAGTGTGACAAAATATTCATTTTCTTTCATTGCACATTAACCCAACCAATTTTTAAATCACTCCAGGCGTTTTAGAGTTTTATCTGGTCTGCCGGTAAACAGGCACACAGACCACTAGCGACCTCTAAACTTTTATGATTTTGAATCAAATTTAGGAGAATAATTTGGATGTTTGTTTAATAGCAGCGCATCAAAGAGATGGTTCAGAAAAGTTTATAAGTAAGCAGCAAAAAAAGAGATATCAAAACTTCGGTCTGTATGGATTTTTGGTCTGTAAGGGTTTTTATAGCTTTCAGCAAAAGGCTTTTATGGAGACATGTTTTTTAGTTTTGGGCAGCGATGTATATTAAATATAAAACTCTTTCCAATACTACGAGTATTTTATCTCTGGTTAGAAATCTTTCCATTTGCTCTATACTGCTCATTTTCAATAATTACAACTTTTGTGAAAAACGACATTTAATATGAACCGACCTGATATTTTTCTAAAACATATGTTCCAATTATTCCAGAAAACTTCTTAAAAAACTTCTCCATTTATCTTAAATGCTTTTTTAAAAGATCTTTATTTGTTTTGGAAAAACGACATTTGCTTTGCAAGAAGCTAACATTTTCCAGCTGCACCTATTAGTCATCAATGAACAAAGGAGTGGATTCAATCAAAAACTGCTCACAATATTTTTCCGTTTTGCGTAAATACTTCTGTTCATTAATTACAACTTTTGTAAAAAAAGCAACATATTGCAAGCAACATATAAAACCATATTTCATGTCAATTTCTTGTTCAATTACATTTCATGCCATACAAATAATTAATTTTATTGTCAAACGTTTCTAATCGAAAATGTTTCCCATTTTATATTTGTCAAAAAATTGGTTAACAAAATGTATAAAAATCATTTTTTTGAGACACTTATAATACAAAAATCAAGGTTTTGGTCTCACATACAGATGCCGACTATCAAGATTTCTCCACGTTAAATACTCATTATCACTCAAAATGGACGTTTTTTAAGCAAAAATTATGCAGATTTTCGTGTTTTAACACACTTCATGATTTTTTTGACAAACTTCCAGGCAGCTATCGACCACATCTTCCTTTCGGCTCTTCCCAGTAAATAACCCTATTTTAAAAAAAAATTGAAATCACTCCAGTAATTTTCTTTTTTTCGTCGGCTGTCACGTTATTTTGCTTGTTTAGAGTCTTTACGACCTAAAACATCGAGAAATGCCAGAAAAGTGGGGGTAATGTCTTCACTTTTGGCTCGAGATTGTAATACTTAGGACTTACAGACTTACGAAGTAATTAGATTAGTTTAGTTTTGGCTAACTCATATATATTCTTGAATTGATTCAATTCAATTTTATGATAATTACACTTTTAAATCATTCCATGATTCATCAAACCCGACAAACCCGACAAAGATAGCGGTCGTATATTTAAGTTATAAATTGAAATGTGATGTGATGATTGCATTTGTAAATGATGCGATCATTTTTTCACCATTTTTTTAATGGTATAAGTTATGACAAAAATTTAAATATTTGAAAATAATATTAATTTTCTATAATTTTCTTAATATTATGAAAAATTTAATTTAAATATATATCGGTAAACCGACATGAAACAATACAAACAAAAAATATAATAGTTTTTTTAAAATCACTAGGGGCCGTTTGTATGAATGCGGCTAGAAGATAAATCCTCGGATTAATCGTCGCTTGGATTGTATAAATCAGGATAGAACAACGGATTATTTCGAGAATAAAATTCTATTCTCAAACTTATTCTTTATTTTTCTTGTATAAAACAGTGGATAAAACAATTGGTTTTTTCTTTTCTTGACATGCTCATAGCAAGATAATTTTGTTTTAAATTGGTAATTATTTTTGAATTTAAATTTCTGCGTTTATAAAATTTGTTTTTTGATATAAATTAATAGTAAAATAAATAATATTTTTAATATAATTTCAATATATTCAATTTATGTTTTGAAATAAAGATTTTTAATTTATAATTAAATTTATTTAATAGAAAAGTAAAAACAAAGTAATGCGACTTATAAAATTTACTGCTATAAACTGCAATAAAAATAAAAATAAAAAAAATCTATCCGTGTTCATACAATCGATAAAAAATAAAATCCTCAGATGAAAATAAATCGTTATTCTCGGATTTTTTTCTATTTATCCTTGTTCATACAATCGGCCCTAAAATTAATTATTCAAAGTGCCCGTTTGTTTTTTGTATTTATTTTCATTATCTTCACTAAATACATTTCTATCGCACATAATTTTAGAAGATTACGTGTTTCGCGTAATATGTTTAAATAAAACATAAAAACTTATTTGGAAAATCAATAAAAAAATATAAAAATTCAAGGAATTTTGTTAAATGACTAAAACTTCAATCATTTAAGTTAAATTAAATGAATTGTTAAATAGGATTAAATGGTTAAATTCATACATTTACTTTATATGATATCATTAAATGTTTAGATGAATTTGTAAATATTTTATTTTCTATGTAGCATTTCGTCCTCTTAATACAAGCATCTGTACTATCAGTACACAAAAGGAAAGAGTTATATGTTATATGCAACACTTCGTCGCTACCTGCATAGATCAAGACCAATCAATTTTTATTTCATTTTTTCTTTTTCGCTCTCGTAATGCACCTCAAACACTATACCGATTAATGCAGAAAGTAATTCCTCAATCCTCACTCCACTTATAAATCATATATGTAGAATTCCTGTCTGACGTTGTGTAAAATACTGCTTCTAGTGGCCTAGAAGTCAGCTTTTAACAAAAATGTAATATCTACACATTGGCCCTGACGACGGGTAGCTAAGGCCGACTAGAACCCAGAGGGTGGGAGTGAGTAGAGTGTCAGAGCGTGTCTAGATCTTGAATTCCCGTCAGGAATCACAAAACCAGACAATAAAGCTTTCCATTTCGACTACATGTATGTTTTGCACTCTTCCGTGACGTACGTTAAACATAACGTAATAATATAATACATAACTATAACTTATCGACTATCGATTTGCCGTAAATAAAAATAAATACATAAATAAAACATAGACAAAACTTACATTACTACAATCCATTCGTCCATTTAACCAGCCATCCCTATAGCATGGTTGATGGCGTTGGTATAACAGTCCTCGAATTTATAATTATCTTGACTGCTGGATATTCGAAATCATTCTTCGTTACTATTGGGCTACCATCAAATTATATATTCTACTCCAAAACAGTATTAACAAGTCACAACACAATTGGTAATTTAATTGATTGATTTATTTACTCATTTTTAGTTTTCTTCACAAATTTCGTTTAATTATAAATAATAGGATTTCTTATTAAATAGGATTTCTTATTATATAATTAAAAGGATTTGTGATCGTCAACTTAACATGAGAATAATTTGAGAAATTTGGAAAAGGGAGTAAAATTTTGATAAGAAAAAAAATTAATGAAACGTTAAAACGTTACAATCGTGGGGACGACCTACATGACCCGAAAGATAAGAGATCTCTAGCCGGGCTCAAAACAGAACAGAATAAATGTGAAGCTATCCAAGGAGGGATTAAACTAGCGAATGTCTTTAGTGTGATAGATACCAAGATATTTACCTTGTGGGTTGCAGATCTTATATCCCACATTAACCTTTTTGGAAAGAATGCTAGCTTTAATAAATTTATTTGCCAGTTTAGCGTTGAAACGTTTGGAAGCGTCACTTTGGATAAAATTTCGAACGAAAATTTCCTGACCGGGTTTAAAATCGCGAGGGCGACTCCGGAGATTGTATTGGTTTTCGTTCCTAAGGTGGGCAGACTTTAGATGTTTAAGCACCAATTGTCTTGCAATGCTTAGATGGTTATGTGGTGGTGTAACTTTTATGTCACTTTCGTTCAACATATCGAAATCACGCAGTAATTTGTAATCAGCCCCATGCGAGACCATATGCTGACCAAACACCAAATAATGAGGAGAAAAACAAGTTGATGAATGTGTTGCATTCCTTAATGCGGAAGCAATTTCATGAATGTGTTTGTCTCCTGAAATTACAGATCTGTTGACTCGTTCTGAAACGTTTGCTTGTGGAGAGTATTTGGGTGTAAAAATATGATGGACACCATAACGTTGGAGTAGATCTCTAAGAAGGTGGGACTCAAACTGACAACCATTGTCGGAAAACAATGTTTCGGGAACACCAAACATATAAAAAATTCGATTTTCTAAATACCGAGTCAATTTCACAGCAGTAGCACACTTAAGTGGTTCAAGCATGACAAATCGACTGAACTTATCTAGGACAATTAATATATATTAGTTACCGAGTTTGGATCGCGGGTAAGGTCCGAGAAAATCGACATAGATATGTTGCCATGGCCTTTCGACTTCAACAAATGATCCCATTTTAGGTCTTGTACTAAAGTTGACAGGCTTAGTCATCTTACACGTATCGCATGAACCAATGTAAGTTTTAACATCTTGAGCCATCTTGGGCCTGTAGAAGGTTCGTTGTAAAATGTTCAAGGTTTTTGCAACACCAAGGTGGGCTGATTTTGGTGAATTATGGGCTTGGAGAAGAAGCTCTGGGATTAAAGACGAAGGTACAAATAATTTCCAAGAAGAGATATCAGTGTTCGACTCGGTGAGAATTGGGCAGAAGAAAACTTTACCATCCAACCATACACACACGTGTTGATATTTCCTTTTGAATTTTGTACCTTATTAATAAGTGATAGATAATCATCACTTTTAAATCACTTTTAAATCATCACTTTTTTTTAACCCGTCGTCAGAGCCAATGTCTAGGTATAACATTTTTGTTAAAAGCTGACTTCTAGGCCACTAGAAGCAGTATTTTACAGTTGCATGGCGTCTAAGATCGAGTTTATTTTAAGGAAATAGAATATCTAAATTTGCGTAAATAGCGGTAAAGCTCAAGCGACGATTCCAGGCGTTATTGTCTTGTTTCAATGGCGATTCGCTAAATATGTCGGCACAGCCTATAGCCTTCGACTAACTTATTTAGTAAAACAAAAACTTGGTTGGCACGAAACTTTGAATTGAGTCACTAACTCACTCTCTCCTTCCCTCCTCTCTTCTCTCGACTCTCTATCTCTCTCCTCTCTCTCTCTCTCTTCTCTCTCTCTCATCCTCGTCTCTCTCCTCTTCTCTATCTCACCTTCTCCCTCTCCTCTCTCTCTCTTCTCTCTCTCTCTCTCTCCTCTCACTCTCTCTCTCTCTCTCTCTCTCTCTCTCTCTCTCTCTCATCTCTCTCTCTCTCTCTCTCTCTCTTACTCATCTCCCTCTACCCACCTCTTTCTCGATTGTTGAAGACCATATTATTGCTCAAGTTATATAGATTTGGAAAATGTAGACATACCTCCGTTACATATCGATGTGTAAGACCCAGCAATTACCTATTTCTTTTTACCTATTTCTTTGACCAAAAACCCGAGTCCTGAACATGAAACATGAGAACGATTAGAACGGTTAAACCTGGCAAATAAACATGTCCGTACAGTCGAAGTTACAACACATTAAAGACATTTGCAAAGTGTCCTTATCATTATTAACTTTTGTCCTAAAACATATAATTCACAGAGCCGCAAAAATAGTTTACCAAATTTCTTGAAGTGAGTTGTTGTTGTCTTAACTAGATATAATATCAAATAAATTCAAAATCAACCCCAGACGTTCACACATGTAAATTTATGAAATTAAATTAAAACGTTTAAATATTTATTCCACCTGTTCTGTCATAACGAACATTAACAATTACCATAAACAATAATTTATGTTCACTGAACCAATAATACATCAAAAATCATAAAACATGTTAAATTATTATTTCATGTCAAGCAAGACATAAAATCGCGGGAAAATTCGAGTTTGAAATACAAAAGAAGTTAAAAATCATGAATTAAAACAAGTTACATACAATTTTTAATGTATGTTGTATCAGCAGCAAGTAACAACCATAACCTATTAATTTTAGATTGACCATTTTAGATTTTCTTTGTTTATTCTTTTACCGCATGAAATCTTGGAAGATAAAATTTTGTTCTGTGGTTGTTTGTTATTATCGATGAATTTAACGCCATTTCCTGTACTCATAAATTTTAGTCGTCGATTGTAATTTGAATTCAACTTAATGTTATATATTTTGTGGTTAATGTATATAAGTGAAATTTTAGTGATGGACGAGTATTGTTTGATTCGCAGGGAAAATTGTAAACGCAATTATAACCTGTAATGTAGATTTTATGATTTCTGTCCTTAAAGTTTGGTTGGTTTTAACATCCCAAGCAAGGTTTACCGGCCTCTGAAAAATGGCCAAGCACTGGCTCATTAATGGTGAACAATACGTGACTATTGTTATGGGGCCAGTACTAGAACCATTCATTGGCCGATCATATGGTTTACAGAAAATAGCCAGTATATTTGGGATATTACTGGAACCTTGAATTGGCCGATCTGTTATTTTGATTACATGAATACCCAGAGTTTCCTTTAAGCATATCTTTTCACAAAAAAAATTTGGACAAAAATATCGATAAAAACTTTCAAAATAAGCAAGGAGGATTAACCTTTGCCTTTTGAAATGTAGAAAAATTGTTGTCACAAAGCTTGATGAACGACATTGTAATGAAGAGCTTCTCCATTGGCGAACCAATGAAGCGGCATAGCAGGTTGCGTACCTAGAGATTAATAACGCCGTAACGGCTAAAGCTCAGTCATCGTGGATTTGATAGATTAATACCTGCTGCTTCAACATAAATACAGAAATGTACGCAAATTACGGAAATATACAGAAATGGATACAATACGAATGAAAAATTGAGACTCTGGCGACCCCTGTTGCGAAAGAACCGCGATCAGCACGTGCAACCCCCACATTCACTCCTTACATACACCCATTCACGCGCCTTCACACCTCTACGTTAGAAAAGTAAAAAGAATAATCGAAGTGAACTCACTTAACGTTTTAGCCCTCCATCAGCGGTGAAAATTGCAGCAGGCAAGGTAGTGTAAGATGAATAATTGTATAATAATTGTGCAAATGTTGCGCCGCAATAAGGCAATCGCTGATAAAAAATGTATAATTAAGTTGTAAACGTTGGGCCGTAATAACTCAGGCAATTCCTGACAGAATTGTAGAATCAAGTTGTAAATGATATAAAACTGTTGCGCCGCAATAGCCAAGGCGATAGCTGATAAAAATGAAAGTTGCGTCACAAATACTTAGGACGATAGCTGATAAAAAAAACTGTATAACTCTAGTATGAATGTTGCGTTGAAATAACTCAGACAAGTACTTATAAAATTGTATTATTAAGTTGTAACTGTTGTGCCGCAATAACTCAGGCAATTACTGATTGAATTGTATAATTAAGTTGTGACTGTTGTGTCGCAATAACTCAAGCGATTGTTGTATTTTTCAGCATTCAAATTTGTTCCTTTCAAAAAGAACATAAATTGGTGCTGGTTGATAAAATTACTATTGTATCTAATGGTCAGGTGATGAAAATTGTTGCACTCAACATCCAAAATAGGCTGGAAGACGAAGTTATCACCGTTTCAAACGATAATAGGGTAAACAAATTTATTGCATTCAAAACATAACAGCCGGGAGTGATGGTAAAATTATTACTACTTCATGCGTTGAAATACTCAAAATTGTTACCGTAAAAAAAAACCCACAACAAGCGATTGATAATAAAATTTTATTACTGCTTCGAACGATGATGCAATTGAAATTCCTGCGTTCAACATAAAAATAATGATTGGTGTTATAATCAATATTACTCTCCCAAACGATGATATTGTAATCCCACAATGATGGCCCGAGCAGAAAACGGTGGTTGCTGATAAAATTTTTTCTGCTTCAAACGTTAATAAGATCAAAATTGTTATATAAAAAAATTAAATAAGTGATTGAAGACAAACTTATTACAGCTTCCAACCATGATAGTACAATTACAGTTGTTAAATCTTACGATATCAAAAAAAAAATGATTGAGGTCACAATACTAATTCACCTTGTTTGGAAATAGTTTCGACCAACCCAGACTGGATATATGCACTGCTAATATGACGTTGATGGTTTATAAACCGTATTTCTGCGACAAACAAACGGATTTAGAGGTAAATTGATAAAGTTTGTTCGTCCATTGTCTGTATTCAAACAAAATTAACAGGCTAATCACTAGTTGTAACTGTTTATCATCATCGGCACACACAAAAAACACAATTTAATTTTTGTTACCACAGTCTTAGAAACCAACTCACTAATTTTCATTCAAATTATTTTATCAGTATTATTACATATACAAAATTTCTTCCTTGGTTAACAAAATATCTTAAGATTTACCTTATTTGTTGGTTAAGTTTCCTTACTTTACAATTTTTTGTTTGAACGAACAACTTACATGAATATTTTTTTTTTTGTATTAAGTGTAAAATACCACTAAACATACAGAATTTTCTAGTTTACTTTATTTTAGCTACGGCGGACGACATAATTGAATTTATCACACCAAAAATTGTACTAAGAAAATGCATTCATGTTTATAAGTCATATATTCGTCCCTGTATGGAGTACTGCTGTCAAGTTTGGGGTGTTGCCTCTGTTTCCATCTTGGCCCTCTTGGACTCTGTTCAAAAGCGAGCTATACGAATTGTGGGTGATCGAACTTTGACATCAAAACTTGATTCCCTGCAACATCGTCGCACTGTTGCTGACCTTGTTGTTTTTAAAATATCGTCATCAGCAGTGCTCAGATGAAATCAGCGGCATCATGCCTCAAACTTATTCTTACCCCCGTTCTACTTGGCAATCGGCTGCCGCAACCGGTGAAACGGTAAAGATCTCGCGCTGTCATACTGGCAGATCGCAGAGGGACTTCTTTGTCCGAACTGCGTACAAATGGAATAGTTTGCCGGAACACTTAGTCTCAGGTGGCTTCAACCCTCAGATGTTTAAAAAAAGCGTTAATCTACACCTTAGAACGCCAGTTGTTGTGGGACCCTAGGTCTTAAAAGGTATTTATGTGTTGTTGTTACACATATTCTAAACCCTATTACACAACACATTTTATTAAAAAAAAAAAAAAATATGTTTATTGCCACATCACTGACATTTTTCCGACAACTCACAGATCAAAAAAAAAAAAACTCCGATTCCAATCAGATAATATGTCAAAATGAAAATGCCAGACTAAGAGAGAGAAAACGAGATATTTTCATTTCTTGTATAGTTATTTAATATCGAAAATTGAGCTACAAAGTTTTTCGAAAGTGAAACTTGCAGAACAATGTTAGTACATTTTCCGTTTTAAAAAAATATACTGATTGTTATTTTGTAATACATAAAATTGTAAGACAATTTCACGAAATAAGTTATTTACAACGCATTTGGAAGAAATATCAACATACTGCGATACTAGAATGGATTAAACGTATGTTCAACCGATTTTATGATGATTACGTATTATGAAATAATAGCTTACAACCGTATTACAGTAAAATTTAGATTTATAACGGAAAAAGAGATTGATAAAAATACCTATATAAGAAATATAATATGTTTTGAAGACAGTTGCAAAACTGATTGTATTTGAGGTTTGAGGTTTGAAAAGATTTAGAGCAATCACGGTTAAAGGTCCGGAGAATTCAAAGTCATGTAGTATGGTGAAGCAAAGCTGGTGGAAACGCAGTGCGAACAAATAATAGGGGATTGTAAAATAAAATATTATTGTTAATTGTGTTATGCTAAGAAGGAATATGTGTAACGGAAACTATACGAAAATATGACTATAGATTATGGATGAACGAGAAATTGTTGTGAACTACGCGTGATATGTAAAATTGTGAGATGTAAGAAAACGGAAACTACACGAATCTGGGATTGCACTACACTATGTCACCATATGCCAGGCTATACATAACAAGATATATACTGACAATATAAACTGAAAGCGGAGGCTCAAACATGTGCCATGCTAAAGTTTGGCCTTAATCAAATAATCGATCTAAGAATATTAGCAATACCAAAATGGCAAATGTTGGCGTTTTGTCGATCTTTCAATATTATTGAAAGAATTACATCGATTATTTTTCAATTTTAAAATTTATTTTATTTTTCATTGTTGTTGGCATTGATTTTGTTTTGACTAATAACACAATTGTAGTAGTTGATTAGATAGTATTCTAGGGAAAAATTTATGTCTTTGGATGATTTTGTTCTCTCGCAGTTCTTAATTAACTGGCAAACAAAAAAATATAAATTACGTAAAATAAAGTGAAATATGTTTCATATTATTAGCGGGACCATAGAAAACATATAAGTTGAAATAGAAAATATTATGTATAATCACAATCCTTTAAGATCAATATTTCTAAACATATAATTGTCCGGTAACTCTTAGCCAAGATAGTTTTCCATTAGGTAAAGCCTGCTTTTTTCATGTCTATAGATATTATTGATCATCTGCGTTTTTTTTTCAACTGTATTACTAGAATTAAACCAACAAAATTTTTAATTTATTTAATCTATAAACATTAAACACAATCATTTTTAAATTACAACAAATTTGTTGCCATTACTTTTATAATCTTTTGACAACTAAAACAACATTTGGGTAATTAATTTACATGACAAAGACAAAGACATCTGATGTTTTTGTAAACTTTATTTCCTTATTAAACGACAGCTACTCGTAGATTGCAAAATCAAACAACAAATAACACTAAAAACACTTAAAAGTAGGGAAAGATTTCAATGAAAATAAAAACGAAATCGTAATAAATTTTTATTTTTTATTCATTTTCTTACTTATTTTATTTTGTTAGTTTTTCTTGGTATAACTTATTTTTTTTTTAAATATAATAAAGAATTAAAAGGTTATGTTGTTGAAGTAACTTTAAAACTAACAAATAATAGGTAAGTTTTTGTTCCAGGATTTACTATAGATTATATTTTTAATTTTCTATAAGTTATAAGATATAAATCTTTTGTTTTGGTAATTAAATTTTAATGATTCGGCATATATAGGAATATAATTTATATAATGAAATAGATTAAAGGTTTTAATAGTTTTTCTTCTAAGACCTAACCTAACATACACTTTTGAACCTTTTTCTAATGATTTTTAAAATAAACAAAATTTTACGGATGAATAAAATCAAGAATATTGTGACGAGTAAAAATACAAATATTTGTATACAAAAGACTTGAATGCTATAGGAAAACAACGAAACTGAAATTGATTTATATACATTTCATATTTTTTTTCAAACAAGCAATAACGACTTAAGTATTTTAACTTTTAATGTTGTAAGATTAAATAGTTTATTAACCGAAATGCGATCCTTCACTTTATAAAAATGCTTTATTAATTTCAAAGTACAAAATGTTAGGCTCAATAACAAAACTTAAATTTTAATTTGTATCATTCTAGAAAATTCAAAATCAATTTTAGTTTCTTCTTTTTCAGCTGTGAGAATTATATTAAATTATCAAGAAAAAAACTAAACATCGAAACTGTACTGTACTAATTTAATAAAAATGCACACCGCGGCGCTAGTGCCATCTATTGTTGAAGACATATAACTTCTACAATTAATTCAGCTACTTGACACTTGGACTATCCTGACCTGGATTGTCCCCAATCCAATCGTTCTCAACCTCACTTGGTTCATCCTCGCTGTCGACCAGATCCGGTGGTAATTGAATCATCTTCATTCGCTCAGCGGCTTGCACACCTCGATATCGTCTCTTGCCCTTTTCCTCATGCATTCCTTCTACTATATAACGATCCTCATGAAGTACCTGAGTAACCGTACAGGGCCCCCTATATTTTGGCTGAAGCTTACGACTATCTCCCGTGGAAACTGCTTCGCATCTAACCATTACATGATCACCAACCTTATATTCGGTAGGTTTTTGATGCTTTTCATCGAAACGGACCTTCTGACTTGAATGTTCGGTTTGTATTCTGTTGGTCATGATTTTGTTTAATTCTTGACGTTCAAGTGTACAAAACACATTGAATTTATGAGTTGCCAGCATTAATTTATTTCCTTCAATCGGCCTTGGACTGAATCCAAAAGCTAAAGTTTGTGGAGTTTCCTTAGTGGTCGAATGTTCTGAACTATTTATGGCCCACTGAAGTGACGTTAGTAACTGATTCCAATTTGTACCGGCTTCTTCTACAGAAGTTGACAGCATACAAATAAGGGTTCCATTAAAACGCTCGGCTTGTCCATTCTCGCGATGCATAGCTGTTGACACTGCATGATGTTCAATGTCATTGTGATTGCAAAATTCAGCGAACGATCCAGAAGTAAAAGCGGTACCTCGATCGGTAATAATGCGAGTCGGAACTCCAAAGTATTTCGCTAACTCTTCAATTGCATTTATAACAGGTTTAGACGAAGTACCTTTCACGGCTTTCAACATGGTGTACTTTGTGAACCCGTCAACGATCATCACCAAGTGTAAATTGCCCCGAGATGTTCGGCGAAAAGGATCCAGATCATCGATGTGCAAGGTATGAAAAGGTATGGCTACTTTCTCAATTGGGTACAATACCGCCTCTTTTTTCCGCCTTTTATTTTATGATATAAATAATCCGAACAACTACGTACGTATTTATCGACAAATCGTCTCATCTTTGGAAACCAGAACGACCTACAAACTGCGGATAAAGTTTTCTCAACACCAAAATGGCCATTTTCGTCATGGTACGCAACTAAAATCGGAAACCGTGCTGTTTTTGGTAAATATAAATGGTAAATATAAATAAAAATGGTCATGTGACTGTAAAACGGCCAACCAATTATCATCAGCGCTAATTCGTAATATCCTTAATGAAGCTGGTTCAACTTTAGAAGCTTTTTCCGCTGGAGCTCTACTAAGTGCGTCGACATGCGACATTTGTTGACCAGCTCGATGAACAATCTCAAAATCAAATTCCAGCAATCTTAACCACCAGCGACTAATTCTGGGGATAAGATGTTGTTTGGTTGACGTAGTCCTAAGAGCATTGCAATCGGTTACTACTTTAAAGGGTTTGCCCAGTAAATACACTCGATATCGTTCCATAGACTCTACCACAGCTAGAGCTTCCAGTTCACAGCTGTGATATTTACTTTCTAGGTCGGTAGTTCGACGACTAAATTATGCAACCGGCTTTAAGCCATTTTCTTCACTTTGTAGCAATATTCCAGCTATACCTACGCTACAGGCATCAGTATGTAACTCGTGCTCTCTTTTGGGGTCATACAGTGTTAAAACCTGACTGTCACATAAGATGTTTTTTATTGACTCAAATGCATTCTGCTGAGCATCGCTCCAAACAAAGTTCTGTTCCTTTCGAGTTAATCTCGTAAGAGGTTCGGCTATGAAAGAAAATTTTGGGACAAATTTTCTCTGGTGTCTTAAACTGTTTCACACATCTTATTTTGTCTTCCCCTGGCCGAATTCCTGCCTCCGAAACTTCATGACCCAAGAATGTAATATTTGTTTCTAAAAACCGGCATTTCTCCAGATTTAATGTTAGTCCATATTTTCGCATTATTTCTAAGAACTTAACTAACTTACTTATTTCCTCTTCAACCGTCCTACTTGGTAGAATTACGTCATCTAAGTACACAATTGCTGTATCATCCATTTCCATTAAAATTCCATCCATAAAACGCTGAAACACTGCTGGAGCATTTGACAACCCGAAGGGCATTCTATTAAATTCAAAATGGACTTCTGTAGTGATAAATGCTGTTAAATGTTTCGATTTTTTTGAAACCGGGACCTGATATTATCCCGAGGCTAAGTCGACAACAGTAAAATACCTATTCCCCGACAATTTATAAAACATCTCCTCTATGGAGGGCATGGGATACCTTTCTTTAACTGTGATGTTATTTAGTCGCCTGTAATCTATGCAAAGCCGATTTTCGCCATTCTTTTTCAAGGTGACTACAACCGGACTAGCATATGCAGACTTTGATGGGCGTGTTATCTCTAATTCGAGTAGTTTGTTAATCTGTTCACGCACCCATATTTGATGAGCGCAAGGGATTCGATATGGTCGTTAATAAATGGGTTCTGTTTTGTTCACTTCGATTTGAATTTCAATACCAGCTGCTCTTCCTATCTCATTAATACTTTTCGCAAAACAATCAGAAAAATTATTTATTACTGACCTTATACCTGATTTATCGATTTCCGAAAAATTTTCATTCACATTTATGTCATTTTCAACTATCCGGAGTATGGTTAGTACTTTACTGTCCTCGCGATCTGCTTTTTGTGGGCTTACTCCAGATTGTTCTCTTTCGATTTTCGTTACTGGACTATTTCCTGATCAATTTGTACTTTTCGAAATACTGTTGACTGTGACCGTTTCACTTTTTCCACTATCTCCCAATACATATTTAACACTACCAAGGTTATAACTAGAAATCAACGGATTAGGGTTTAAATTATTATCACTTATATTCTTAAAACTATTTATACTATCTAAATATGTTTTTCGTACGGCACCGTTACTAGTTTTCAAATTAAAATTCAAACCTATCATATTTGCCGCGTCTTTTCTTATTGTAACGCAATCACTACTATTGTCCAAATAGCCGACTAATTGTTTCCCGTTTAAAAACACATGCTTTTAATATTTATTCGGCAATTGCAATATTTTGAACTGAGACTGTACATTTGTGTCATATTTACTATATTTTTGTTCAACGTTAGCACCAGCCTTATTTCGCCACATTCGTGGGTTTAAGCAATTCCTTGAAATATGACCAGATTCTCTGCAATTGTAGCATATTATTGGATCAGGTGAACAAACGTTATTGTCTGTACGCGGAGGTTTAGTCTCGGTTGGCGTTGAATTTTTTGACATACTTTCGTAAAACTGAAAATGTCGTAGAACGCTTTCTGAATTAGTATGGGGTGTGGCAGCCATAATTTGGCCCACTGGAAGATGTTGGATTCCCCAAAGTAAATATTTTATTAATCCACTGTCACTCAATCCACCCTGTATTACCAAGCATTTCATTTCAAAAAAATATTGATTGAAGCTTTCGTCCGTACGTTTTTTTCTTTGTGTTAGCTTGCGGTAGACGTCCACTTCATCAAACCTTTTACTAAAACTCATTTCTAAATTACGTCGAAAATGCAAAAAAGAAGAAAATTTTATATTTTGGAATTCGCAAGATTGCGACCACCATTTTGCGGCACCCTGTAATCTCATCGAGGCATAATCTATTGTCAATAATTCCGACCAACCATTTCGATTGCTTAAATGTTCTACACGGTCGAGCCATTGATTTACATTTACCAAATTAGTCAAATCGGGATCAAAAACCGGTATAATACGCGAAACTTCATCCGCACTCAAAATCCGCTCATCATTTCCACGTACGCGACAACCTGAAAAAAAAATCCCTTTCACGCTTCAACAAATCTTTTTCCCGATTGATCAGTTCCCATTGCTTTTCCAAATAATCTTTCTCGGTAAAGCTAATTTGATTAACCGCAGGGCAATTTACACCTGGATGACGACTCGTATCAAAATTCAAAAAAGTACTTGCCTGAAATCCTGGTGGAGCACTTTTGTCAGCTATATTGTCGTCCATGTTAATTACTGTGCTATCTTTATAAAAACGCCGCCATGCTTCATTATCCATTTTGTAATTCTGTTTGTTTTCGGGTTATCCCACTTCTGATGTAAGATTAAATAGTTTATTAACCGAAATGCGATCCTTCACTTTATAAAAATGCTTTATTAATTTCTAAGTACAAAATGTTAGGCTCAATTACAAAACTTAAATTTTAATTTGTATCATTCTAGAAAATTCAAAATCAATTTTAGCTTCTTCTTTTTCAGTTCTCAGAATTATATTAAATTATCAAAAAAAAAACTAAACATCGAAACTGTACTGTACTAATTTAATAAAAATGCACACCGCGGCGCTAGTGCCATCTATTGTTGAAGACATATAACTTCTACAATAATAATTCAGCTACTTGACAATGTTAAGGAAGAAATTTCTTGGTTAAACATAAATGATGAGTTTTTTTATTTCCGTAATCGTAGTTATTGAACGATGGTTGGTGTTTGAGACGTCAGAGGGAGCGATCGATTCTGTTGCAATAAATTGTATAGACAGTGCGCTTTGTGAAGTATGGCTGTTTCCGAGGGAGTTTTTATTAAGTTATTAACGCCTTGCTGTCGTTTGGTTGCCCTATCTTCTTTCCTTAGTTTTTATCTTTCAACCTTTTTTCTTTTTGTTAATTTAAGCTTGAAAAAACCTTTCTGTCTGGTTAATGAAATTCAAAACCGTCTGTATTGGCGACAATTTGATGGTGCTGGCCTCTACAGTGTTAGAGGCAAAACTCCTAGCTCTGATACTACTTAGTACTTACTATAGAGAAGGACGGACATACACACAAAAAATGGTCCCAGTCCTCCTCCTCTTCAGTACAACATCCACAGAGAGGACTTGTTAGAAGTCCTATGGTAAAAAAGTGTTTATTTAGATGACAATGTTCTGACAGGACACTGGCAACAGAAGTGAGAGTTTTCCTCTTCAGGCTTTAAAGAAAATTAACATTTTTATCTGAAATGCTAAAAAACATCTTACTTTGTCTGCCTGTTGGTGACGCATTCAACAAAGTATTCATCTTATGGTTTGCATCATCCTTTTATAATGAGAAGGACAACTTTCTGAATAACCCTATCGCGAGTTCTAGACCAGAAAAATTCATGACCGCTCCCGCCCCTTGCAAGTTCATGCGCTTTTACATTGTCCGAAATGCAATATGACCTGAAACCCACCCCAGTGATCCTGTTGGGTTGCGCTATCCATACAGATTTTTTCTACACTCATTGAAGCATTTACATGTAGTATCCGGGTTTACCAGTGCTTTAATAGCTGTTTGGCTATCCAAACAGATGCAAATTTATTTCTCCTACAAGCAAGTTATTCCGTGCGTGGATTTATTGTTTTATATTGGATATTGTATTTATTGATTATTAGATTTCACGTAGTGAGCCAGCTATACAGAAAACGTATATCTCGCTGGAGGATCATTCGGACCAAGATCCCTCACATTCCTCCCCAGAAGAGATGATCAGTTCAGCGGGCTTTTCAAAGTTATATACTTTAGTCATGACGTCACTGTGCATATCTATTTTCGGATAATCTAACCGTAATCTGTCAAGCATGTTTTCCCTCTGTTTATCCACGTTCCATGCCACATGTAGTCTGTAGACAGCATTTTTAGTCCTGTAGTCCACATGTAGATGAAAAGGAGCCAGACCAAACATGGCACACAATCACAGTGTTGGTATGGTGCGCATTCAGCTACTGATGTCACATGCCATTCTCTGAATTTTATTTAACTTAGCACGGATGGATTGTTTCTCTGTCTTTAGCCACCAAACGACACATGCAAAAGCAAGTGTTAATCTGATCATTGCTGTGTAGATCCATAGAATGATTTTGAAACTAAGACCCCTATAACTTCCAAAAGATCAGCGGCATTGCCAAAAAGAAGTGACAGCCTTATCAATTTTTTGGTGGAATGATTATTCCAATTTAACCTTTTGTTGAGAATAATGCCTAATAAACTTTACCTTATCTGAGAAGCTTAACAAAATACTGAAAAGAAAGCAACTTGGTGTTGCAGACTATTTCTTCTATTGGTAAATGGTACCACCTGTGATTGGGGCGGATGGACCGACAGTCCTTGCTTCCTACACCGATCCTCAACCAACTTTAGTGAATTTTGCATAAAATTCACCAGAGTGGGAAGGTGTACAAAGAGTTGAGACTTATTGGCCTAAATGACTTGGTTATACTGTACATAGTTGGTTTTACCTGGTTTATAGGTATGCAAATAACTCTAGCTTTACGCCACGCTTCTGGGACATAGTCATATGCCAGACATGCCTTATAACTATTCTGCAATGATTCAATGAGGCCACCCACATTCTGCAGCATGCATAGATAGATTTCATCGATTACCGGAGATTTAAACAGCTTGAAAGAATCTATGGCCTATCTCATAGATCTAATGTTCACCACATTCCTAGCCAAGATCCAATTATCTTTATTTGCAGTTATAGTTAGTTGTTCATTCATTTCAGCAGTGAAGCTGCCTGGAAAATGTGTACAAAGCAGATACCGCGGTTTCTTACACTGCTTCCGTATACCTCCCAGTTGGCGTAAGCGGTAAGCCTGGTTAGTATTTCTCCTTTGAGCTCCGAGTGGTCAAGACTCTTGAATCCGATGCGCTTGATTTGGGATTTCTAAAACATTCTTTTACCAACTTGGCGACCATAAATTCCAAATTTATGGGAATGTGATCTAACGTGAGAATATCTTGCGAAACTTTATAATTAAGAACCCTTTTCGCCAAAACGAGGCTAGTGAGGGTGATGTCAATTATATACTTCTTCCCTAATTGCGTTTGAAAAGTGGGAGCATTCCCTTTATTTAGAATTTCTAAATCTGTACCATGAAGAAACTCAACGAGGTCTGTTCTTCGTCTGTTGTTATCTGAACTGCCTCAAATTTCATGATGCGCATTTGCATCGCACCACAAGATCAAGGGTATGGTTCTTGTCGCTGCAGAATTGCACCACTTTAAGGTTTAAATGGTACCACCGTACGGTAGATGCAAGGAAGCGATGACTACGTCAATATCAACACCCTCGATCTTTACCGTGACAATTAAACGCACGAACGAGGGTTCTCCGTAGCTGTACCGACAAACACCCTGCCCTGTTTACAATTCAGGCCAAGATATCACCGCTAAATCATGAATTAATGCTTGGTGTTGCAACACTAAATTAATCGAGTTAACACCTGACTTTAGATTATCCCGTCATAATTCCATCTTTCATCCTGTCATGAATCGATTTAATCTGTATTCAACAAACGAGTTGCAGCCCTTACTATTTTGCCATAGCTTCTTCATTGCCTGCGATATACGGATGACCAAGTATCCAGTAAACTGTTAGTTTGTTAGCATTACCAAGTTTGTTTAGCATGCCCATATAGTCTCCAACTATTGGGTCCGACAAGATGGCAATCCTTTTGTTTTGATATTTTTTCTCAAGCTAAATTCTTTGCATATTTCGATTGCACAGATTTCAGCCTGAAAAACGTTGGAGTAGATTAGCCCATTGGCTAAAAGCTTTTGGTTGCTGTTTTCAGATTTGAGTTTTCAGATTTGAGAAGAATAAGCCATATTGACAACCTACAGCAGTTCCAAGGCTAATTTTACAATCTTAATTTTTGCTACCCCAGTTCTCAGTATCTCACTAATCCAGTCAGTTGTGGTTCTGTCATCATTTTTCTCATTTAGAGCCTTTCTGACTGCTTCATGTGAAGTGTTTTCCACTTCATTGTTTAGAAAATCAAACAGGAATTTCCTTATTGTCTACCGCCATCTCCATTTCTCTAGTCAATTAGAATAGCACGGTTGCCGTTAATCTGGCCGTTCTTTGCGATAATCCGTCCGTTCTCTTTGCTGCTCATCTTCCGTAAACCATCCGACCTTCTGACCGTAGTTTTCGTTTCAGCTTCGTCTTTTGCCAGAGCGCTGTGCAGCCTAATCGCTACTGAAATTGCAGAGATATTATCACAATAAGGTTCTAAAGCCACTTTTTTTGTCTATCCTGATTATAGGTGGTAGGTACCTTTGTATAGTTTTCCAGTTTTCGGATTGTTTTGTTCTATTGAAAAGCCGCCGCTCTTCTGTTCCTAGCTTTGAGAACCTCCTATTTCTCTTTCGTACTCTCTAGTTTAAAAATAATAGTTCTATGACCCAACAAAGAAGGTTCATTTGAAAATATCCAGTTATTTATGAACTGTCCTACATCGATATTTCTTACCGTTAGGTCCAACACCTCTTGTTTGGTCCTTGTGGCAAAAGTAGTTGCATTCCCAACGATAAACACGCTTAAGGAAATGACTTCCTTGGGACATCAAACGACCTCATTTCCGTCTTTACTCTTGTCAATACCAAAATTCAGAAATAGGCGTGTGCCTCAGCCCGACTGCTGTAGACCATCCGTTTCTTGATGTGCATTCTGGAATTATGTTCTTTAAGATCTTTTCAGGAAAAAGACGGCTACTTTGTGGGGCATAAGGATTTCATATCTCGGTCCCGCAACAATCATCCACTACCATCCATCCACTACGTAGCTAGTACACGGATTCGGGTATTGTTGCTCATCTCTGGAGATGACTCCGTCGTGTGTAATGAAGCGCTGCTTCGTTGAAAATCAACGAAGTGGCATAGCAGGTCGCGTACCTAGCGACCTGCTTTATTTATATCCACTTTTGACTAGCTTCAATCATTAGGATCGAGTAAGAATTCCTGCTACTTCAGCACAAATAACTGAAATTTACGCGATATACATGATACACACGGAAACGAAAAAAAGAAAAGTGAAAGAATGAGACTCTGGCGACCCTCGTACGCGAAATAACCACGATCACCACGTCCAACCCTTACAATTCACAGCATTCATTCATACGCTCTCAAACCGCAAGCACTCACGCACCCTCACACACATATATACACATCCATGTCCTTATAGATAATCGTAACCAAGTTCCAATATGGAAATAACGATGTTGGATCAAAATTCAGAATAAACCTTAATATCATGAAATATTTAGTTTCGTAGTTGTTTCATCAACATCTTGTATCACCCAGTGCTTGATATTAATATTACAGGGATCTGCATAACGTTTAACTTCCTTAGCGTTTCCAAAAAAAACTTAGTATAATATTTTCCCAAGCCGACCAATCTTCATTTCCGTTGTCGTCGGGTTACACATAAGTTAGGCCGACACCCCGTAAATAAATCCACAACAACCAAAAAAAAAACAAACATAAAGCGATTAAGGATCATCTGCTTCTCATTAGAAGTTCCCGTTTAACTTGACACCCGAGAAACAAAAATCGGAACTACGTTTTGGCTAATTCGGATCCAAGTGCATGGACGATTTTAGGTTCTATGGATCTGTTAGTAAATGATAGGTTGGTAGTATCAGTCACGGAGGAATGATTCCTGTCTCCCAAAAAAAACAAATATCCCATTAATATAAATATTCAATTGATAGTGGAAGAAAATTCATATTTGCGATAAAACGCATGCAAAATGTGATGTACTTATCTAATTTTCATTCGCACCCACATGCACACCCCAAGCATACTCGCACACACGCATTCATACATACGTACCCATAAATATAAAGGAATATGACTCACCTCATGGTCTTTCCCCTATCCCTTGCTTCCTAACTTCCTGTTCGGATCAGCCAACCATTTCCACCCAGCATATGGTCGATTGATCAAGTAAACCACTCACACGTCAGCAATTACTTCCAGCAAAGAGTAGTAGTTGGTAGATATATATGTATACTATTAATAAATCATCACAGGCGGAGTATTATAATTCCAGTATTAAATCATGTATGTTGAAATTAATGGTGACGTCAGTTTATATATAACAATCAAAGCTCAGTAACGAATTATCCCCGTTAAAATAAATGTAAGAATAATCAGGTGTGTTGAAATAAACGTTAGCGCAGATTGTATCTAATATTTGGATCATATTTGAAAATGAATCATCAACAAAAAAAATCGAGATACGTATAAACATCCATGTGAAGTTTAAATCCAGTATTGGATCATGTAGGTTGCAATATATGTTAGCGTAGGTTGTATATGATGTTTCAATTTCGGTAAAGAATTCTCCATGATAAAATAAATGTAAGTATGAATAATCAGGGGTGTTGAAATAAATGTTAACGCAGATGGTATATACTATTCCAATTCCGGCAATGAATCATCAACAACAAAAAAATCGAGATAAGTACAAACATCCATGTAAAGTTTAAATCCAGTATTGGATCATGTATGTTGCAATATATGTTAATATAATGTTTCAATTTCGGTAAAGAATTCTCCATGATAAAATAAATGTAAGTCCGAATTATCAGGTGTGTTGAAATATAAATTACCGTAGGCTACATATAATATCCCAAATCCGGTAATGAATCCTCAGCGGATATGAATGAAGATATGAACGGCAGATAGGTAAATAATTATTTTCTTTCTATAATTTTTGTTAGAATATATTTGATTTAATTGACTTTTCACATTCACAGCACTAATTACAATTGTTTTCTAATGTTTCTTATTGGTAAGCTCAATACGCCACTCTAACCCCACTAATACACAAAAAAGGGTGGCGAGCATCTAAATCAATTAACTAATATTACTGCTAATTCATTAAGGCTTAACTACTTTATTCTAATTACGTTAATGATTATGTTATCACACAAAAAAAATTGAGCTACTTAAACATAGTTTCTAAAGTTAATCCACTAAATATTTGATTTGAGTTTTGCGGTCACAAAGACTGATTACACTTCAGACAACAAAAAATTTACAAACACAACAATAAATATACTTTTTTTTATGTTCTTCTTGGCTTACTCGGGCCTTCCGTTTCAATATTGATCGATAAAAAAAATTGTACTCACTCAAAATGATGAATCGGAGAAACTATCCATGATCCCAAAGAAATTAGTGGTTGTTTGTCTTTCTTTCTTTCACCGCCTTAGAACATCAGCAAAATTCCAATCCCAAAGCCTTAATCCACATCGAATTAGTGAAAATAAATTGAACAATATTTGTTTTTTTATCGTTTTTCTGGATAACATATTTCACCGACAGCAAAACCGCACCCAAAAACAACAAAATGTCAAAAATCACCAACGAAATAATCGTTAGGAATGAAATGACAATATAAGAGAGCGAGGCTACCTGTCAACTATTATTTATATACAGTTAATATCGAATCGATAAGGTAGTTTTTCGTACTTTCGTTATATCGTCAATTATTTTACCCATTAAGAAGGGGATCGGCTAGTTTGTAATAGAAATTGGAAAATATTTAAAAAGAACAAAATTGTTTACGAAACAATTGAACGAATTACATATGTAAATAACGTAATTATGGCTTAATGATAATACACAACCATTTTGCTAACAATTTTACAGCGATCAACGATTACAAATCAAACATAGGAAACTACATTGTGAATTATTATTAATTAATAGATGACTGTAGGAAATCTATATGGATTAGCGGAACTATGAATACAATTTGAAAAAAAAAAAAAAAAGAAATTACATGCGACAAATATTACCCAACTGTTTTATGTTCATTTTTTTATGGTGATTGACGAATCTAAACCAAATATAGGAATTCACCTTGGAAAATATTACATAACTGCTTGAGGATAGTAGAGTTTTGTGGCGGAAACTATAGTTAATGATGACTATAGATTGAGTACAAAAAAAAATAATTATGAAAGTCTCAGCTAATGCAAATTTGATGTATATGGAAAAATAGTGAATCTATAAATCAGGGAAGTATCCAACTGCGTCGTCGAGCACCAGGCTACTTCGTTACACGTGAGGAATCTCAGATACCATTTAGTACGTGACCCGTGACCCACACAGTGGGTATTCCAGTCCCTATCTATCTCAAGACTGGCTCTAGGTTGCAACGGTGGACCTTTGTGCTTTCTCTCTTTTTAACTTCCCGATATGGGAACTTATTGTTTTCGGGTCGATTTTGGAAATCGGAATTTTTATGATATCTTTACGTTTTATGACTTCCTGAAGCATTTTAGACTATTTTTAACTGGCAGTCTATGTGTGTGTGTGTGTTTGTATGTATGTATGTATCGCTGTATGTAGACAAATTTTTGCCCAACGGTTTCTCAACAACGGATGGGTCGATTTTAACGAAAAAATGGTCGCAATCAATGTACTTCAGCATAACTTAAAGCCCAGTCATTTTCTAGCGAAAATAAATCATTTGTTTTTAGTGCTTTCCAAAAAACTGAAAATCATCTCTTGCAAATATCATGAGATTAAATAACGCTATCAAGATCATGAAACTTCCATATTGTTTGTCATCATGTCAGCCATTTATAATGACATTTGTATAAACAATTACTATCTTACTTTTTGAGTTTTTTAAAAAAAATGTGAAAAAAACTACGTGTTGTTTTCGTTACACAAACGCATGATATCTAGATGAAACTTTGGTATATAAATGAGCTGCAGACGCATACGGATTTACTTGAATATCGAAGATCTGAGTTATTTTCAAAATTTGACAAAAAGTTCAGAGGTTAGTGAGTGGATCACTTGGTCAACTGTTCATTTGAAACTTCAATAACACTCATTTCTGAGATTTAATTTGGTTGAAACATAGTGCATAAAGTTTTTGTAATGTTTATAAAATCTTTTCCGGCTTCTCACTTTCGGTGGAGTATCTTATTTTTGATCTTTCTTTTAATGATATCACAACAACAGCCTACAGTTGTGAAGTGTTTTTTACTAATCTTTGATAAAACGTTTCAGTTAACATGAGAAAAATTAATTAGCAAGTGGATTGTACAAAGTGGTCGGTATCTATCAAACAAATGCTGATTTTTTAACTGACCAATAGCCAATAGGTTGACATTTCGTTTGTGTTAATATTTTTTTTAGCTGCCCGATGCTTTATTTTTATAAAACATAAAACATAAAACTATAAAACATAGAACATTGCTTAACTTTACAGCAACAAAATATACCATAAAATAGGTTTGGTATCTCAGTTTACATTATCCAGCAGTTTTGGGAACTGGTTATTTTTTTTAACTAATCCATATTTCATTTTAATTTTTAGTGTATTCATAAAAGCAAATGAAAAAAGCTTTTTTAAAGTAATAATCTAAAATCTCCAAAGGCATTCATCGATGGTTGATATATGGTGAACGATTGGTTTTCGATTGGATTTTGTAAATAAATTTCGATAACTGTTGAACCAATCGAAAATTAAAAATATTTATTAAATGATAAACATTTTTCATCCTTAAACAACAATCATATTTCTGTATTTCTTAGCGTAATTTTATATAATAGCTATTTTTGTATCAAGTACCTAAAAAGCCTAATTTCACGTACCGTATTTCACGTATCACGTACCTGATGCAAACAATGTTTTTTTGTAATAGCTCTCCAAAATTTTACAGAGTACCTAATCCATTAGATAACAGCGAAATATTCGAAACCATAATAATTATTAATCGAATGGAAAAGAAAGCCTTGAATCTTTTACCATAGCAACAAGTTTGTTTTATTATTCATTTATCAATTCTGTCATCCGAAATTTATCATAAGATTTAAAATACAAACATATTTGAAAATGCTCCGAAACCAAGAAGTATTGCTAAGAAGGCAAAAGAAATTGTATTGGATTTACTTCCCCAAAAATCTCGTGACATGTATCATAAAGAGTATGAAAATTTCAACAGCTGGAAAGAAAATGTGGTATTAAATTATTTTCACTAAAAAGTAAGTAGTATCTAGGCAATTTATACTTTCAGGATTTTTGATTACTCTTTTACAGTCACAAACGTTCAAACCGTCGACAGTATGGTCGAAATATTCTATGCTCAAAACAGTTCTGAGTGTCAAAGAAACATTTATATTGACAAGTTTCCAAAATAGTCCTAAAATGGTTGCTATGACGACTTTTACGGCCTAGGCCGAAAATTAAGCGTTTTACGAACTGAAATGAGTCCGTAAAATAGCTATTTTCGGGAGCGTATACAACAAACAACATTTTTATTTAAATTATGTAAAAAAAATGGTGATATTGTTTGAGATAAATCGAAAAAATTTTAGCAACGTTGACAAAGTAGACTTTACGTAGACTTCACCGCTAGTTTTAAATATATGATGCAATGAAAATCATTTTCCAGTGTAACAAAAAGATGAAATGACGATTAATTGCAAGTCTTACGCCCGGTTGCTTGAACATTTAAATCTCCGATAACTTTTTTAATTCTCCATTTAACTAGTTTTGCGAATTTTGATCGTGATTGGACCTTTATATAAGGCTTATAGATTCAATTAAGGTATCTTATCTTGTTATTCAGTTAAATGTTTGTTTGTTTTTGTCAAAAAATGGCGTGAAAAAGGTTTGAGAGATATTTCTTATTGACGATTTAGCTAAGTCTCATTTAGTAAATGTTCAAGCAACCGAGCATTAGAAAGAGAATTTCAATTTATTAAAGTTTTAAGAAAATGTTTTTATGTTTCCTATTTAACTTGACGAGAAGTTCTTGGCGTGGCCGCTATGGTCTCACCCTACCCTACTAGTTAATGTTTTCTCTTGGCATGAGGTTTACGACCACAGGCACTCTATTCCCCGCCCAGACATTGCTTTCTCCATTCGACGTCTGGCTCGACGGTTGGACAAGAAAAGGTTCCACAGCTACTGTCTACATTCACTTTACTACCAACAGCTAGGTTCCGCTTTCACCATTTAAAGCCGTTGTATTTTTTGTTTTGGTTCATTTTGGGCCACGAGTAACATGGGCATCGAAGTGTCTCTGTTCGGGACTAGGCTACGTAGAAATTACATGACACATCGCATGACACCACTTATCCATCACATTTGCCTCACACTTGGATCATCCGTTCTCCAGAACCACTTGAATACAACCTGCCTGACGTGAAATCATCCATCAACTCCTCAAAAGAAAACATTGTTGTGGGATCAATACATTTTAAATTTCGAAACCAAATACTAAACATTATAATCCAATTCTTCTAACCTCCACTGTACTCACCACAATCACCACAAAACATAACATATAGAAAAAAAAATTATAATATGCGAGGATGAAAAGCCATTTTTTTTCTTCAACTTCTTTAAAGCATAAAAAAATTAAATTGAATTCTCTGTTAAAATAGAATTTAATATTAAAAAAAAACAACATAAGTTAAGAACCTAAGCTAAAAAAAAAACGACGAACCCAAACTTTATACCAAAAACAAAATACAAATCTTTTGTTACACAGAGTAAAAAAAAACACAAAATAACGAAAAAATTCTTGTGAAGTAGAATTTTTTTTTGTGTTTCACAATTATAGTTTTGTTGTTGTTGTTTTTTCTACCTGAGTGCTTTTCTTGTAATTTAATTTTTTTTTTCTTATAAAAATACGTAGAGAAAGGAAAAAAAGTGTATTCTTGTTTTGTTCATTACACACGTATCAAAAAAAAAAAAAATTTAATTAAAAATAGAAAAAGAAATAAAATTATTTTAGTAAAAAATGTTATAATAATTATAACAACAACAATTGTATAACTCCATATGACCTTATACAATTTTCATAAGCCTAAAACCGAAATTAAATTTTGGAATGTTGTTTCTCCTTTACGCGTTTTTTTATTACATTTTTTTGTTGTTGTTGCTATTATTATACATATTATTTTATTAGATGATTTAAAAGTCAAATTTTGATGGTTAATCAGATTGTACCAGTGTTGTCAGATGAGGGAATAAAGTTTAGAAAGGTAGAAGTGTCGTTATTTTCTAGAATTATAACTTTTTGAGATGTCTAACTGAATCCAACATCAACCACTTCTGAAAAATAAAAACACTTGGACAGTATCAGGTAGTTGGACATTAAAATAGAAACTACATAACATAAATTACAAAAAAAAATGTCTGGATAGTCTTCATTCACGAAGAGAATTTGGTAACACGCTCAAGAAACAGCGAAAAAACGTGCGGTTGTTGTAATCCTTTGTTGATTTCCTCAGCTATGGTAAAGGGATCTATATCAGTCGAACGAGCCCTGAGTTGATTTTGATGCCGTCTACATAAACCTCCTTCTATAGTGATTGCATACATCATTCGACCAACAACTTCTTTTTCTACACCTGGTATCCAGGCTGACATTCCTTTAAAAAAAACTTTCGAGCATACACTGGTTGTCCAACAGCAAACTTTTTTAACGAATTTTGTTTTTTATGTGCCTTCTTTGGGAACAGCAAATCTAACGTTGTTTTTGGTTGTCGACCATGCAAAAGTTCACTTGGAGATTTATTATTACTCCCAAGTGAGGAGAACCGGTATGAAGACAGAAATTTTAACAACGCCTCGTTTGTGGTTGTTTTCTTCTTTTTATCCGTTAACTGCTTCTCCATGGACATTTTGAAAGTCCTGACAAAACGTTCTGCTTCTCCGTTAGATGCAAGGTGGAATTGTGCTGTAGTTAAATGTTCAATTCTTCTTTCTTCACAGAATTTGGCAAAATTATGACTGGTGAATACAGTACCATTGTCACTTACTACACTCAGAAAAAAGAGATAACTTATTTAACGTATATGTAAATTTAACTGAAAATAACGTACGAATTGAGCCAGTGGAGGCAGAAGTAAAGTAAACAAAATTGACAAAGTAAAATCTACTTAAAAGCATTGTAAGAAGGTCAGTTTTTAATTAAGCTTGTCCAAAAGCAAATTTTACTCTACGTAACACAAGTAAATATCAATTATCTTATCAATTATGCTATAACTTGAGGTAGGGGATTGTTTTGGACCCACCTTTCAGTTTATATGCCATTCCCCAAGATTTGCGACAACTTTTTTTTTCGCTAAAAAAACAGGTAAGGGGTTAATCCATGCTTTTTTTTGCAAAATTTTTGTCAAAAAAAAAAATTGAAAAAATATGCTGGCGGTAATCTCTAGATGTCAATTTAAGCGAAATAAGTCAAAATACCAGGTTTGCTACCTTAAACAGGTCATAAATTGAAAACCAAAAATTTTACATTTGAAACCAAAGCTGGTGCTGTGGCTAAACCCGCTTATCAATTATGCTATAACTTGAGGTAGGGGATTGTTTTGGACCCACCTTTCAGTTTATATGCCATTCCCCAAGATTTGCGACAACTTTTTTTTTCGCTAAAAAAACAGGTAAGGGGTTAATCCATGCTTTTTTTGCAAAATTTTTGTCAAAAAAAAAAATTGAAAAAATATGCTGGCGGTAATCTCTAGATGTCAATTTAAGCGAAATAAGTCAAAATACCAGGTTTGCTACCTTAAACAGGTCATAAATTGAAAACCAAAAATTTTACATTTGAAACCAAAGCTGGTGCTGTGGCTAAACCCGCTTACCAATTATGCTATAACTTGAGGTAGGGGATTGTTTTGGACCCACCTTTCAGTTTATATGCCATTCCCCAAGATTTGTGAAAACTCCTCAAGATTCTGAAGCAATGAAAATCGGTTAGATACTTCAATTCTCTTCATCCTGCACCTAAGGGCAAAATCCTTATAATTTAACCAAAATTTAAAGGTTTGGATTTCTTCGTATTAAATAAATATAATTTTTTCTTTTAAAAACAAAACAATTTTAAACGAAGTTCACAAATGAAAATATTTTCAAAATCTTTAGAACTATAAAAGTTTCTAATCAAACAATAAAAAAAACAAATTGATTTATAATAAAAAACGCAAAACTAACTATTATTATTTATTTTATTAATATATTTTAAATTATTTTTCACACAGGTGAAAAACCGTGGACGATTCATCTGTTGTTCTTTCATTAAACGAGTTAAATTTCTATTTGCTGGTATTATGACTCACAAATAACCAACATCGAAATGTGAGGGAAGAAAACGTGCAGGATCTATGGATCTATAGCAGAAGAAAATATGACGTGTAGGATTTAATGCAGATGAAAATAGAACAAATATGACAACTAAAGGTAAATGAAATAGAACTATTACCCAATTTTAAATCTTAATTAATTTGACGGTTCATGTTTTGGGCTCACCTTTTAGTTTATATGCCCCTTGCCAAGATTTGCGACAATTCATTTTTCTCGATTAAAAAAATGGCATACTAACCACTTGCATATTTTGTATAATTTTTGTCCAAAAAAAAAAATGAAAAAACTTGCTGGCAGGAAGCTATAGATATCCATTAAATCGAAATTAGTCAAAATAGTACGTTTGCTACCCTAAACTGGCCATAAGTCGAAAATCACAAATTTTACATTCAAAACGAAAATTTTCTGCCGTTCCCAAGCCCATTGCCTCGATTAAGCTCAAACTTCAGCACGGTTCATGTTTTGGGCTCACCTTTCAGTTTATATGTCCCTTGCCAAGATTTGCCACTAGATTCCCAAAGTAAAAAATCCAATAAAACTAATCACAATTATCAGAATTTTAAAAATCTGACAATTGTGATTAGTTTTATTGGATTTTTTACTTTGAAATCTATTTCATACAAAATGAAATTTACAACCCGGCTTTATAGAAAATATAATCTTTACCAATCAAAATTTAATTATAATAAACACGCAAAATAGGTTTAATTTAATTGTTTTTGTTGCATACTAACTTATTTTTTTCTTTGTATTACAGAACCGAGACAAGAATTAAAACTATCATAGAAACTCAAGACCAGCTTGCATCCTCCTACAATCATCAACTACAATAACTTATAATTTATAATATTATATAAATTTAGAAAACACTATATTTAATGATTAAATATTTTAATTTATAAAAAAAATTATAATTGTTTTATTTATATTGTTGTAAATTTGTTACAAAATAATTTATATCTGAATTTTGTGAGACGTTGAAATATTATTTTTTAATTAAAAAAAAACTTAGTTAATTTAAGTATGACTTTTTAACCAATATATCTAATGAAGCTATGGAGTATAGGATGTGAGGTGCGTCTATGTACTCGATAGTCCGGGGTTCGAATACTCGTGATGACAATTTTTTTTTAATTAATTGTGTAAGGTTTAATGAAATTAATTTCTTCAATTATATCTTCGAGTAAAAAATATAATATAAATATGACATTTAGGGGATATATTATATTATTATTTCAACTTAATATCTTTGGTAATGTTTGAAGAACATACAACAATAATAAAACAAATGAGTTGGTGGAGTAGTGGTTATGACGCCGACTTTGGTGTTGTAAGGTGAGGGTCGGATCCCAAGTCAAAGCGAAAAGTTTTTGTTTCAAAAATTTCAAAGTTTTTCAATTTATTTAGAAAAATTAAGTAAATTTGAAACAAAAATGAAGAAAATTAAAATAATAAAAATGCTCTATTTATTTATTTCATTTTTTCGTATATTAGATCCCTATTTACGCTTTCTAAAAATATTAAAAATTTTCATTTAATTTAACCGGGTTTCTAATTTATTTTGCGCCCCGGATTAATTTATTTTATCCCGGACACAATTTATTTGATCCGGGTTCAGAACCTTTTTCCGATTTATAATACATCTTCTGGTTTTTGTTTGCCTGTTACACGATTTTTTTTTTTTTCCATTTTTTCGAAAATTTTTGTTTGAAATTTTTCAAACGCGAATAAAACAAAAACTGTTGGAGTTATTCAACTCAAACTTGCTGTGTGTACTCCGGTCTACCAGAGCTATCATTTTATCAAGTTTCAGCCCAATTGAATCAGCGGTTTAGGAGTTAGAAACCTGATTTTCCATCTCTTCGATTCCCTTAATATATGGCTTAAATAAAAGCTAATGTTGTGTTAATACCTCCACAACAAGTTTTAGTTCAATAGCTTTAGTCGTTTTCATTTTATTTGCATTTCAAGGTTTTCGCAATTTTCCATCTACTATATAAGCAGAAATCGAAGTAACAGGCAAACAACAACTGAAAGATGTATTACTCACCGAAAATTAAAAAAAAAAAATTAACTTGACCAGACATCGAACCCTGAACTTTTGTTCGACAGTCCGATACCTTAACTACTACACCACCGAGTTAGATATTTGTTTGTCGTTGGAAGTTCCTCATACCTTACCTAAAATGTTGTGTTGAAATTTGCCGTCGTCTACGACTTTTGGTCATTCGATCTAGAAATCGAATTAAGATCAAAAAATACAAAGTTCAGTTGTAGAGCAGAGGACAGTCATGATAAAATTACAATGAAAAATCAATTGGCTTCAGGAAAATGTTACAAATAAGTAACAAAATGTTTATTAACAAATAAATAAAATAAATAATACAAAAATCATATTTTTAGTGAAGATCATTCATCCATCCAGTCTCATTCAATGATGTCTTCGGTATCAGAAAATGGATTCACTAGTGGCTGATAGTTTGTTTATGTATATTTTTTGATAAAGTTGTAATCCATACTGTCGAATAACTGGAAATGAAAAAGAGAATATGTTAGTATTAACACCGATACAAGAAGTTTTAAATTAATTTTAGACATCTTAGGTTAATAAAATTTATTATAAGTGAAATAATTATTATTGTGAAACAAGAACAAGTAGGAGGAATTATTTTGAACGAATAAAATTTATAACATATAGAAAATTCCCTGTTTTATTTGTTGATCTAATTCGATGAATAGGGTAGCTCGGGTTGACAAAATAATTGAACATAATAATGACACAAAGGAACCGATACTTAGAAATATTTGTGAGATGCAGAACAGATGCTAATGAAGAATTTTATGATGCAGAAAGAAAATTCAGGCAAAACAAAGAAGATAACCATGAGAAGATCTTGCGTGAAGTTAAGAAAGAGTCATGTAACAGGGAATAATAAAAGCAATATTTAGACTTTAAGTGGGGTACGTTGTCTCCTACACACTGATTTCATCCGTTAAAAACTTGACATAGAATGAAATGCAAAACATAAATATGGGGTATTTCATACAAAATATATACACCTATTTTCAAGCGAAACTGCTGTTGGTTTTTTGTAAATAAAATGTTACTGGATGATCCGATCTTAAATCGTTTTAAATAGCTGAATATTGGTGAAGTATTTTGATATATAATTTATTTTTTTATTTTAACTAAATCATTAAAAAAATTTAATTTAAAGTTTGATATAAGTTTTTTAATAGAAAAAAATCAAAAAAAAATAATTGAGTTTTTATTTGTATTTGGATAAATAATTGTTTAAAATTGTTGAAATTGTTTAAAAATATTTGATAATTTGATTAATTCAATAAATTTAATTAATATAATATAAAGTTAATATCGGATGCAACCGCCTTGTGCTGCAATCATTTCGCGTATTCTATTAGGCATTGAATTTAATAAATTGATGAAATATTGGTGAAAATCAACGCCTCTCATCATGTTGTGCGCTCTCACAATGGCATCCCAGACCTCATCATTACTGTGAAACACTTGGGGTTCACTCCTAGCTTTGCCTTTGATCTCTGACCCAACATTCTCAACTAGATTTATCTCTGGAGATAAAAAAAAATGTATGGCTTCAAAGAGTTCTCCAAATAGTCAATATACAATTCAACTTCTTGCAAATCAAATTCAATTTTTTGTAGATCAAATTGAAGAGCAAAAGATTGAATTTGATTTGCAAAATATTAAATTTGATTTGAAAAAAGTTGAATTTGATTTGCAAAATGTTGAATTTGGACTGGAAAACCTGTACATTGACTTTTTGGAGAACTCTTTGAAGCAATACATTTTGTTTTTTTGTATTTTTAGTCTCTCTCCAGAGATAAATCCAGTTGAGAATATTGGGTCAGAGATCAAAGGCAAAGCTAGGAGTGAACACCAAGTGTTTCACAGTATCGATGAGGTCTAGGATGCCATTGTGAGAGCGTACAACATGATGAGAGGCGTTGATTTTCGCCAATATTTCATCAATTTATTAAATTCAATAGACCAGGGCCAATCCTGTTGGAGGAAAAAAAATTCTTAGCAGTATACGAATGGTCGGAAAATGTAGCTAAGGGTCTAAGTAATTAAGGCAAAATCGACCGAACTGGGCAAAAGTCCCGGAAAGGGGTGGGAGGTCGTAGTATATACGTTTTTAAGGGTTTGTATTAGTTTTTCGCGATTTGCGACTAAACTATGCATCCCATCGAAAAAATTTAGATATAAAAGTTGTAGATAATAAAAATATCTAAAACTTTCTTACTGGACATTATTGACCATAACCACAAAATTATCGAGAAAAATGCAAAAAACCGTTTTTTTTGTTTTTAATTTATAACTATCGCAGAAGTTGTTATATTTTCATGAAAATCGGTGAAAATGTTCTTTTTTGTGTTTCAAACAGTTTTAAATTTTTCCAAAGCGAAACACTTAATTTTCGATGTTTTATGAAGAAAATTAAAAAAAAAAGACCTAATTTTCAATCGAAAAATTTGGTTAGAAAATTTTCGATTTTTGAACTTAACCAGTGCTCATTTTTTTCGTTAAAACTCCAACTTTAATATAAAATAAAGATATAACATTGTTTACGTACAAAAATTTCGTTAAAAAAGCGAAAATCCGAAAAAACTACTTTCAAATCATGAATTTCTTTTTCTTTGTTGTAAATAAACGTTTGCATTCATAAAAAGCGTTAATTCACATACGATACTATGTTATACAAGTAATTTACATATAATTAACTAATCTTGGCTTTCAAAGTCCCGAAATCATCGTTTAAACTGCAATTAAATAGGTAAAAACTCAAAAAACACAAAGGCTGTGTGTGAATGAGAAATTTTTTTTATTATTTCTTGGGATTCGTAAGTATCTACAAATTATCATGTCAAAGTGTTTTGATGACAAAATACAAAAATTAAAAGTAAAATAATTTCATTGAAATCTTTTTTTCTTCCTGGGCTTCATCGCCAGAATCGAATTCATCATCGCCAGAAGATCAACCTTTCGATTTCTTCATGTTCATTTTCTACATCTTCAATTCCTTGGAGCTGTTCTGGATTTTCCAGTTCAGTATCATTATTTTCATTATTATTATTTATTAAACAGTGGATACCATCTTCTTTTGAAGAACTTTTCGGCAATAGAACACAGATCAGGACCGTGACAATTAATGCACAAAATTGTGCACTTTAAGCCATGCTTGCGAAACCCACATATGTTATTACCGCATCCTTTTTCGCAGCTGTCGCAGATAATTTTCAATAAATTTTCGGGAATTAATTCTTGTTCTGTAAATATAGGTACGATACCATTAAAGGGATGTTTCCATCCCCAATGTGTAGCTGTAAATTTATGACTGTAATTGATGAAAATACACCCTGTAACAATGTAGCCTAACTGCTCCTTCAGTTACAGGTAATTTTTCCAAATGAAATGATGATTTTACAGAAGCCGCTTGGTAGAGTTCAAATCTTAAATCATGTAGAGATGTTTATAATTTTACTTTTGTACACTGAAAGAAAAGATTGCTCAATTCAAGTATAATAGGTATAAGATTATGCATAATAGTTGCTTAAATGTGTGCTAAGCATAACTATTCTCAATTTATTCTCATTTGAAGAATAAAGCGCTAATAATTTGTTAATTTTTAAAATTCTAAAATTGAGAATATACAACATGATTCAAGTAAATACAGTTGCTTGTTTAAAGTATATTATTCTCAAGATGATAAATCTTTGATTTATAAAATCATAAACCGTTTTCAAAACTATACTCCGTTTGAGAATATATTTACAGTGGCGGATTATGCCTTTAAGGGGCCTGAGGCGGAGCAAAATTTTGGGGCCTAAGATTTTACCAAAAATTTTGCAAATGAGTTTGATTAAGACTATTTCTTAAATAATTTTTTATCCGCTCCAGAACGGAGAAAGATCGTTCCCCACTTGCGTTGCATATCGGCAATGTAAGAAATATTTTTAAAATAGTTTCCACATTTGGAAATGAAGATTGCAGGCCATCAATGACTACCTTGTACATCTTAAATGGACAAGTGATGTTCTCTTCTTTTATATATTTTAAAAAATGATGTACTTCGTCTTTAAAATATTGTACTTCTATATCCCTCGCATATGTATTTGACAATTCTAAAATACACTTGTCAACTTCATCACTGGATATATCTTGATCAAAAAATAATTTAAAATCATTTAAAACAGTTTCATATATCGACGTTCTGGTAGACATTTCAGTGGCAAGTCTATCACAGATCATATTGTGAGTACTTATAATAAACAATTCTCGTCCTACTAGCTGTGTATCATTTGCAGATGATTCATCATACATAATTTTGCGTTTTCTTTTTCGTCCTTCTTTGTAGCTAATATTGTCTGTTAATAAGTTTGTTTGTTTTTCTATGCTCTCAAAATTATTCCGAACATCCCTTATAAATTGTGACAAAGAATTAAACAGTTTTACTCCTTGTAATAAGTTCGTTTGAATATTTTGAAACGATTTTCTAGTACTATTGATTCTTTGCAATAATATATCCCATAGAACGGTTAATAAGGCAATTCATATTCATCGAAAGAGCTAGCTAATTTTTTAACCTCAACTTTAGTAATCGGTTTTTCGTCTTCATTTTCACTAATTTGGATAAGAACGCTTTTAATATTTTTGTAATTAAACCGCAAGGCGGATACTGCATCAGCTCTTGCAGACCATCTTGTCACTTGTGTCACTTAATTTTTTAATATGTTTGGAATTAGGATCGGAAAAATTACCAATTACAATAAGCAACTTCCATCTGTGAGTAGATGAAGAAAAGAATACATATATATATATATATATATATATATATATATATATATATATATATATATATATATATATATATATATATACATATATATATATATATATATATATATATATATATATATATATATATATATATATATATATATATATATATATATATATATATATATATATATATATATATATATATATATATATATATATATATATATATTTTGGATAAAGTTAAAATAATACACCGCAGTAGAATAGGCATCTGCAGCATAATTTCCAATTAAATTAAACGTATGACTTGTACAAGGAATAAAAATGGCGGTCTCACTTAGAGTTTTATTTTTGGCTTGTAAACCATTATATTTTCCGGCCATATATGTTTGACCGCGACAATTTTTAATATCCATAGACAAATTGTTTAAAGTTTTCAAAATAAGTTGTGCTAGATATTCTGAATTGTGATTTTCAATTTGTAAAAATCCAAAAATCGTTCTCTCGCATCGCCCACTTTATCAATGTACCTTAATATAAAACTTAGTTGGTCAGTGTGGTTCACGTCTGGCATAGAAGTAGAATCAACAGTAATTGAATAATATAAAGTCCTGAATTTCTTGAATTAGGTGTTCTTTTACTTCAGTTCCCATTACATTTATAAATTCAACCCATGTGGTATGTGATAAATAACTTACATTACCTTTTCCTGGATGGCTGTACCTCTCCAAATGATTTTTAAGAAAATCATTAAATTGGGATAGGTACTCAATGCATGTCATAAAATTTCCTTTTCTGTTCGAATCAATATCTTCTCGATGACCACGAAATGCTAAACCTAAAGTAGCTAATAGCTTTACTGTAACTGCAACTGTTTTTAAAACTTCCCGCCAGCATTTTTGTTGTACTTCAATTTCACGAGCTATTTGAGTATCAATACGTCCAGTTACAAACAATCTTTTTTTCAAATTTTTCAAACAAATTTTTTAGACAATCTTTTTTCCAATCAACGTTGATAAAACGAAATATACAACTAAAGCTAAAACACCTATACTATATCAATCATATCATATGGAAACCCTTTTCAAACGTTAATCCAAATGATGAATTTAGCATGTATTGTATAAAAAATACATGGATTTTAAGCATACAATAATAGATTTCAATTCTACACGTTAAAAAGTTTTCATTTATTTAGTTATATATGAAATTAATCTAAAATATGTACAATTATATGCTTAAAATTGAGGTTTTCAGTTTAATGCTTTCAACAAATTGTAGGTCTTAAAAGAAATCCAAAATCATTGATGAAAACATAAAACTCAAATATACTTCAAATATCCAAAAAATACTTATCTGGATTTTGTTTTTATCAATAATTTTGCGATTAATATAATAACAGCCCATTGCAAATAAAGTTTTAGTATTAATATTCATTCGTAACAGTGGAACTTTTCAAAACAAAATGTTTTTTTACTATACAAATTGAAAAACGAATTTGTACATTAAAAAATTATAAAACTATCAAATTAGAATTATTAAAATAAATACATACATGAAAAAAAGTAATACAAATTGACAACCTAACACTTTTACATGTGGGATAATATTAAAAAAATCTTTAGGTTTAAAAACTTTGGTTGAATGAACGCAGTCATCTGATATTTGAATACCTATAAAATATCAATACTATTTCTAGCGAGGGGGCCCCTGTGCATGTGGGGTCCGAGGCGGCCGCCTCTTCCGCCTCTATGGTAATCCGCCACTGTATATTTAATATTTTTAAGAATACTTGTATAAAAACTATTAATCTTTTTTGAGTTCTAAACTCATTTTGAGAAAAAGTATAGTAAGTACGAGAATATCCTTCGATGAAATTTGCTAGATTTTGACTAAATTAAACTAATTTTGAGAATATCTTATCTACTTTCAAGAATAAAATATTGCAAAATATTCTTAAAACAAGCACAATAATTCTCAAGTTGAACCATTTATTTATCAGCTGGCGCAAGATTTGAGTGAAAAATGCATTGGTTGAGAAAACGAAGAACGATCTTTAGTGATATTTGTATATAAATTGATACTATTATGCTAAAATTGAGATAATAATGCTTGATATGTTCTTCTTGTTGTATTAGTAATCAAATTTATATATTTTGAAGAATGCAGTTCTTATTTTAACAATAATGAGAGGATTTGATATTATTTTCCAGTGCAGACAAAATCAATTAAGAAATTAAAACACATAATTTTATTTAATATTATTTTACCTACACTTTATTCACATATATTGTTTTTATTATATGAAGAAATTACATTCATTAGTAAATATTTTATATTTGAATTAACTAACTGAAAAACAGCTGTTTTACTATTTTTCATGTTTTATGAAAGTTTATATGGTTACATTTTAATATAAATTTTATTTTTTATAATGATATGTTCAAGCTACAAGCGCTGATAATGACGTAGTAGAAAGATGTAAATTTGTTTTTGTACAGAAGTTTGCATACACTGAAAATACTCTTCCCGCATCCACAGAATCAAAGAATATTCATATGTAGTATCAAAAATCTTCTATAAATGTTCTCTTGGTTTGCCTGTAGTTTAGAGATAGAAAATAGAGAAAATTTAGAGTTTGTTCACTTGAAATTGTCTTATCTAGGAGAGTCTTAGTGGTTCATTTTTCTGAAGCAATACATTAAGTTCTCTTTGTACAGTTAAAATTCACTTGTATGAATTATCGCTAGTTATTTTAATAATTTCTACATCATTTACGCCAAAAAAAGATGCCACCATACCTGCAAAAACTATTGTAGCTCTGGATAGCGTATTCGTAGAGTTTTTATAGGGCTGCGTAATAAAATATTGACATTCGCATTCCAACGTTTATCAATTTGAATCTTCAAATTATCTATCAACTTCTTATTAATTTCAATATTCATTAAAGAGAATAAATTTTAATATTGTGTGAATGCTCATCAGTGTTGAATCTTATCTGCTAAGATCCTCAACAGCTAGTTTTAGGTTTCTAGTAAACAGCTTCTTTAGTAAATCTTTTCACGCATCTACGTTGTCGACCAAATCTAAATATGTCTTAAGCTCCAATAAAGTCTTTATCAATCGCCCTTTGTTAGGATTGGGTAGTTGACAGTTTCATGTATTTGATGAGCTTGTAGGTGTTTTTATATAAATCATGGTGGTCGATGTTTTCTTCATTCTCACTATCGATTACTTCAACATTTTTTCCTTTGCAGGTGCTTCTAAAACCTTCAATATCAGATTTTATTTTACAGAGTGTGAAACACACTCCAAGATGCAGGCCATGATTTAAAATATGACCAGTCTCTTCGATTTATCAATATACTTTTTAGCTGGAAACCAAATCATTTTTAATCGATATTCCAATACAGCTAAGCTGTTGGTTTATTATTTCAATCATATCGAGAGTACTCATAAAGCGAAAATTCGAATGAATCTTGTTTTATACGTGATATATTCAGTTTGATCATTACAGTTAACTCCGAAATATCTTCGTCCTGTTTAAGCAGTAATCTCATCAACAGTAAACGACATCGACTCAACGATGGCAAACTTGGCAACTTTCAATTTAATTGTGCTCATAGTTTTTTCTCCTTTTCATCAAAATCTTCGTGCAAAAGTTTAATTAAGATCTTTCATTAGCGGGCAATTTAAATCTATCCAATTTCTGAAAATGGTTGATATTTAACTTTTGATATTGTTTTTTCCATTTTAACAGAGATGATAAAGAGAAGAAATATAATACTGTTGCGTCTTGTTTAATATAAAATTGCTTTGTTAAAACGGACTTTCAAATAAAATTTCATCGTTAAGACGAATGCATGGAAGAAAATGAGATTTACAATTTTTTTTGCGAGAATTCAAATTTAAAATTAAAAACACAAAAAACAGGGGCCCTATTCCCGAACACATATTTGTCAATCGACAATATTGTCAATTGCACCAAAATGCTTAACAACTTTGTTTAAAAATGGTATTCTGTAACTCATATTTGTGTCAAATAAATTATAACAAATTTTTATATAATAATAACAGATTTTTGGTACTAGATTCGTACTATTTTTCAAACTATTTTTTTTTAATCTTAAAAGATGCAAAATATAATAAAAATGTATTTAATAAATAAATATGTTTTAATGATATTTATATAAAAATATGATTATTTAATGATAATACGATTACGCCAATCGATGAAATTTGTATAAAAAAGTCAACACACAAAACATAAAGCAAAATTGTGATTTTGACAGTAACTATATTGTTCATGTCAGATTCACAATATTGTGTTGAATTTTCACCAAATTGTTGTTACATAATACGAAAATCACAATATTGTGTGAATTTACAATATTGTGATGACATTTATGTGTTCGGGAATAGGGCCCCAGTAAAACAGCATTTTTAAAAAATTCCAGATTTTTTTTCCAAAATACAGCTGTTTTACTGTTACTGTTGAACAGGAATCAGAAACCCTATCACAGAATTCATAAATTAATAATAATAAATTTGTCTAAATTTGAGAAAATAATTCTGTAAAAATTAACGAAATTTATCAATATCGGTTCAAGAAATCAGTTTTCTACATTTGATACTAAATTTCTTACTCGGATTGAGAATAAATATATTACAATTTCATCGATCTTTTGTAAGTTGAATTTGAGAATAAAGCTCTTCAAATAATTACAATAATGCATAAACGTAGCATAATTGATTGAAATGTTGTAACTTATAAATCCACAAATTTGAAATTATTAGTCTTATTTTGTGAAATTGTTAAATTACTAAAACTGATCTATTTGATCTCAATTTAAGCATAAAATTCTTTTTTTAAGCAGTTAAGTCTTTAATTTTCATCAATTTTGATTTTCTGTTATTAAGAATTGGTTTTACTCAATAATAGAATAGGATTTCTCTCAGTGTAAATAGAATCTTATTTGTAATCCATTTTCGGTAATCGTTTGTTTGTCTGCATTTGCATTGCATAAAAATTTCTGCAAGATCAGGTAAATGTTTATTGGCCAATAACGATTTTATTATTTTTAATTATTAATGATCTTATAATTGTTTTTTTTTCCTTTCCCAGCAAAACTTGAATCTATTGCTAAAAGTTTGAAACGAATTTAAAGAAAAGATTTTCAAATAAAGCAAACGGTTAAATAAAATAATCACCATAGTTTAAACGATGATTTCGGGACTTCGAAAGCCAAGATTAGTTCATTATATGTAAATTACTTGTATAACATAGTATCGTATGTGAATTAACGCTTTTTATGAATGCAAACGTTTATTTACAACAAAGAAAAAGAAATTCATGATTTGAAAGTAGTTTTTTCGGATTTTCGCTTTTTTAACGAAATTTTTGTACGTAAACAATGTTATATCTTTATTTTATATTAAAGTTGGAGTTTTAACGAAAAAAATGAGCACTGGTTAAGTTCAAAAATCGAAAATTTTCTAACCAAATTTTTCGATTGAAAATTAGGTCTTTTTTTTTTAATTTTCTTCATAAAACATCGAAAATTAAGTGTTTCGCTTTGGAAAAATTTAAAACTGTTTGAAACACAAAAAAGAACATTTTTACCGATTTTCATGAAAATATAACAACTTCTGCGATAGTTATAAATTAAAAACAAAAAAAACGGTTTTTTGCATTTTTCTCGATAATTTTGTGGTTATGGTCAATAATGTCCAGTAAGAAAGTTTTAACAACCTGATATAATAGGTTGTATCCGTTCTAATAGGATTGCTTGGTTTGGGCATGTTCTACGAGCCGATTCACAGTCTGGAATGATTAGAAAAATGTACGTTAGTACCCCAGGGAGTGGGCGACCGCGAGGTAGACCACGACTACAATGGGAGACTGACGTAATAAACGACCTTAAAAAAATCGGCTGCCATGGTAATTATGTCGCTGTTGCGAATGACCGTGGTGAATATTCGAAGCTGATTAGCCTGGCAACGCTCCTACATGGAGCATGAACGCCGTAAAAAAAAAAAAAAAAAAAAAAAAAAAAAAAAAAAAAAAAAAAAAAAAAAAAAAAAAAAAAAAAAAAAGAAAGTTTTAGATATTTTTATTATCTACAACTTTTATATCTAAATTTTTTCGATGGGATGCATAGTTTAGTCGCAAATCGCGAAAAACTAATACAAACCCTTAAAAACGTATATACTACGACCCCCCACCCCTTTCCGGGACTTTTGCCCAGTTCGGTCGATTTTGCCTTAATTACTTAGACCCTTAGCTACATTTTCCGACCATTCGTATACTGCTAAGAATTTTTTTTCCTCCAACAGGATTGGCCCTGGTCTATTGAATTTAATAAATTGATGAAATATTGGCGAAAATCAACGCCTCTCATCATGTTGTTCGCTCTCACAATGGCATCCTAGACCTCATCGATACTGTGAAACACTTGGTGTTCACTCCTAGCTTTGCCTTTGATCTCTGACCCAACATTCTCAACTGGATTTATCTCTGGAGAGAGACTAAAAATACAAAAAAACAAAATGTATTGCTTCAAAGAGTTCTCCAAAAAGTCAATGTACAGGTTTTCCAGTCCAAATTCAACATTTTGCAAATCAAATTCAACTTTTTTCAAATCAAATTTAATATTTTGCAAATCAAATTCAATCTTTTGCTCTTCAATTTGATCTACAAAAAATTGAATTTGATTTGCAAGAAGTTGAATTGTATATTGACTATTTGGAGAACTCTTTGAAGCCATACATTTTTTTTTATCTCCAGAGATAAATCTAGTTGAGAATGTTGGGTCAGAGATCAAAGGCAAAGCTAGGAGTGAACCCCAAGTGTTTCACAGTAATGATGAGGTCTGGGATGCCATTGTGAGAGCGCACAACATGATGAGAGGCGTTGATTTTCACCAATATTTCATCAATTTATTAAATTCAATGCCTAATAGAATACGCGAAATGATTGCAGCACAAGGCGGTTGCATCCGATATTAACTTTATATTATATTAATTAAATTTATTGAATTAATCAAATTATCAAATATTTTTAAACAATTTCAACAATTTTAAACAATTATTTATCCAAATACAAATAAAAACTCAATTATTTTTTTTTGATTTTTTTCTATTAAAAAACTTATATCAAACTTTAAATTAAATTTTTTTAATGATTTAGTTAAAATAAAAAAATAAATTATATATCAAAATACTTCACCAATATTCAGCTATTTAAAACGATTTAAGATCGGATCATCCAGTAACATTTTATTTACAAAAAACCAACAGCAGTTTCGCTTGAAAATAGGTGTATATATTTTGTATGAAATACCCCATATTTATGTTTTGCATTTCATTCTATGTCAAGTTTTTAACGGATGAAATCAGTGTGTAGGAGACAACGTACCCCACTTAAAGTCTAAATATTGCTTTTATTATTCCCTGTTACATGACTCTTTCTTAACTTCACGCAAGATCTTCTCATGGTTATCTTCTTTGTTTTGCCTGAATTTTCTTTCTGCATCATAAAATTCTTCATTAGCATCTGTTCTGCATCTCACAAATATTTCTAAGTATCGGTTCCTTTGTGTCATTATTATGTTCAATTATTTTGTCAACCCGAGCTACCCTATTCATCGAATTAGATCAACAAATAAAACAGGGAATTTTCTATATGTTATAAATTTTATTCGTTCAAAATAATTCCTCCTACTTGTTCTTGTTTCACAATAATAATTATTTCACTTATAATAAATTTTATTAACCTAAGATGTCTAAAATTAATTTAAAACTTCTTGTATCGGTGTTAATACTAACATATTCTCTTTTTCATTTCCAGTTATTCGACAGTATGGATTACAACTTTATCAAAAAATATACATAAACAAACTATCAGCCACTAGTGAATCCATTTTCTGATACCGAAGACATCATTGAATGAGACTGGATGGATGAATGATCTTCACTAAAAATATGATTTTTGTATTATTTATTTTATTTATTTGTTAATAAACATTTTGTTACTTATTTGTAACATTTTCCTGAAGCCATTTGATTTTTCATTGTAATTTTATCATGACTGTCCTCTGCTCTACAACTGAACTTTGTATTTTTTGATCTTAATTCAATTTCTAGATCGAATGACCAAAAATCGTAGGCGACGGCAAATTTCAACACAACATTTTAGGTAAGGTTTGAGGAACTTCCAACGACAAATAAATATCTAACTCGGTGAGGTAGTGGTTAAGGTATCGGACTGTCGAACAAAAGTTCAGGGTTCGGTCGGTCTGGTCAAGCTAATTTTTTTTTTTTAATTTTCTGTGGGTAATACATCTTTCAGTTGTTGTTTGCCTGTTACTTCGATTTCTGCTTATATAGTAGATGGAAAATTGCGAAAACCTTGAAATGCAAATAAAATGAAAACGACTAAAGCTATTGAACTAAAACTTGTTGTGGAGGTATTAACACAACATTAGCTTTTATTTAAGCCATATATTAAGGGAATCGAAGAGATGGAAAATCAGGTTTCTAACTCCTAAACCGCTGATTCAATTGGGCTGAAACTTGATAAAATGATAGCTCTGGTAGACCGGAGTACACACAGCAAGTTTGAGTTGAATAGCTCCAACAGTTTTTGTTTTATTCGCGTTTGAAAAATTTCAAACAAAAATTTTCGATAAAATAGAAAAAAAAAAATCGTGTAACAGGCAAACAAAAACCAGAAGATGTATTATAAATCGGGAAAAGGTTCTGAACCCGGATCAAATAAATTGTGTCCGGGATAAAATAAATTAATCCGGGGCGCAAAATAAATTAGAAACCCGGTTAAATTAAATGAAAATTTTTAATATTTTTAGAACGCGTAAATAGGGATCTAATATACGAAAAAATGAAATAAATAAATAGAGCATTTTTATTATTTTAATTTTCTTCATTTTTGTTTCAAATTTACTTAATTTTTCTAAATAAATTGAAAAACTTTGAAATTTTTGAACCAAAAACTTTTCGCTTTGACTTGGGATCCGACCCTCACCTTACAACACCAAAGTCGGCGTCATAACCACTACTCCACCAACTCATTTGTTTTATTATTGTTGTATGTTCTTCAAACATTACCAAAGATATTAAGTTGAAATAATAATATAATATATCCCCTAAATGTCATATTTATATTATATTTTTTACTCGAAGATATAATTGAAGAAATTAATTTCATTAAACCTTACACAATTAATTAAAAAAAAATTGTCATCACGAGTATTCGAACCCCGGACTATCGAGTACATAGACGCACCTCACATCCTATACTCCATAGCTTCATTAGATATATTGGTTAAAAAGTCATACTTAAATTAACTAAGTTTTTTTTTAATTAAAAAATAATATTTCAACGTCTCACAAAATTCAGATATAAATTATTTTGTAACAAATTTACAACAATATAAATAAAACAATTATAATTTTTTTTATAAATTAAAATATTTAATCATTAAATATAGTGTTTTCTAAATTTATATAATATTATAAATTATAAGTTATTGTAGTTGATGATTGTAGGAGGATGCAAGCTGGTCTTGAGTTTCTATGATAGTTTTAATTCTTGTCTCGGTTCTGTAATACAAAGAAAAAAATAAGTTAGTATGCAACAAAAACAATTAAATTAAACCTATTTTGCGTGTTTATTATAATTAAATTTTGATTGGTAAAGATTATATTTTCTATAAAGCCGGGTTGTAAATTTCATTTTGTATGAAATAGATTTCAAAGTAAAAAATCCAATAAAACTAATCACAATTGTCAGATTTTTAAAATTCTGATAATTGTGATTAGTTTTATTGGATTTTTTACTTTGGGAATCTAGTGGCAAATCTTGGCAAGGGACATATAAACTGAAAGGTGAGCCCAAAACATGAACCGTGCTGAAGTTTGAGCTTAATCGAGGCAATGGGCTTGGGAACGGCAGAAAATTTTCGTTTTGAATGTAAAATTTGTGATTTTCGACTTATGGCCAGTTTAGGGTAGCAAACGTACTATTTTGACTAATTTCGATTTAATGGATATCTATAGCTTCCTGCCAGCAAGTTTTTTCATTTTTTTTTTTGGACAAAAATTATACAAAATATGCAAGTGGTTAGTATGCCATTTTTTTAATCGAGAAAAATGAATTGTCGCAAATCTTGGCAAGGGGCATATAAACTAAAAGGTGAGCCCAAAACATGAACCGTCAAATTAATTAAGATTTAAAATTGGGTAATAGTTCTATTTCATTTACCTTTAGTTGTCATATTTGTTCTATTTTCATCTGCATTAAATCCTACACGTCATATTTTCTTCTGCTATAGATCCATAGATCCTGCACGTTTTCTTCCCTCACATTTCGATGTTGGTTATTTGTGAGTCATAATACCAGCAAATAGAAATTTAACTCGTTTAATGAAAGAACAACAGATGAATCGTCCACGGTTTTTCGCCTGTGTGAAAAATAATTTAAAATATATTAATAAAATAAATAATAATAGTTAGTTTTGCGTTTTTTATTATAAATCAATTTGTTTTTTTTATTGTTTGATTAGAAACTTTTATAGTTCTAAAGATTTTGAAAATATTTTCATTTGTGAACTTCGTTTAAAATTGTTTTGTTTTTAAAAGAAAAAATTATATTTATTTAATACGAAGAAATCCAAACCTTTAAATTTTGGTTAAATTATAAGGATTTTGCCCTTAGGTGCAGGATGAAGAGAATTGAAGTATCTAACCGATTTTCATTGCTTCAGAATCTTGAGGAGTTTTCACAAATCTTGGAAAATGGCAGATAAACTAAAAGGTGGGTCCAAAACCATCCCCTACCTCAAGTTATAGCATAATTGATAAGCGGGTTTAGCCACAGCACCAGCTTTGGTTTCAAATGTAAAATTTTTGGTTTTCAATTTATGACCTGTTTAAGGTAGCAAACCTGGTATTTTGACTTATTTCGCTTAAATTGACATCTAGAGATTACCGCCAGCATATTTTTTCAATTTTTTTTTTTTTGACAAAAATTTTGCAAAAAAAGCATGGATTAACCCCTTACCTGTTTTTTTAGCGAAAAAAAAAGTTGTCGCAAATCTTGGGGAATGGCATATAAACTGAAAGGTGGGTCCAAAACAATCCCCTACCTCAAGTTATAGCATAATTGATAAGCGGGTTTAGCCACAGCACCAGCTTTGGTTTCAAATGTAAAATTTTTGGTTTTCAATTTATGACCTGTTTAAGGTAGCAAACCTGGTATTTTGACTTATTTCGCTTAAATTGACATCTAGAGATTACCGCCAGCATATTTTTTCAATTTTTTTTTTTTGACAAAAATTTTGCAAAAAAAGCATGGATTAACCCCTTACCTGTTTTTTTAGCGAAAAAAAAAGTTGTCGCAAATCTTGGGGAATGGCATATAAACTGAAAGGTGGGTCCAAAACAATCCCCTACCTCAAGTTATAGCATAATTGATAAGCGGGTTTAGCCACAGCACCAGCTTTGGTTTCAAATGTAAAATTTTTGGTTTTCAATTTATGACCTGTTTAAGGTAGCAAACCTGGTATTTTGACTTATTTCGCTTAAATTGACATCTAGAGATTACCGCCAGCATATTTTTTCAATTTTTTTTTTGGGCAAAAATTTTGCAAAAAAAGCATGGATTAACCCCTTACCTGTTTTTTTAGCGAAAAAAAAAGTTGTCGCAAATCTTGGGGAATGGCATATAAACTGAAAGGTGGGTCCAAAACAATCCCCTACCTCAAGTTATAGCATAATTGATAAGCGGGTTTAGCCACAGCACCAGCTTTGGTTTCAAATGTAAAATTTTTGGTTTTCAATTTATGACCTGTTTAAGGTAGCAAACCTGGTATTTTGACTTATTTCGCTTAAATTGACATCTAGAGATTACCGCCAGCATATTTTTTCAATTTTTTTTTTTGACAAAAATTTTGCAAAAAAAGCATGGATTAACCCCTTACCTGTTTTTTTAGCGAAAAAAAAAGTTGTCGCAAATCTTGGGGAATGGCATATAAACTGAAAGGTGGGTCCAAAACAATCCCCTACCTCAAGTTATAGCATAATTGATAAGCGGGTTTAGCCACAGCACCAGCTTTGGTTTCAAATGTAAAATTTTTGGTTTTCAATTTATGACCTGTTTAAGGTAGCAAACCTGGTATTTTGACTTATTTCGCTTAAATTGACATCTAGAGATTACCGCCAGCATATTTTTTCAATTTTTTTTTTTTTGACAAAAATTTTGCAAAAAAAGCATGGATTAACCCCTTACCTGTTTTTTTAGCGAAAAAAAAAGTTGTCGCAAATCTTGGGGAATGGCATATAAACTGAAAGGTGGGTCCAAAACAATCCCCTACCTCAAGTTATAGCATAATTGATAAGCGGGTTTAGCCACAGCACCAGCTTTGGTTTCAAATGTAAAATTTTTGGTTTTCAATTTATGACCTGTTTAAGGTAGCAAACCTGGTATTTTGACTTATTTCGCTTAAATTGACATCTAGAGATTACCGCCAGCATATTTTTTCAATTTTTTTTTTTTTGACAAAAATTTTGCAAAAAAAGCATGGATTAACCCCTTACCTGTTTTTTTAGCGAAAAAAAAAGTTGTCGCAAATCTTGGGGAATGGCATATAAACTGAAAGGTGGGTCCAAAACAATCCCCTACCTCAAGTTATAGCATAATTGATAAGCGGGTTTAGCCACAGCACCAGCTTTGGTTTCAAATGTAAAATTTTTGGTTTTCAATTTATGACCTGTTTAAGGTAGCAAACCTGGTATTTTGACTTATTTCGCTTAAATTGACATCTAGAGATTACCGCCAGCATATTTTTTCAATTTTTTTTTTTTGACAAAAATTTTGCAAAAAAAGCATGGATTAACCCCTTACCTGTTTTTTTAGCGAAAAAAAAAGTTGTCGCAAATCTTGGGGAATGGCATATAAACTGAAAGGTGGGTCCAAAACAATCCCCTACCTCAAGTTATAGCATAATTGATAAGCGGGTTTAGCCACAGCACCAGCTTTGGTTTCAAATGTAAAATTTTTGGTTTTCAATTTATGACCTGTTTAAGGTAGCAAACCTGGTATTTTGACTTATTTCGCTTAAATTGACATCTAGAGATTACCGCCAGCATATTTTTTCAATTTTTTTTTTTTTGACAAAAATTTTGCAAAAAAAGCATGGATTAACCCCTTACCTGTTTTTTTAGCGAAAAAAAAAGTTGTCGCAAATCTTGGGGAATGGCATATAAACTGAAAGGTGGGTCCAAAACAATCCCCTACCTCAAGTTATAGCATAATTGATAAGCGGGTTTAGCCACAGCACCAGCTTTGGTTTCAAATGTAAAATTTTTGGTTTTCAATTTATGACCTGTTTAAGGTAGCAAACCTGGTATTTTGACTTATTTCGCTTAAATTGACATCTAGAGATTACCGCCAGCATATTTTTTCAATTTTTTTTTTTTTGACAAAAATTTTGCAAAAAAAGCATGGATTAACCCCTTACCTGTTTTTTTAGCGAAAAAAAAAGTTGTCGCAAATCTTGGGGAATGGCATATAAACTGAAAGGTGGGTCCAAAACAATCCCCTACCTCAAGTTATAGCATAATTGATAAGCGGGTTTAGCCACAGCACCAGCTTTGGTTTCAAATGTAAAATTTTTGGTTTTCAATTTATGACCTGTTTAAGGTAGCAAACCTGGTATTTTGACTTATTTCGCTTAAATTGACATCTAGAGATTACCGCCAGCATATTTTTTCAATTTTTTTTTTTTTGACAAAAATTTTGCAAAAAAAGCATGGATTAACCCCTTACCTGTTTTTTTAGCGAAAAAAAAAGTTGTCGCAAATCTTGGGGAATGGCATATAAACTGAAAGGTGGGTCCAAAACAATCCCCTACCTCAAGTTATAGCATAATTGATAAGCGGGTTTAGCCACAGCACCAGCTTTGGTTTCAAATGTAAAATTTTTGGTTTTCAATTTATGACCTGTTTAAGGTAGCAAACCTGGTATTTTGACTTATTTCGCTTAAATTGACATCTAGAGATTACCGCCAGCATATTTTTTCAATTTTTTTTTTTTGACAAAAATTTTGCAAAAAAAGCATGGATTAACCCCTTACCTGTTTTTTTAGCGAAAAAAAAAGTTGTCGCAAATCTTGGGGAATGGCATATAAACTGAAAGGTGGGTCCAAAACAATCCCCTACCTCAAGTTATAGCATAATTGATAAGCGGGTTTAGCCACAGCACCAGCTTTGGTTTCAAATGTAAAATTTTTGGTTTTCAATTTATGACCTGTTTAAGGTAGCAAACCTGGTATTTTGACTTATTTCGCTTAAATTGACATCTAGAGATTACCGCCAGCATATTTTTTCAATTTTTTTTTTTTGACAAAAATTTTGCAAAAAAAGCATGGATTAACCCCTTACCTGTTTTTTTAGCGAAAAAAAAAGTTGTCGCAAATCTTAGGAAATGGCATATAAACTGAAAGGTGGGTCCAAAACAATCCCCTACCTCAAGTTATAGCATAATTGATAAGCGGGTTTAGCCACAGCACCAGCTTTGGTTTCAAATGTAAAATTTTTGGTTTTCAATTTATGACCTGTTTAAGGTAGCAAACCTGGTATTTTGACTTATTTCGCTTAAATTGACATCTAGAGATTACCGCCAGCATATTTTTTCAATTTTTTTTTTGACAAACATTTTGCAAAAAAAGCATGGATTAACCCCTTACCTGTTTTTTTAGCGAAAAAAAAAGTTGTCGCAAATCTTGGGGAATGGCATATAAACTGAAAGGTGGGTCCAAAACAATCCCCTACCTCAAGTTATAGCATAATTGATAAGCGGGTTTAGCCACAGCACCAGCTTTGGTTTCAAATGTAAAATTTTTGGTTTTCAATTTATGACCTGTTTAAGGTAGCAAACCTGGTATTTTGACTTATTTCGCTTAAATTGACATCTAGAGATTACCGCCAGCATATTTTTTCAATTTTTTTTTTTTGCCAAAAATTTTGCAAAAAAAGCATGGATTAACCCCTTACCTGTTTTTTTAGCGAAAAAAAAAGTTGTCGCAAATCTTGGGGAATGGCATATAAACTGAAAGGTGGGTCCAAAACAATCCCCTACCTCAAGTTATAGCATAATTGATAAGCGGGTTTAGCCACAGCACCAGCTTTGGTTTCAAATGTAAAATTTTTGGTTTTCAATTTATGACCTGTTTAAGGTAGCAAACCTGGTATTTTGACTTATTTCGCTTAAATTGACATCTAGAGATTACCGCCAGCATATTTTTTCAATTTTTTTTTTTTGACAAAAATTTTGCAAAAAAAGCATGGATTAACCCCTTACCTGTTTTTTTAGCGAAAAAAAAAGTTGTCGCAAATCTTGGGGAATGGCATATAAACTGAAAGGTGGGTCCAAAACAATCCCCTACCTCAAGTTAGCATAATTGATAAGCGGGTTTAGCCACAGCACCAGCTTTGGTTTCAAATGTAAAATTTTGGTTTTCAATTTATGACCTGTTTAAGGTAGCAAACCTGGTATTTTGACTTATTTCGCTTAAATTGACATCTAGAGATTACCGCCAGCATATTTTTCAATTTTTTTTTTTTGACAAAAATTTTGCAAAAAAAGCATGGATTAACCCCTTACCTGTTTTTTTAGCGAAAAAAAAGTTGTCGCAAATCTTGGGAATGGCATATAAACTGAAAGGTGGGTCAAAACAATCCCCTACCTCAAGTTATAGCATAATTGATAAGCGGGTTTAGCCACAGCACCAGCTTTGGTTTCAAATGTAAAATTTTTGGTTTTCAATTTATGACCTGTTTAAGGTAGCAAACCTGGTATTTTGACTTATTTCGCTTAAATTGACATCTAGAGATTACCGCCAGCATATTTTTTCAATTTTTTTTTTTTGACAAAAATTTTGCAAAAAAAGCATGGATTAACCCCTTACCTGTTTTTTTAGCGAAAAAAAAAGTTGTCGCAAATCTTGGGGAATGGCATATAAACTGAAAGGTGGGTCCAAAACAATCCCCTACCTCAAGTTTATAGCATAATTGATAAGCGGGTTTAGCACAGCACCAGCTTTGGTTTCAAATGTAAAATTTTTGGTTTTCAATTTATGACCTGTTTAAGGTAGCAAACCTGGTATTTTGACTTATTTCGCTTAAATTGACATCTAGAGATTACCGCCAGCATATTTTTTCAATTTTTTTTTTTTGACAAAAATTTTGCAAAAAAAGCATGGATTAACCCCTTACCTGTTTTTTTAGCGAAAAAAAAAGTTGTCGCAAATCTTGGGGAATGGCATATAAACTGAAAGGTGGGTCCAAAACAATCCCCTACCTCAAGTTATAGCATAATTGATAAGCGGGTTTAGCCACAGCACCAGCTTTGGTTTCAAATGTAAAATTTTTGGTTTTCAATTTATGACCTGTTTAAGGTAGCAAACCTGGTATTTTGACTTATTTCGCTTAAATTGACATCTAGAGATTACCGCCAGCATATTTTTCAATTTTTTTTTTTTGACAAAAATTTTGCAAAAAAAGCATGGATTAACCCCTTACCTGTTTTTTTAGCGAAAAAAAAAGTTGTCGCAAATCTTGGGGAATGGCATATAAACTGAAAGGTGGGTCCAAAACAATCCCCTACCTCAAGTTATAGCATAATTGATAAGCGGGTTTAGCCACAGCACCAGCTTTGGTTTCAAATGTAAAATTTTGGTTTTCAATTTATGACCTGTTTAAGGTAGCAAACCTGGTATTTTGACTTATTTCGCTTAAATTGACATCTAGAGATTACCGCCAGCATATTTTTTCAATTTTTTTTTTTTTGACAAAAATTTTGCAAAAAAAGCATGGATTAACCCCTTACCTGTTTTTTTAGCGAAAAAAAAAGTTGTCGCAAATCTTGGGAATGGCATATAAACTGAAAGGTGGGTCCAAAACAATCCCCTACCTCAAGTTATAGCATAATTGATAAGCGGGTTAGCCACAGCACCAGCTTTGGTTTCAAATGTAAAATTTTTGGTTTTCAATTTATGACCTGTTTAAGGTAGCAAACCTGGTATTTTGACTTATTTCGCTTAAATTGACATCTAGAGATTACCGCCAGCATATTTTTTCAATTTTTTTTTTTTTGACAAAATTTTGCAAAAAAAGCATGGATTAACCCTTACCTGTTTTTTTAGCGAAAAAAAAGTTGTCGCAAATCTTGGGAATGGCATATAAACTGAAAGGTGGGTCCAAAACAATCCCCTACCTCAAGTTATAGCATAATTGATAAGCGGGTTTAGCCACAGCACCAGCTTTGGTTTCAAATGTAAAATTTTTGGTTTTCAATTTATGACCTGTTTAAGGTAGCAAACCTGGTATTTTGACTTATTTCGCTTAAATTGACATCTAGAGATTACCGCCAGCATATTTTTCAATTTTTTTTTTTTGACAAAAATTTTGCAAAAAAAGCATGGATTAACCCCTTACCTGTTTTTTTAGCGAAAAAAAAAGTTGTCGCAAATCTTGGGGAATGGCATATAAACTGAAAGGTGGGTCCAAAACAATCCCCTACCTCAAGTTATAGCATAATTGATAAGCGGGTTTAGCCACAGCACCAGCTTTGGTTTCAAATGTAAAATTTTTGGTTTTCAATTTATGACCTGTTTAAGGTAGCAAACCTGGTATTTTGACTTATTTCGCTTAAATTGACATCTAGAGATTACCGCCAGCATATTTTTTCAATTTTTTTTTTTTTGACAAAAATTTTGCAAAAAAGCATGGATTAACCCCTTACCTGTTTTTTTAGCGAAAAAAAAAGTTGTCGCAAATCTTGGGGAATGGCATATAAACTGAAAGGTGGGTCCAAAACAATCCCCTACCTCAAGTTATAGCATAATTGATAAGCGGGTTTAGCCACAGCACCAGCTTTGGTTTCAAATGTAAAATTTTTGGTTTTCAATTTATGACCTGTTTAAGGTAGCAAACCTGGTATTTTGACTTATTTCGCTTAAATTGACATCTAGAGATTACCGCCAGCATATTTTTCAATTTTTTTTTTTTTGACAAAAATTTTGCAAAAAAAGCATGGATTAACCCCTTACCTGTTTTTTAGCGAAAAAAAAAGTTGTCGCAAATCTTAGGGGAAATGGCATATAAACTGAAAGGTGGGTCCAAAACAATCCCCTACCTCAAGTTATAGCATAATTGATAAGCGGGTTTAGCCACAGCACCAGCTTTGGTTTCAAATGTAAAATTTTTGGTTTTCAATTTATGACCTGTTTAAGGTAGCAAACCTGGTATTTTGACTTATTTCGCTTAAATTGACATCTAGAGATTACCGCCAGCATATTTTTTCAATTTTTTTTTTGACAAACATTTTGCAAAAAAAGCATGGATTAACCCCTTACCTGTTTTTTTAGCGAAAAAAAAAGTTGTCGCAAATCTTGGGAATGGCATATAAACTGAAAGGTGGGTCCAAAACAATCCCCTACCTCAAGTTATAGCATAATTGATAAGCGGGTTTAGCCACAGCACCAGCTTTGGTTTCAAATGTAAAATTTTTGGTTTTCAATTTATGACCTGTTTAAGGTAGCAAACCTGGTATTTTGACCTATTTCGCTTAAATTGACATCTAGAGATTACCGCCAGCATATTTTTTCAATTTTTTTTTTTGCCAAAAAATTTTGCAAAAAAAGCATGGATTAACCCCTTACCTGTTTTTTTAGCGAAAAAAAAGTTGTCGCAAATCTTGGGGAATGGCATATAAACTGAAAGGTGGGTCCAAAACAATCCCCTACCTCAAGTTATAGCATAATTGATAAGCGGGTTTAGCCACAGCACCAGCTTTGGTTTCAAATGTAAAATTTTTGGTTTTCAATTTATGACCTGTTTAAGGTAGCAAACCTGGTATTTTGACTTATTTCGCTTAAATTGACATCTAGAGATTACCGCCAGCATATTTTTTCAATTTTTTTTTTTTGACAAAAATTTTGCAAAAAAAGCATGGATTAACCCCTTACCTGTTTTTTTAGCGAAAAAAAAAGTTGTCGCAAATCTTGGGGAATGGCATATAAACTGAAAGGTGGGTCCAAAACAATCCCCTACCTCAAGTTATAGCATAATTGATAAGCGGGTTTAGCCACAGCACCAGCTTTGGTTTCAAATGTAAAATTTTTGGTTTTCAATTTATGACCTGTTTAAGGTAGCAAACCTGGTATTTTGACTTATTTCGCTTAAATTGACATCTAGAGATTACCGCCAGCATATTTTTTCAATTTTTTTTTTTTTGACAAAAATTTTGCAAAAAAAGCATGGATTAACCCCTTACCTGTTTTTTTAGCGAAAAAAAAAGTTGTCGCAAATCTTGGGGAATGGCATATAAACTGAAAGGTGGGTCCAAAACAATCCCCTACCTCAAGTTATAGCATAATTGATAAGCGGGTTTAGCCACAGCACCAGCTTTGGTTTCAAATGTAAAATTTTTGGTTTTCAATTTATGACCTGTTTAAGGTAGCAAACCTGGTATTTTGACTTATTTCGCTTAAATTGACATCTAGAGATTACCGCCAGCATATTTTTTCAATTTTTTTTTTTTTGACAAAAATTTTGCAAAAAAAGCATGGATTAACCCCTTACCTGTTTTTTTAGCGAAAAAAAAAGTTGTCGCAAATCTTGGGGAATGGCATATAAACTGAAAGGTGGGTCCAAAACAATCCCCTACCTCAAGTTATAGCATAATTGATAAGCGGGTTTAGCCACAGCACCAGCTTTGGTTTCAAATGTAAAATTTTTGGTTTTCAATTTATGACCTGTTTAAGGTAGCAAACCTGGTATTTTGACTTATTTCGCTTAAATTGACATCTAGAGATTACCGCCAGCATATTTTTTCAATTTTTTTTTTTTGACAAAAATTTTGCAAAAAAAGCATGGATTAACCCCTTACCTGTTTTTTTAGCGAAAAAAAAAGTTGTCGCAAATCTTGGGGAATGGCATATAAACTGAAAGGTGGGTCCAAAACAATCCCCTACCTCAAGTTATAGCATAATTGATAAGCGGGTTTAGCCACAGCACCAGCTTTGGTTTCAAATGTAAAATTTTTGGTTTTCAATTTATGACCTGTTTAAGGTAGCAAACCTGGTATTTTGACTTATTTCGCTTAAATTGACATCTAGAGATTACCGCCAGCATATTTTTTCAATTTTTTTTTTTTGACAAAAATTTTGCAAAAAAAGCATGGATTAACCCCTTACCTGTTTTTTTAGCGAAAAAAAAAGTTGTCGCAAATCTTGGGGAATGGCATATAAACTGAAAGGTGGGTCCAAAACAATCCCCTACCTCAAGTTATAGCATAATTGATAAGCGGGTTTAGCCACAGCACCAGCTTTGGTTTCAAATGTAAAATTTTTGGTTTTCAATTTATGACCTGTTTAAGGTAGCAAACCTGGTATTTTGACTTATTTCGCTTAAATTGACATCTAGAGATTACCGCCAGCATATTTTTTCAATTTTTTTTTTTTGACAAAAATTTTGCAAAAAAAGCATGGATTAACCCCTTACCTGTTTTTTTAGCGAAAAAAAAAGTTGTCGCAAATCTTGGGGAATGGCATATAAACTGAAAGGTGGGTCCAAAACAATCCCCTACCTCAAGTTATAGCATAATTGATAAGCGGGTTTAGCCACAGCACCAGCTTTGGTTTCAAATGTAAAATTTTTGGTTTTCAATTTATGACCTGTTTAAGGTAGCAAACCTGGTATTTTGACTTATTTCGCTTAAATTGACATCTAGAGATTACCGCCAGCATATTTTTTCAATTTTTTTTTTTTGACAAAAATTTTGCAAAAAAAGCATGGATTAACCCCTTACCTGTTTTTTTAGCGAAAAAAAAAGTTGTCGCAAATCTTGGGGAATGGCATATAAACTGAAAGGTGGGTCCAAAACAATCCCCTACCTCAAGTTATAGCATAATTGATAAGCGGGTTTAGCCACAGCACCAGCTTTGGTTTCAAATGTAAAATTTTTGGTTTTCAATTTATGACCTGTTTAAGGTAGCAAACCTGGTATTTTGACTTATTTCGCTTAAATTGACATCTAGAGATTACCGCCAGCATATTTTTTCAATTTTTTTTTTTTTGACAAAAATTTTGCAAAAAAAGCATGGATTAACCCCTTACCTGTTTTTTTAGCGAAAAAAAAAGTTGTCGCAAATCTTGGGGAATGGCATATAAACTGAAAGGTGGGTCCAAAACAATCCCCTACCTCAAGTTATAGCATAATTGATAAGCGGGTTTAGCCACAGCACCAGCTTTGGTTTCAAATGTAAAATTTTTGGTTTTCAATTTATGACCTGTTTAAGGTAGCAAACCTGGTATTTTGACTTATTTCGCTTAAATTGACATCTAGAGATTACCGCCAGCATATTTTTTCAATTTTTTTTTTTTGACAAAAATTTTGCAAAAAAAGCATGGATTAACCCCTTACCTGTTTTTTTAGCGAAAAAAAAAGTTGTCGCAAATCTTGGGGAATGGCATATAAACTGAAAGGTGGGTCCAAAACAATCCCCTACCTCAAGTTATAGCGAAATTGATAAGCGGGTTTAGCCACAGCACCAGCTTTGGTTTCAAATGTAAAATTTTTGGTTTTCAATTTATGACCTGTTTAAGGTAGCAAACCTGGTATTTTGACTTATTTCGCTTAAATTGACATCTAGAGATTACCGCCAGCATATTTTTTCAATTTTTTTTTTGACAAAATTTTTGCAAAAAAAGCATGGATTAACCCCTTACCTGTTTTTTTAGCGAAAAAAAAAGTTGTCGCAAATCTTGGGGAATGGCATATAAACTGAAAGGTGGGTCCAAAACAATCCCCTACCTCAAGTTATAGCATAATTGATAAGCGGGTTTAGCCACAGCACCAGCTTTGGTTTCAAATGTAAAATTTTTGGTTTTCAATTTATGACCTGTTTAAGGTAGCAAACCTGGTATTTTGACTTATTTCGCTTAAATTGACATCTAGAGATTACCGCCAGCATATTTTTTCAATTTTTTTTTTGACAAAATTTTTGCAAAAAAAGCATGGATTAACCCCTTACCTGTTTTTTTAGCGAAAAAAAAAGTTGTCGCAAATCTTGGGGAATGGCATATAAACTGAAAGGTGGGTCCAAAACAATCCCCTACCTCAAGTTATAGCATAATTGATAAGCGGGTTTAGCCACAGCACCAGCTTTGGTTTCAAATGTAAAATTTTTGGTTTTCAATTTATGACCTGTTTAAGGTAGCAAACCTGGTATTTTGACTTATTTCGCTTAAATTGACATCTAGAGATTACCGCCAGCATATTTTTTCAATTTTTTTTTTTTGACAAAAATTTTGCAAAAAAAGCATGGATTAACCCCTTACCTGTTTTTTTAGCGAAAAAAAAAGTTGTCGCAAATCTTGGGGAATGGCATATAAACTGAAAGGTGGGTCCAAAACAATCCCCTACCTCAAGTTATAGCATAATTGATAAGCGGGTTTAGCCACAGCAAAAAACACATCGCACATCGCAAAAAACTAATACAAACCCCTAAAAACGTATATACTACAACACCCCACCCCTTTCCGGGACTTTTACTCAGTTCGGTCGACTTTTCCTTAATTACTTAGCTACATTTTCCGACCATTCGTATACTGCTAAGAATTTTTCGTCTATTTCGATATTTATAACGGATTGGCCCTGGTCTACAATGCCTAATAGAATGCGTGAAATGATTGCAGTACAAGACGGTCACATCCGATATTAACTTTATATTATATTAATTAAATTTATTGAATTAATCAAATTATCAAATATTTTTAAACAATTTAGTCAATTATTTATCATATACAAATAAAAACTATTATTTTCTGATTTTTTTTGGATTTTTTTCTATTAAAAAACTTATATCAAACTTCAAATTAATTTTTTTTAATGATTTAGTTAAAATAAAAAAACAAATTATATATCAAAATACTTCACCAATATTCAGCTATTTAAAACTGAAAACCGATTTAAAATCGAATCATCCAGTACCATTTTATTTACAAAAAAACCAACAGTAGTTTCGCTTGAAAATATGTGTATATCACATAAACAATACAACACAAAATTCTTAGTTACCTTCTATTTGTGCCAGAAATTCAGTGTTTTTTGTGCGGCAGTTTTGTTTCTAACATTTCTTCTTACAGGTTTTTTTCTGCTGCTATTATTCTGATTTACACCATTTATCACCTGCTATAGATCCTACACATTTATAACATCACTAAATTGAAAGATGAGTCGGCCACAATTTTCCAATCGCTGGTCTGAAAAATAAAATAATAAACTTATAATGGAAGTAATATATAGTTAGTTTAAAATATTTATAAAAAATTAATTATTATTAAAATTTTGATTTATTTTTTAAACAAAATAAAAAACCAAACTGCAGTCAGTACCTCTAAAGTCTAAACTTCAATTTATTTTACTTAAATCAAGTTTTATCGTTAATTGAAAATACGGTACTTTTATTTTATAATATCAAACGAACACACACACACTCTTTTTTCAAAATTCTTGTTATTTTATGTGTATGCAGTCACGTGTATACTTTAACATAAAATTTGTTGGTAAACTTGTTTTTTTTTTTAATTAGATTTAAAATTATTATAATTCACTAAATCAAAATTATATTAAACCGTGGTCGGAAACCAATCAAACAAGTTTAGATATTAATAAATTAAAACAGGATACCAAATTATCCAAGAGGAGGTCATTATTAAATGACGTAGAGAGGGCAATTCTAGGGAATACCCTAGGTATGGTAGTTGAATAAACAACTATCATGCCTTTTACTCCTATATTTCAGTATTATTGGTATTTACCATTACCAGGAATAGGAATTATAGGTTTTAGAATTTTTATAAAATTTATATTTTCTTTTATCATATTTAAAATTCTTGTGAGCACGATTCCGATGAATGAGTGAATAAATGGAGATATGAATGAGTAGATCGAACGAAAGATTAAGTATTGGCCAGATCAATTCTCAAAGCATTTACGCTAAGCGTGATATGCTACAGAACTATCTGGCAAATACAAGTATGAATGTAGTGTTTGTTAGTGAAACATGAGAGCATGCAAACAAGACGTTTCGAATGACTGGTTATAGATTTCTGTCTAAACCGAGAGGTGACGGATATGGTGGAGTTGCTATACTGGCTAAAACCAGTATTCGACTGCGCAGTATTCTTTTGCCTAATTTTGTGTTTATGGAAGCTATTGCTGCACAAACAGAAAATTTGAACAGATATCTATTACTTGTGAGTGTGTATGTACCCCCAGCTGTGAATGCAGAAGAGAGAGAATGTGCCTTGAGAGATCTTGATTGTTTGTTTGAATGGGCAAGAGGAAAAAGCGATCTTATAATTGGTGGAGATATGAATGCGCATGCGCGAATGTGGGGATGTATGAGAAACTGTGTGAGAGGGACCCAGTTGAGTGACCTGATTCAGAATAGCGAAATGGTTATTCTGAATGATGGTAGACCAACTAGGTTAGCGAGAGTGGGCGGAATAGCTAGTGCAATCGATATCTCTTTGGTTTCGATTGACCTGGCTACCGAGATCACTTGGAATTTTAGTAAAGAGAATTTGGGTGGAGATCATTATATGATCAAAATGAATGTAAGAGATAACAGGCTCTATCGGGATAAAAGGGAATTAATGAATGAAAAGAAATGGGTGGAACGAATGGATGAGATTCTCACTGTGAATGATTTCGTTAACGCGGAACAACTTGAGTGTGAAATAGAGAGAATGAACGAAATATGCGTCAAAACGGTTGATATGAAAGATATTCGAGTGAAAGCTTGGTGGAATAATGAGATCCAGTACTGGTATGAAAAGAAACGGATGGCTTTACGCAATTTTAACCGGTGCATTTAGTCTAGAATGACAGCAAAGTTAAAGAAGGCCATCCGTAGTGCGAAAAGGAACTGTTGGCGTAATTATGTGTCAGAAATGACACATAGGACGACTACACGGGATGTATGGCAAAAGTTCAATAGAGTGAGAGGAATGAAAGTTGGTGGAAGGAGTGTGGTGTTGGATGACCGTGAAAAAGGGATTGAATTTATAAGAATGATGGGTAACGTGGATAATACTTTGAATGAGATTCTCCAGAATGTGAAAGTGATGATATGAGTGGCCCTTTTGAATGGAGTGAGTTCATGGAGGTATTAGACAACTCCAAGTCTACTACCCCAGGAACAAACAGAGTGAGTTATAGAATGATTCAGAAATTGGGCACGGAAGCAAAACAAAATTTGTTTTCTGTGCTCAATAATGCATGGATGGAAAACGAAATACCAGATAAATGGAAAGAAAGCAGAGTGGTTCCAATACTTAAGAAGGACAAAGATTCTGAATTGGCATCAAGTTATAGGGGTATATATATGTTAAATGTTTTGATGAAATTGGTGAATAGTATGCTGAAAGGAAGGATTGATAGATTTGTGAATGAGAATAACTTGTTGCCAGAAACTACGTATGGTTTCAGAAAGAACCACTCTGCAGTAGAGTGTGTGGAAAAGTTTGTATGGGAAGTGAGAAAGGATAACAGAAAGATTGTAGCGGTATTTTTGGATGTTCAGAGGGCTTCTGACTATGTGGTTCCGAGGAAGTTGAGCCAAGTTCTTACAGACTTGGGGTTTCCGAAGAAATGGATTGAATGGATATATGCGTTTATTAGTGAAAGGAGAATAGTTTTGAATGGGAAAACTTTTAGATTGAGTGAGGAGGTGAATTTAGGACTGCCGCAAGGTAGTAAAATTTCACCGACTCTCTTCAATCTTTATACGCGGGAGATACACCAGATCAGCGATAGCGATCTTATCATCCTGCAGTTTGCAGATGATATCGTTATCGTTGCGAAAGGTAGATCTCCTGACGAAGCGATTCAGCGAGCACAGTATGGTGTAAATCAGGTTGTGCTGAAGCTTAAGAGCTTAAACCTTAGAGTGAATGTGAGCAAATGTAATTGTATGAAATTTCGAATGGGACCACAAAGAGTGTTAGATATTAGAGTGGAGAATGATAGAATTGAACAAGTGAATGTAGTTAAGTATTTGGGTATTTGGATCGATCGGCACATGAACTTTAAGAAACACATGGAGTTCCTGGCCGATGAGTGCAAGAAGAGACTGAATGTGATCAAAAGAGTGAGCAAACCGAAATGGGGAGCTCACCCTGGTGTGACTGACATGTTACGAAAGGCTTTAGTTTCCACAAAAGTTGCGTATGGAATAAGAGTGTATGGTGATGGTTCTGTAGTTGGTTTTCGCAAGTTGATGAAAGTCGAGATTGAATGTGTGAGAGTGGTCTTGGGGGCGATAAATTCGACTCCAATCCACTGTCTTTATTCGGAAGTTGGTGATTCACCTCTTGATTTTAAGAGAGAGAGTGGATCACAGTACGTGAGATAGTGAGAATGAAGACGAACCAAAATCAACTAATTGAGGAAATGTTGACAAGGTTACAGAGTCAACCCCCTTTTAAGAAAACCTATAAGGCCTCCATTTTGAGCGAAAACTTAAACGAGTTTTCTTCAATTGGAAACATTGGCCGGGGGGTGAAGCCTGCTAACCTTGTAGTGTGTTTGGAATTTGGGAAACTTAGTAAGAATGAAATGAATGAAACCATAGTTTAAAGACTGTGGTTGAGTGTGAAAATGACGAATCATGCATATTTCGCTGTTTATACAGAAGCTAGTGTAAATGAATATGGATGTGGAATTGGAGTGTTCGGGCCTATGATTGACTATGAGAGTTCTGTGAAACTGGAAAACAGCATCTGTATAATGAATGCTGAGTTGATTGGGATGCATGAAGGTATCAAGTTGGGAATAAATGAGAGGAAAAGGAGGATAGTAATATTCTTCGATTCCAAGAGTGGAATGATCTTGCTACAAAATGGAGGTGGTAGACAAGTTCTCTCTAGACTTGGAAAGTCTGATACCGAACGTATCCGCACTGTTCTTCGCGGGATGGACCTAGGGGATAGACGTCCATCTGAATTGCTTCGCGCTATGCGAGCTGAAGCAAAGACAAATTTCTCAGACGAACTACTTAGGGTTATCTGGAGCGAAAAGCTTCCTCCACACGTCCGCACATCCGAATGGGATGATACGCTTGATACTCAAGCACACATAGCAGATGCAGTTTTCAACGCTCTGATTTCTACTCCCATTTTCCAAATTGCAAAATCTTCGCACAACCACAATTCTTCGGCTACCCCTGCCAACAATGAAATGGTATTGTTACAACAACAACTTCAAAAGATGGAACTTAAAATTTCTGCTTTAAGCAGCCAAGTTTCTAATCAAAACAGATCCAGATCTCAAACTTCTTACCAAAAACATGATCGTCGACCCCGGTCACGATCAACTTCACGTGCTCCACAGTTTTTCGATGGAATCTGTTATTACCACCACAAATTCGGTAACCTCGCTCGGAAGTGCCATCGAAATTGCGTAAAGTACGCTACTTTTTCTTCAATTCCAGTTCCAAAAAACGCATAGGCTCACCACACTTAGCGGAATGTGGTGATAGCCGAAATCACTATCGATTAATGGTTTATGATTCCATTAATCAAATTTATTTTCTAATCGACACTGGAGCCGAAGTGTCAGTCCTTTCAGCTACTTCCGCCCAGAAACTCACTATGACATCTCACCTTACCTTAGTTGCAGCGAATTCTACAACTGTGTCAACCTACGGAAATAAGTCATTGACATTAACTTTAGGACTTCGACGTTCATTCGTCCACAATTTTATAATTGCCAATGTTACTGTTCCGATAATTGGAGCTGACTTTCTCAATAAATATGGCATACTGGTTGATATTAAACAGAGACGTATTATCGACCCTTTATCTGACATTTTCACGCCGGCAGGAACTGCCCCAATTTCCACTCCTTCTCTATCTGTTCTCGTTGACGATCAATTTCCTCGCGAAATTAGCGAACTTCTACTCGAGTTCAACGACTTAACATTTGACTCGGGTCTTCCTTCAGCGGTGAAACACGATGTGACACACGCCATTATTACTACTGGACCTCCAGTCTGTTGCAAAACTCGCAGACTTGCAGCTGACAAACTCAAAGCTGCCAAAACTGAGTTTGACCTTATGCTTCAGCAAGGTATATGCAGACCTTCTAGTAGTCAATGGTCCAGTCCCTTACACTTAGTCGAAAAGAAAACAGGTGGTTTTCGTGTTTGCGGGGATTACCGTGGCTTAAATAAAGTCACAGTTCCCGACAAATACAACATTCCCTTTCTTCAGGATTTTTCGCAACAACTTAACGGTTGCAACATTTTTTCGACTATCGACTTAGTGAGAGCTTACCACCAAATCCCAATTGAGCCGTCTGACATTCCTAAGACAGCTATTTCTACTCCATTCGGACTATTCGAGTTCACACGAATGGGATTCGGTTTACGAAACGCTGGTCAAACGTTTCAGCGACATATGCACAACGTTTTACGTGGTGTAGAATTCTGTTTCGTCTATTTAGACGATCTTTTAGTCGCATCTAAGTCTTATGCCGAACACATAGGACATCTTAAAATCATCTTTCAAAAACTGCAAGATGCTGGTATGATCATCAACCTTGATAAGTGTAAATTCGCACAAAAAGAAATCAATTTCTTAGGTCATACCATTAACTCAATAGGGATTAGACCAACCCGAGAAAGAGTTAACGTGATTTCCGATTTTCCTACTCCTCAAACGGTCAAAGATCTTCGTCGATTTCTGGGAATGATTAATTTTTATCGTCGTTTCATTCCACACGCCGCAGGTGACCAAGCCATTTTAAACGATTTTTTAAAAGGTTCTAAAAAGAACGACAAACGACCTATTAACTGGTCGGAATCTTCACTTCTTGCTTTTGCAAACTGCAAAACACAACTCAGCGACGCAACCATGCTCGCACATCCTTCTCTCGAGGCACAACTCGCTATAATGGTCGACGCTTCCGACACAGCAGTTGGTGCAGTCGTTCAACAACTGGTCACTGATTCATGGCAACCTCTTAGTTTCTTTTCAGTAAGGTTAACTGAAACCCAAAGACGCTACAGCGCCTATGACCGTGAACTTCTGGCTGCTTATTTGGCCATCAAACACTTCCGTTACCTTCTTGAAGGGCGCAATTTTATCCTGTTCACGGATCATAAACCTCTTATTTATGCTTTGTCCCAGAACCCAGACAAAGCTAGTCCTAGACAGTTTCGTCATCTGGATTTTATCAGCCAGTTTACCACTGATATACGACATGTTTCTGGAGTTGACAATGTTGTTGCGGACGCTTTGTCACGCATTGATCAGCTTCAGTTACCTGAAAGCATTGATTACTCGGCAATCGCCGATGCTCAAATGACAGATTCAGAGTTTAAGGAGTTACTTTCGGAATACAGCACGACGCTTAAATTCCAACAGTTTCCCCTATCCTTTGGCTCTGACAAATTCATTCATTGCGACGTTTCTATGGGGAAACAACGTCCATTTATACCGAAACAGTTTCGTCAACAAGTTTTCATGCAAATGCATAACATTTCCCATCCTGGTATCAAAGCTACTACTAAATTACTGACTGACGCCGTGGTCTGGCCGTCAATAAAAAAAGATGTCCGGGAAATGACCCGAAACTGTTTACAGTGTCAGAAATCGAAAATTTCACGACACATTCGATCTCCTCTTTCTAATTATACTTTAACTTCGGAACGATTTTCCGAGGTTCATCTAGATATTATTGGACCGATGCCTTCTTCCGAAGGACAACGGTATTGTGTAACTCTGATCGACAGATACACACGTTGGCCCGAAGCAATTCCGATACCAGAAATTACGGCTGCAACCGTAGCCACTGCTGTCTATTCTCGGTGGATATCTCGCTTCGGTGTGCCTAATTTCATTGTGACCGACCAAGGGTCACAATTTGAATCGCAATTTTTTTCAGAACTTTCAAAGCTGTTAGGTTTCGACCATAGACGAACCACAGCTTATAATCCCAAATGTAATGGCATGATCGAACGCTTTCATCGAACTCTGAAAGCGGCCATAATGTGTCACAATCGACCAGATTGGACACGTACTATCCCGACTATTCTCCTTGGACTTCGCACATCTTTTCGGGAAGATTTTGAATCCTCCTCCGCAGAATTAGTGTATGGAACTACCTTACGCTTACCGGGACATTTCTTTACGGAACAATCGACATTGGTTCCACAGTCGGATTTTGTAACCAACCTTAAACTACATTTTAACAATCTCCGACCAGTTTCTTCATCTCGTCATTCTACAAATAACGTTTTTGTCTTTAATGATTTAAAAACGTGTTCACACGTTTTCCTTAGGGTAGACACGGTCCGTAGGTCACTACAACAACCCTATGACGGACCTTTTCTTGTCATCGATCGAAATGACAAAACTTTCACTATCGATATTAAAGGTAGAACGACCAAAGTTAGTATCGACAGACTTAAACCCAGTTATCAATATAACACCAAGTCTGACGAACCACTTACAGTTCACGAACCTTTAATACATAGTTCTCCTCAGCACTCTCCTTCGACTTCTACGAAGCAGAGTCACGACTCTAACTCCGATCACATTTCGATCCCAGTTTCAGATTCTTCGAAACCAGATCAAAATTCTATGGCTGACTCCGTGATCAAAACAAAAAAGACAGTGCACTTCAATTTCCAGCCACAAACTTTCACTACCAGATCTGGTAGGACCACGCGTCCACCATCTAAATTTTTGAGCTAAACTTATTTGGCGACAAGCAAGTTATATAAAAAAAACATTATTCAAACTAACAGATGTTTTAACTAATGGATTATTATTGTTATTCTTATTGTTATTAATTATTGTTAACTATGTTTGAAAATTAGATATTAAAGATATTTTATAAAATAAACATAAAAAAAATATTTGTAAGTTTATGAATAATCATTATTAATAGTTCGTCAACTTTTGTAAACATAGCCTTACGTGATATTGATTGACAATATCACTGATAAGGGGGTGTATGTGGCGAACTAGCTTTAATTTTTTTTGAAATTTAAAGTGTTGGTTGCGACTAGCTTTAATAATTTTTTTTTTAAGATGGTTATTACGCCTAGTCAAGAAATTGACAGATTTTTATTATTGTAAAAAGTAACACGTTGTATTTTGGTAAAAGATAGATTCTAATTTTTAAGCTATTTCATTAATACAGTAAGGTTTTCGAAATATTGGTAATACTACAATATATAATAGTTGTGAAATATATGATCCAGTCAAAATAAAACCTATTGGTGAATATTATTTGTGTGCTGTGTTGTTTTATTATCTTTGAACTTTATTCACATCTTGACCGAAATAAAAAACAAGAAAACTATCGAATTGTAATCAGAAAGGGACAATTTAGTCGAAGGGATGATGCATTTATGGACATATATATATATATTAGACTGGTCGTTAAAAACTAAATTTTCCGAGACGCCCCCCAGAAAAATTCTTTGTGGTCAAAAAACTATAACGGCTTTATTTTTTTTTTTTTAAAGTGAAAAGAACACGTGCCGCAAAATCATCGAAGTTTATTTTTTGATAAAATTGTTAATATCTCATAAAATATGCAGATGTCAAAAAAAATCACTTAATCATTTTTGTAGGAAATTTAATTCTCTACAAAAAAGGTCCAAGTCATTTTTTTCCTAAAACCTATATTTCTGATGATATTTTGAAATAAAACTTGAAATTCTTCGAAACTCATAAAACCAAATGATGAAAATTTCGACGAAAAAGTACTAATTTTGATTTTTTTTGTCACGATTATTTTTTTATACATTTCATTCTATAGCATAAGAAAAAAATTAGGAGTTTTTCGTCATCTTTATTTTTTATGTTTTTTAAAAATTACGAAAACTTACAAGTTCATTTTCAAAATATCATGAGAACTATACGTTTTCGGGAAAAAATGACTTGGACCTTTTTTGTAGAAAATTAAATTTCCTACAAAAATGGTTATGTGATTTTTTTTGACATCTGCATATTTTATGAGATATTTGAAAAAGTCTACGAATTTTTCAAAAAATCAACTTCAACGATTTTGCGGCACGTGTTCTTTTGATTTAAAAAAAAAAAAATAATGCCGTTGTGGTTTTTTGACCACAAAGAATTTTTCTAGGGGGCGTCTCGGAAAATTTAGTTTTTAACGACCAGTCTAATATATATATATATAAATATATATATATATATATATATATATATATATATATATATATATATATATATATATATATATATATATATATATATATATATATATATATATATATATATATATATATATATATATATATATATATATATATATATATATATATATATATATATATATATATATATATATATATATATATATATATATATATATATATATATATATAATCAAATGAACAAAAACTCAACAAATTTTTCAGTATACTGATACCAGCTACTTTTCTCTGAGTTTCGCAGTTCTATACCATATCATCCATAATACCTTCTTTGATTTATATTAATTTTAATTTTTACGTATTTTTATTTATTTTTTTTAATTTTTTCACATTTTATGTATTTTTTCTAATTATTTATTTTATAAAATTTGTTATTAATTTGTAAATTGCAATTGGTCGGCGATATGGCTCCAATGAAGGAGCTAAGCCATAAATAAAATAAAAAAAAAAAAAAAAAAAGTCTAGGGTTCGCTACCTGCGAAAGACTAATTTTTTTTAATTAATTGAATAAAGTTTAACGACGTTGAGTTCGTTATATGTGTTTTATGTTCCGTGTAAAGTTATAAATTTGTGACACTTCCGGGTAAAAATATTATTTCAACAGAAAAATATCTTGGGTTGAACATCCAACAATATTCATAAAGTATATGAATTAAATGGCGTGCGTAGTGGCTAAGATGTCGAATTTCGTTCGAAAATTTTCATTTATTTTGCTCAACATTAGACCTCTAATTATGCTTCCTAAAATTTTCTCTAAATACTCTTCGTACAAAAGTAACCAGGCAGCAATTTTTTAATTTATCCGGGTTCAGAACCATTTCTGATTCATCGTACAGCTTCTGGTTTTTGTTTCTCCTATTAAAAAGCTTGAATTTTGTTTTCGTGTTTTTTTCTTTTCAAAAATTTTCAATCGCGGATAAATCGAGAATCGCAAAAGCTTGTCAGCTCTTTTTGTGTGTACTCCGGTCCACCAGACCTATTATATTAATAAGTTTTAGTCCAATTGAGTCAGCGGTTTAGGAGTTAAAAAACTAGTATTCCATCTCTTCGATTCCGTTTATATATGTCTTAAATAAAAGCTAATGTTACGTTAATTACTCACAGCAAGTTTTAGTTCAATAGCTTTTGTAGATTTCATTTTATTTGCATTTGAAGGATTTCACAAATTTCAATTTATATGCAGAAATCGACAAAGTAACAGGCAAACATCAACTGGAAGATGTATTATAACAAAAAATTTATTAAAAAATAAACCTGATCAGGAATCGAACCTGAGATTTTCGATCCATTGCTAGTCACCTTAACCACTACACCACCGAGTCATATAAAAATAAGATATTGTAAATTCTTCATAACTTACCTAAAATGTTTTTTGTTTAAATAATTATATTTTTCTCTTAACTGCCAGTCAGTCGGTTACAATTTTCAAATCGATTTGAAGTTATTCTTTTCTTATATTAAAATAAAATTTGGTTTAGTTTTTTATAAATTTTTTTTTTATGCTTCACTTGTAATATTATAATGTTATTATATAGTCTTGGATCCAAAGCTTCCTTCCAGCACAGTATTTCAAATAAAATTTTGTTCAGAAATATCGATAAAAACTTGGAAAATAAGTAAGGGGTTAACCTATACTTTTTGACATCCAAAGTTAGAGTATTCGACTTCGCAATTTATCTTATATAACGTTTTATACGATACGACCTAATAAATCTAATAGAATTCGCTTGTGGCACCCTGTAGTGCAATTTGTACGTCCTTTTAGAACTACCTGAGGTTAAATAATTGTATGTCTTTGTTGTTGTTCCTTAGTTTTCTATTATTTATGGTTAGGTTATTTAGAAGACAGCTGTTGCTTGTTAATTAAATTATAACAATGTTTTAAGGCGAAAGATTTGTGAATATAATTTATTTTAACATTAGTTTTTTTTTCGGAGACATAACAAATTAAATTTATCTATAATGATATATTATCTTGATTTTCCTTTTCTTTTCAATATTAAATTATTTCAATCACGAATAGTCAGCGTTAGAAGATGGGAAAATGGAGATGACATAATTAGTAATACATATGTTTATTTCTTTGAATTTGATATATATCTATATAGTGTTTATGTCATTTTGATTTTGTAGGATATTTGTCATCCAAGAAATCTTACTTTCCAGAAAACTGTAAACACCAACAATCAAGTAAAATTGATTTCACCGATACGGCGACGGTCACCAAAGTCGATCCATCACTGTTATTTGAATTTCATTTCATGGAAGAGATAATTAAAGAGAATGATTCTAGATTTTTCTTTAATGTTCTTTCAAAAGTTTTTTGTATTTCTTATTCTATTGTGTTGTGATTAGTTTTTTTTTTCGTATTTAAAATTAATGATTTTTTATGGTGTTGTAATTTTAATATCCAACGGTTTTAGACAAGAATTTAGAAGCAAAAGATATAGGAATAAAAAATAATGTATTAAAAGTTATGTTGTAATATTTGCCACGTTAGAATATATTCTATTATTATATAGATGGCAGTAATAACAGAAAAAGGTTTTTTATATTCGTAGTTAGTGTCTTGTTTTCATTGCAGACCGTATAGCAGAAAGTTTTGAAGTCAAATGTCCGAAACGATATTGGTTGCTGAGTAAAATAATTCTAAATCATATTTTATCGAAAATCAAATTTGTGCGTATCAAAACCCGATATATCGGGGGTATAGCCATACCGTTTCACGCCATTTGCAATAAACAATGAACATTTCCATATGCAAAAAATTGGATTAGTGTTTTTGATTAAATATTTTAGAATTTTTTTTATATGGAGTTTTATTTTTCCAGATGGCGTTATGAGCGTTATGGCGATTTTTTGAATTTTTTTTATATTGAGTTTTAATTTCAAAATGGCGCTACAAGTTCACGATTTTTATTGTGCTAAAAAATGTAGATGGCTTCTATACCGGGGGTTTTGTGCGTATGATAAAATATGATGATACTTTACTGATTGTGATATTGTTAAATATTCATATCTTCTGCAGGGTTCAACATTTTGTCCTTGTTTATATTGTGGCGAACACTGATAAGTATTTTAACAAATTTTATTATTACAATCGCACCTTCTTTACTTATTTTTTTATTTTTAAAAAAATCCATGAATGCGTGGAAAAACAAATTAATCATTAGACAGATATATATAAAAATTTATAAACGGCGGTTTTCCAACAAAAAAATTTCTTTGACTGCACATAAAAAATATTCGATAATTTTAATAATCTTTGATTCAGAATTCATATTAAATAAACTAAAAATAATGTTAAAGTTTTTAATGAACAAGAAGATTATTCATGAATTATATTTGAATTAAAATTGTAATTTTTCTGTCTAACAAAAATACAAATAACAATTATTATTAATGGAGTTAACCATGTTTGTATTGTAATGTGTTAATGAATTAGAATACAAGTTAATGAATTGGAATTTTCTGCACTTGAAATACTGTTTGATAAATAGTGCGTACTACAGAATTTAATTAAATAAAATTATAACAAGTCTTTCAATATTTATGGAAAATTGATGGAACTATCTATCAAAGCAGATATCATTACTAATTAAAAGAACATTGAAAAAAGTTGATTGAAAATTTAATTCATCAAAAGAACAATAAGAAATCTTTCTAATGTATGGTATTTAAATAAGCATCAAACTACTGCTCAACCACCTGACAAGAATCTACCCCAATCAGCTATAATATCATGTTCTGGACGAATCTAATTAATAGGTTTTGAATGAATATAACTAAAATAGTTTTTCTCCTTGTAAAACATATCAAAATATAAACATTTTTGGTTTCATAATTCACCAGTCGAAAATGCACCAATTTTGCAAAAAGCGGATGACAGATGATAGCTGCACTGTATCATATTAATGCTACCTATTTATCTGTAACGTATTGAACTAGATTTAAAAATCTATTACTTTTACCTTCTGTCAAATCTAGTATGTCACACTTTACTTTGTAATAAAAAATACAATAAACGTGTAATTTCTTTGTCAATAAATTATCAGTGTTTAATTCCACAATAAATAAATAAATAATAGTATAAGTATACCACACTGGCGACGAGCAAATGGTTTACGATATTTTCGTAAAGTTTAATGCCGAAAAGTAAAAATAAAAGTTATACAATAAAAAACCAATGGCAGAAAAATCTAACCTCAATTTGGCAATCGCCGTGGTTGGAAAATTTGATCCAACAACTGAAGAGTGGCCCCTTTACAAAGAACGTCTGGAAAATTTCTTTGACAACAACGATGTAAAGGAACCTGAACAAAAAAGGACTGTTTTAGTCAATATTGTTGGACAAGTCGCATACAAAATTTTGAGCGACGCATCGAAACCAGAATTGCCGGGAAAGAAGAATTACGACACATTGTGCAGATTTTTTCGAGAATATTTTGTGCAAGTATCCAATGTATTCATGGAACGTAAAGAACTTTTAGGCACTAAAAGGTTAGAATCGGAATCGGCAGTGGAATATTTAATGAGGCTGAAACGAATGACGGGAAATTGCAATTATGGCAACCGATTTGATGACGTCGTTCTAGACAAATTTATCATGGGGAACTTGCCCCATGTTTTCCTGTTGTTGTGTAAGGAAGATTCGTCAACGCTAACAATAAGCAAGGCCCTTACAATAGCTTCCAGTTATGACAGTACCAAAGATAACATGAAGGCCAGGAACGGTGAAATAAATTTAATTAAAAGAAGGCAAAAAGGTCGTCACCAACAGCAAGGACAACGCGCGACAGAATCATCGAATATATCAGAGAGAGAGTTACAGGATTCAGCGAAAAGTGGTAAGAAGAGTAGATGCCAGCATTGCGACTACAGCAATCATAGCAGTGAGAAGTGCAAGTTTAAAAAGGCGACTTGTAATCGCTGTAAATCGGTGGGTCATTTGGCTTCAGTTTGCAAGGTAAAGAAAATTAATTTCGTAGAGGAAGTCAACCAAAGGAATATAGAAGACATCACTCAAGGTAACATTTATGCAGTCAATAATAATATTGTTAATTGTTCAAATTTTGTTAATGTAGATGTAAGTTCACAGAAGGTTAAGTTTTTGCTTGACAGTGGTGCGAGTGTTTCTATAATTTCTAAACAATTATTTGATGAAAAATTTTTCAATTTCAGACTAAATAAATCCAATGTAATACTAAATGCGTATTCGGGTCACGAAATTCGAGTTTTGGGAGAGTTTGAATCGTGAATCGATGGCGTTTCCAATTCGTGTGGTTGAAGGTAATAACGGTCCTCCAATTTTGGGCAGGGATTTCCTTTCTCTGTTTAACATTGTTTTTGCACGGGTCAATTGTCTCTCAAATAAATTGAATAAGGAAGTGAAATCACTTTTGGAAAAATATTCCAACCTTTTCGATGGACAATTAGGCAAATTTAAATATGGACAAATTCATCTATCGCTGACGGAAGGTACCCAAGCGAAATTTTGGAAACCGAGACAAATTCCATATGCATACAGGGAACTGGTTCGAAAAGGAACTGGATAAAATGGTGGCTTCAGGAGTCATTACTCCCATTGCTACAAATGAATGGGGTACACCTTTGGTACCCATTCTTAAGTCTGATGGTGGCATAAGAATTTGTGCCGACTACAGAGTAACCATCAACAAATATTTAGTGGATCACAAACATCCATTACCGCGTATCGACGAAGTGTTCAACAGTCTGCAATGGGGACAACAATTTACCAAATTGGACATGGAAAGTGCTTACGACCAATTCGAGTTAGATGAGGAGTCTCGTAAGTTAGTGACTTGGAGCACTCATAAAGGTGTATTCTTGGTTAATCGCTTACCATTTGGTATCCGTCCAGCGACTGGAATTTTTCAGAGCGAGATGGAAAAATTGTTATTGGGAATTCCGGGAGTAGTCAACTTTCTGGATGATATCACGATAACTGGACGAACAAAAGAAGAACATTTAGAAAATCTGGAAAAAAGTTTTCAAAAGACTTTCAGTAGCGGGGCTTAAACTGCGCAAAGACAAGTGTGTTTTCTTCCAAGATAGTATCAAATATCTGGGTCACGTAATATCAAAGGATGGGTTATCCAAAACTACAGAAAGAATTGACGCTATTTTGGAAGCACCAAAACCAACTAATGTGTCAGAAGTTCGTTCACTTTGCGGTTTAATTAATTATTATGCTGACTTCATGCCACAGCTTGCGGAGAAAATGTATCCAATTTACAAATTACTACAGAAAGAGTCATCATTCGACTGGAGTAAAGAATGTGAGCAAGCATTTGGAAAAATCAAGAAAGAAGTAGTAAAAGATACAGTTCTAGCACATTTCAATCCGACGTTACCTATCATCCTTACAACTGATGCATCTACGTACGGTTTGTCAGGTGTTATTTCCCATAAAATGCCAGATGGAAGAGAAAGACCAGTAGCTTTCTGCAGTCGTACACTAAGTAAGACAGAACAAAATTACAGCGTCACAGAAAGAGAAGGACTAGCAGTAGTATTTTCAGTTGGTAAATTTTACCAATACCTGCTAGGCCATGAATTCGAAATCCGTACAGATCACCAACCCTTGTTAGGATTATTTGGTGAAAATCATGGAATTCCACAAATGGCTGCGAGTCGAATTCAACGCTGGAATGTCTTTCTATCCGCGTATAAATACAAGATGGTCCATATCAAGGGAAAGAATAATGTCATAGCGGACTGTTTTTCACGTCTTCCGTTGAAATGTACAGGAAACGACGTTGTGGAGAAAAATTATGTCAACTTTATTTTTGACAAGAAACTGTTTGTTGACTATGAATCGGTCAAAAGAGAAACAAACAAAGACTCGATTCTATCAAAGGTCCTTCACGAAAGAAAAATAAAAGAAAATCGCTTTAACGATTTGAAAGGTGATGAATTCACGCCATATTTAAGAAAGAAAGAAGAACTTTCTGCAGAAGATGGATTGGTGTTGTGGGGGCATAGAGTGGTAATACCACAATCTCTACAAGATGTAATGCTAAATAGTATACATGCCTCACATCTGGGCATTGTAAAATCCAAATCCCTAGCGCGTTCCTATGTATGGTGGCCAGCTTTGGATAATCATTTGGAAAATACAATAAAAAAATGTTCAGCCTGTCTATCGGTGAGAAAAAACCCTCCGAAGGCACCACTAATATCATGGGAAAATTTTCATAAAGTATGGTCAAGAATGCACATTGACTACGCAGGGCCAAAAGATGGTAATTATTATTTCATAATCACGGACTCGTTTTCAAAGTGGATTGAGGTGTTTCGGACGAAAGACATAAGCGCTTAATTTTCAGTTTCCAAATTGCGAGAAGTTTTCGCTCGATTCGGTTTACCGGATGTATTGGTGTCTGATTGTGCCACTCAATTTAAAGACTCTGCTCATTTTCAGGATTTTTTGAAACTGAACGGGATTAAGTACATAGCTATTCCACCAGGAAATCCAGCATCCAACGGAGCCGCTGAAAACTCAGTGAAAAGTTTCAAAAAGGGACTAATAACGGCAGTAACACATGCTAAGCAAATTCTCAAAATTTCGAAATAGATTGAATAGTCCAACGATATCTCTTCGATTATCGACTGTCGGTTCATTGTTCAACGGGTGTATCACCTGCAAAAGCAATATTCGGGGGTAATGTGAGGACACGTTTCGATTTATTAAGATCAGTACCGTCGTCACGTGTTGCAAGCGCCATCGAATTATCCACTGAAATAAGTAACAATATTGATAAAAGCTTACAAAAGCAAGCAAATAATTCTAAAGGTAATCGCCTAACTTCTTTTTCGGTGGGGCAGAGTGTTCTTATTAGAGATTATAGAGCAGCGAAAGTAATTAAAGTGCTTGGTAAGCAAACTTATCTATGCAAAATTGTTAATGGACGACACATTGTCCGTCACACAAACCAAATAATTGAAAATTTGGAGGTAGATGTCGGAAATACCGAGTTTCGTACCGAGCACGCAGTCAGTAAATATAACGTAATCAAAATTACAAATCCAATAAACAGTTGTGAACCGGGTAACTCTAATTTGCCAAATGAATGTAATCCTAGTAGTATTGTAAGAGAAAGTCGCCCGGTAAGAACACGCAAAGCACCACAAAAACTTAATTTATAAGTTATTAAATTAAAAGCTTAAATGAATTTAAATGTTAAATTTTATATGTACAAACTTAGGAGGGAGTAGTGTAACGTATTGAACTAGATTTAAAAATCTATTACTTTTACCTTCTGTCAAATCTAGTATGTCACACTTTACTTTGTAATAAAAAATACAATAAACGTGTAATTTCTTTGTCAATAAATTATTAGTGTTTAATTCCACAATAAATAAATAAATAATAGTATAAGTATACCACACTATCCTAAAAGGTTAACTGCATTAAATATATTCTTACCTTACGAATGTTTATATTGTACTGCTTGCAATTGGAAAATGGCTTATACCAACATGACTGACATTCATGACTGACTGTATGTAATGACTAATAATGATTAACAGTCAAATTTTAAGACTGATGAAATTTTAAACATGTTTGAATTTTTATCATCAGTCAAGATTGATATTCATGATTGATAATGTGCCCCTTAATAAATTAATATTAAAACCTAAAAATTCTTTACATTCTAATTTAAAAAAATATTCTACACCCGTTATTCGATTAAGTTCGAAAACTGGCACATTATATTACATTCCATAAGATCGGAGTCAACTCATTTGGATGAATTTATAAAACCTCTTACTTATTTTCCAAGTTTTTATTGATATTTCTGTCCAAATTTGTTTTTTCAACTGTCCTGGAATGAAGCTCTGGCTGCAAGACTTCATAATAATATTATATCAAAGTAGGGCATATGTATAAAAAAACTTAACTAAATCTTATTGTTATTATTATTTTGATAATCGATTTGAAAATTCTAACTGACTGCCAGTTGTCGGGAGAAAATAGTATATTATGCTACGATCATGTAATGACGAGAATTAACCGGGATACAAAACTTGCCGTAGGCGAGTTTCGTATGGTATACGCGAGTGTATTAATAACCATTACATGAAAGTGGCATACGCTATTTTTTCTACACCCGGTAAATAACGAAGAACGAAAATTACAACGAAAATTTCAAAGTCCAATATTTTTTTCCATACGAAAATTTCAACAAACGTCAAATGCATAGCATGTTTGATTGAAAAACTATGGGTTTCTTTCTATTAATTAAAAATTTATATCGTAATAAAATCTGTATCGAAATGAATATCATTATAAAACGGATTTTGGTCATATAAGTGTATTTTTATAGTACGGGTGTAGAAAAATATAATTATGTATTTAAACAAAAACGTAAGCTATAAGAAACTTTCAATAACGTAAAAACATGGAACTCTATGGTGTAGTGGTTTAAATGGTTGAACTTTGGATCAAAAGTCTGGGGTTCGATTCCTGGTCAAGTTCATTTTTTTTTTTAAATATTTTGTTTATAACACATCTTCCAGTTGTTGTTTGCCTGTTACTTTGTGGATTTCTGCATATAAATTGGAATTTGTGAAATCCTTCAAATGCAAATAAAATGAAAACTACAAAAGCTATTGAGCTAAAACTTGCTGTGAGTAATTAACGTAACAGTAGCTTTTATTTAAAACATATATAAACGGAATCGAAGGGATGCAAAATTAGGTTTTTAACTCCTAAACCGTTGACTCAATTGGACTGAAACTTATTAATATAATAGCTTTAGTCGACCGGAGTACACACAACAAGTGAGCTGACTGGCTTTCGTAGTTTTAGTTTTATTCGCGATTGAAAAATTTTGAAATGAAAAAACACGAAACAAAAATCAAGCTTTGTAACAGGGAAACAAATATTAGAGATGTATTAAAACTCAGAAACGGTTCTGAACACGGATAAAATTAATTGCGTATAAAAATTCGGTTTCTGTAAAATTTGTATGGAATTCTGTTTCTGTTGTATGTGGTTTCAAGCCTTTAGAGAAACTTTTACGAAGCGTACTGTAGGGAACAATAAAAGAAATTAAAAGAAAATTTTTGTTATTTGTATTTTGTGGACCAATTTTTCAGTTTAACCTTCAAATTTCTTCATTTTCCTAAATAAATTCAAGAAAAAACTTTGAATTGTCGAAGGATCGAACCCCAAAATTTTATGTTCGAAATTCGACATCTAACCAACCCACTACGCCACCTACATTTTCTAGATATTGGGGATGTTCCTCATACATTACCCAAGATATTTTCGTGTTGAAATAATATTATTTTTACAAGTAGTCGGAGCCCCGGTTTTCAAATTCGTAGAGTGTCATCACATTCAGTACTCCACAACCTCACTGTTTTTTATGCACAAAAGTTGTCTTAACTTGAATTAATTCATTTAAGCGCATTTGTTGTGCTCTATTCGTGAAAATGTTGAAACTAAAACCTCACAAATGTTTATATTACAATAAAGCCTGACAAATCTTAATATTTTAATTAGGAATACTTACAAATGTTATTATAATGTAATTCAATTAATATTGAAACATTTCAAATGTTTATATTAAAATTAAGAAATTAGCTTAGTATTACACTCTATATTTCAGTAGATGAATTAAACTAAAGTGAAAACACTTATTATTGGAGAAAGATCTTCGGTAAGTACGTACACAAAATTCTAGAAGAACATATTCATTTTCACCCGAATTTTCGAAACAAATTTTTTTTTTTTTTTTTTTTTTTTTTTATTTAAAGGCTTAGCTCCTGTTTTGGAGCCATATTGCCCATCAATTTATAAGTATCAATTTATAAGTATCTATTATTACGTTATCAATTACAATTATATAAATAAAAAATTTTCATTTCTTAAGTACAATAAAATCTATGAAATTTTATAGGTGAAAATATAGTCGTTAGAAAACTTTCCCTTATTCAAAAACAACTTGCTCTTTCACGCACCTTTCATTTGTAGATCCAATTGTTCATACACATTCAAACTTCTATCCCACTCATTCTAATAAACTCATACACCTCATTTGCCATTCTATCTATTTTTAAGATTTCAGTCAAACTTCTTCCACTCTGGAGGACATTGTACTGCGATCTGATTTGGTCGTGCACCGGACACACCAGAATCAGATGCTCAATATCCTCCACCACACCACATCTTTCACACAAATTATTTTCACTCAGATGACGTTTGTACAGACACTCCTTCCAATTGCCATGGTTCATTCTTATCCTTTCAATCGTTCTTATCATTCTAGTACTTCCCTTGAGGTCCTTATAATAAGGTTTTTTCAAAGGAGTACTCTCTAGCTCTCTGTACTTTTTGCCTTTCACTTGACTTTTACTCTCATATTCAATCTCCCATTTGCTCCAAATCATATCCTGAAACATCCTAAGTACATCTCTTGCATCCTTCTTTTCATACACAATGGCTTGCTCATTCAAACTGCCCCTTTTCGCTAACATATCAGCTCTTTCATTCCCAGTGATCCGACAGTGTGCTGGTATCCATTGTATGGATACGTCACACTGCTGTCCTCTCACTAGCTCATATATCATATCCACATATACATTGCCCTGGCTACCTCCTCCGTTTTGTAGCAAGATCATTCCACTCTTGGAATCAGAGAATATTACTATCCTCCTCATCCTTTCATTTAATCCCAACTTGATTCCTTCGTACATTCCAATCAACTCAGCATTCATTATACAGATGCCATTCTCCATTTTACACGAGTATTCATAGTTTGTGGCAGGCACAAACACACCCACCCCACATCCATCTTCATTCACACTAGCATCTGTATAGACAACAAAATATGCATGATACAACAATTTAACACTCAACCACAGTCTTTTGACTATGGTTTCATTCATTTCATTCTTGTTATGTTTCCCAAAGTCCAAACACACTACAAGGTTTGCAGGTTTAACCCCTGGACCTTTATTTCCAATTGAACAGAACTCGTTTAGGTTGTCGGTCAAAATGGTTGTCCTATACATGTTTTTAAAAGGGGGTTTGATCTGCAACCTTGTTAACATTTCCTCAATTAGTTGATTTTTGTTCGTTTTCATTCGCACTATCTCTCTTACTGTGATCCACTCTCCTTTATAATCAAGTGGTGAATCACCAACTTCCGAATAAAGACAGTGGATTGGGGTCGAATTTATCGCTCCCAATACCATCCTTACACATGCATTCTCAACTTTCATCAACTTACGAAAACCAACTACAGAGCCATCACCATACACTCCTATTCCATACGCAATTTTTGTGGAAACTAACGCCTTTCTTAACATATCAGTCACTCCAGGGTGAGCTCCCCATTTTGGTTTGCTCACCCTTTTGATCACATTCAATCTTTTCTTACACTCATCGGCCAGGAGCTCCATGTGTTTCTTAAAGTTCAAGCGCCGATCGATCCAAATACCCAAATACTTAACCACATTCATTTGTTCAATCCTATCGTTCTCAATTCTCACATCTAATACTATTTGTGGTCCCATTCTAAAACTCATGCAGCTACATTTATTCACGTTCACTTTGAGATTTAAGCTCTTCAGTTTTAACACAACCTGGTTCACACCCTGTTGTGCTTTCTGAATCGCTTGATCTGCAGACCTACCCATTCCAATGATAACGATATCATCTGCAAATTGCAGAATGATTAACTCGCTGTCGCTGTTCTGGTGTATTTCCCTTGTATATAGATTAAACAAAGTTGGCGAAATTTTACTACCTTGTGGCAGTCCTAATCCCACCTCCTCCATCAATCTAAACGTTTTTCCATTCAGTATTATTCTCCTTCCACTCATAAACTCATGTATCCAATCAGTCCATTTCTTCGGAAATCCCAAGTCGATAAGGACTTGAATTAATTTCCTAGGAACGACATAATCATATGCTCTCTCAACATCCAAAAATACCGTTACAATCTTTCCTTTATCCTTTCTCACTTCCCATACAAACTTCTCCACACACTCTACTGCAGAGTGTTTCTTTCTAAAACCATATGTCGTATCTGGTAACAAACTATTCTCATTTATAAATTTCTCCATTCGCTCTTTCAGCATTCCATTCACCAATTTCATTAAAACATTCAACATACAAATGCCCCTATAGTTTGTTGCCACTTCAGGATCCTTGTCCTTCTTGGGTATCGGAACCACTCTGCATTCTTTCCATTTATCCGGTATTGTATTTTTCATCCATGTCTCATTGAGTACGGTAAGCAAATTTTGTTTTGCTTCCGTACTCAACTTCTGAATCATTCTGAAGTTCACTTTGTTCGTCCCTGGAGTAGTAGGTTTTGATTTGCCCAATACTTCCATGAACTCACTCCATTCAAACGGTCCACTCACATCTTCTCTTACATTTCCATTGTCATTCAGGAGAATCCCATTCAAAGTATCATCCACATTTTCCATCATTCTCATAAATTCAGAACCTTTCTCACGGTCTTCCAAAACCACATTCCTTCCACCAACTTTCATTCCTCGCACTCTATTGAACTTTTGCCATACATCCCTTGTTGTCGTTCTTTGTGTCATTTCTGATACAAAATTTCGCCAACATTTTCTTTTCGCTTTACGGATGGCTTTCTTTAACTTCGCTGTCATTCTTGACAGCGTAATTCTGTTTTCGGTGCAAATACACCGGTTAAAGTCTCGTAAGGCCACCCGCTTCTTTTCATACCAGTACTGGATCTCATTATTCCACCAAGCTTTCACTCGAATATCTTTCATATCAACTGTTCTAACGCATATTTCATTCATTTTCTCTATTTCATTTTCAAGTTGTTCCGCATTCTCAACATCATTCATTCTGAGAATCTCATCCATTCGCTCCACCCATTTCTTCTCATTCATCAGTTCCCTTTTGTCCTTATAGAGCCTATTATCTCTCACATTCATTTCGATCATGTAATGATCCCCACCCAAATTCTCTTCGCTAACGTTCCAAGTGATCTCAGGTGCTAGCTCGATCGAAACCAAAGAGACGTCGATCGCACTAGCTACCCCACCTACTCTCGCTAACCTCGTTGGTCTACCGTCATTCAAAATAACCAAATCGCTATCTTGAATGAGGCCACTCAACTGGGTTCCTCTCGCACAATTTCTCATACATCCCCACATTCGTGCATGCGCATTCATATCTCCACCAATTATGAGATCACTTTTTCCTCTCGTCCATTCAAACAACTTTTGTTGATCCTTCAAGGCACACTCTCTCTGTTCCGCATTTACTGCTGGGGGTACATACACACTCACTAGTAATAGATTTCTGTCCAAATTTTCCGTTTGTGCAGCAATAGCTTCCATAAATTCAAAGATTGGTAGATCGACATTATGGAGTCGCACACTGGATTTAGCCAGTATAGCTACTCCACCATAGCCGTCACCTCTGGGTTTAGACAGGAATCTATAACCAGGCATTCGAAACGTCTTATCAGCACGCTCCCACGTTTCACTAACAAGCACAACATCCATACTAGTCTCCGCCAGACAAATCCGCAGCATATCACGCTTAGCGTAAACGCTTTGCGAATTTATCTGGCCGACACTCAATCGTTGTTCAGATCTACTCATTCATTTCTCCTTTTATTCGCACATACATCGGGATCATGCATACAAGTTTTCTTGATAAAAGGGAAAATTGACCATCGTCAATTTTCCCTTTACTTTTTGGAGATATAATGTCCATCGACACCATATCTCTTTACTCTACCACCATATAAACCTCTAGGGTTTCCCCTAGAATGGCTCTCTCGGTTTCGTTTAAATATGAAACCGGTTGGGGTTTCGGTAATGTGTTTTGTGTAGTATTTGCTTCTAAATTATTGTTTAAACTTTTGCTTGTTGTTGTTTGATTGTTTTTTTGTATTTGTGTTCTTGCTTGTAGTAGTTGCTTTTGTGGTACAGTTACTGTTTGTGGTAATGTTGCTGGTTTTGTTTGTTGACTGTTCTGTTGTTTTGGTTGTAAAAGTGTTTGCTGTTGAGTTGCTGTTTGTTCATGATTATTTGGTGTGTGTTCTAATGGTAAAATATTTTTACAAATTTGTTTTGGTTCTCGCTGCTGACTTTGAGTTTCTTGTAATTGGTTGTGTGCTTGTTGTTTTACTTGTTGCTTTGGCTTCTCTTGATGTTGTGTTGATCCTCTCGACTCCCGTAAACATTCTGCATATTGGTTGTTATATCTCTCCATATTGTTCGAATGAGTTCTGAAATATATGTCCTTAGCTCTATGATATGTCACTCTTTCACTTGTTCGAATGATAGCTATCTGTTTTTCTCTTGCGAAAACTGGACACTCCCTACTGCTGCTAGCATGCTCTCCTGAGCAGTTGGCACATTTAATCTTCTCACACTTGTCAGCATGTGTATCTGCCTCAACTTCAGCGCATTTGCCACAGATCGCGGCTCTCGTACATCGAAGTTTTGAATGTCCAAACCTTTGGCAGTTGTAGCACCTTAATGGATTTGGTACGTACATCCTGACCTCAGTTTTTACAAATCCAGCCATGATCTCCTTAGGTCGGTTGATAGTAGAAAACGTCAATATGTGCATTGGTGTGGGTTCTCTTTTTTGGTTTACGAACTTAGTGATCTTCTGGACTTTGATCACTTTTTGCTTTTTAAGTCCTTCGAGAATTTCCTCTTCCGATTCAAACTTCAATTCTGAACAAAAAATTACCCCCTTTGATGAATTCAAGTATTCATGTTCACTCACTTGAATTGGTATAGTACCGCCCAACATCTTAGCTTTCAATAGTGCACGCCCACCTTGCTCTTTACTTGTTAATATCAAAAGGTCACCACTTCTTAACCTCTGGATCTCTTTGGTGTAAGTAGTGATCATCTCTATTCCTTTTGATATTAAAAAAACGGACACTTCATTAAAACTTTTCCCTTCGCCTAGATGCTTCATTACGTAGTATTTCTCATCTTCTTCATTTTTGCTAGTAAATACTCCTGTATTCAACACCCGATCTCCATTCCCTCTTTTTATTCTCTTCCGGTCGTCTAATCTTGGAAAATCTTCCATATTTTCCAAAACCGAGAATCGGTTCACCGTATCCACCATTCTGCCACCTATGGGCAGACTTCCCGCCGTTTCACCAAACTTCACTTTTGTTTACTACTTTTTTCTTAAATTAAATTAACTAAGAAAACTATTCCAAAGGTCTATATTTCACAAATAAATTGAACTGCACTAGAACTATTAAAGTTTCTAAATTTTCACCTGAGATATTGATAAACTAAACTTCACCAAAAATAAATAATTAAATAATATTATAAACAATTAATAACTTTAATCTCAAAAAAATTTGACTTATCGATTGTAAATCGTAAACCAGAATGAGCTATTGAACTAAAACTTGCTGTGAGTAATAAACGTAACAGTAGCTTTTATTTAAAACATATATAAACGGAATCGAAGGGATGCAAAATTAGGTTTTTAACTCCTAAACCGCTGACTCAATTGGACTGAAACTTATAAATATAATAGCGTTAGTCGACCGGAGTACACACAACAAGTTTGAGCTGACTAGCTTTTGTAGTTCTAGTTTTATTCGCGATTGAAAAATTTTGAAATAAAAAAACACGAAACAAAAATCAAGCTTTGTAACAGGGAAACAAATATTAGAGATGAATTAAAACTCAGAAATGGTTCTGAACCCGGATAAAATAAATTGCGGCCGGGATTAATTAAAAATTCCTGTCTGGCTATACTAAATGACTGTTGTACAGGAAGATTACTTAGAGAAACTTTTACGAAGCCTACTGTAGGGAACAATAAAAGAAATTAAAAGAAAATTTTTGTTATTTGTATTTTGTGGACCAATTTTTCAGTTTAACCTTCAATTTTCTTCATTTTCCTAAATAAATTCAAGAAAAAACTTTGAATTGTCGAAGGATCGAACCCCAAAAATCTTATGTTCGAAATTCGACATCTAACCATCCACTACGCCACCACTAAAGTTTATATATTTTCTAGAAATTGGATGTTCCTCATACAATACCCAAGATATTTTCGTGTTGAAATAATATTATTTTTTCAAGAAGTCGAACCCCGGTTTTCAAATTCGTAGAGTGTCATCACATTCAGTACTCCACAACCTCACTGTTTTTTATGCACAAAAGTTGTTCTTAACTTGAATTAATTCATTTAAACGCATTTGTTGTGCTCTATTCGTGAAAATGTTGAAACTAAAACCTCACAAATGTTATTATAATGTATATTCAATTAATATTGAAACATTTCAAATGTTTATATTAAAATTAAGAAATTAGCTTAGTATTACACTCTATATTTCAGTAGATGAATTAAACTAAAGTGAAAACACTTATTATTGGAGAAAGATCTTCGGTAAGTACGTACACAAAATTCTAGAAGAACATATTTATTTTCACCGGAATTTTCGAAACAAATTTTAATTTTAAAATTCAAAAGATTTTTTTCTTACCTGTTTCTTTTCTTATTCTTATCCTATCTGAATCCATATTTCCATTAAGTATTAATTTAGTAAATAAAATACAATTTGGTCGATAATTTATAAATTGTTTAACGGTTTTTTTATTCATATTTATATTAGGCAATTGACGAATTATTTTACAAAAATTGATATTCAAATATTTATTGTACCTAGACCTAAAAAATTGGTTTAAATATATATATAATACAAATTAATTAAAATTTATTAAAAATGTCATGTCAATGACTAGAATTAAAATATTTATACGTAATATTAAATTAGATTATTGTTCCTATTTTTTATCTTTTGTATTACAAATTAATTTAAAATTTTGTTATATGAGTAAAATAAACAAGCAATCGAACATACCCTAATCGACATTTAATCGAGTTCTTAACGCTGTTTTATCAATAAAATAAGTAGGCATGAATTAGAACTATATCATAACTAAAATAAATCAGTTATTTATACTATTTTAAAATAACTAAACATATGAAGTCTTTCTTTTAAATTAAATATTAAAAAATTATGTAATTATGTGAAAATATTAAGTGAAACTGGGTGGAAATTTTTGGATGCAAGTTTTAAGTAAAGTTAATATTATTATTATTCATAAGTTCTACTATATTAAATATAGATGCTACAATTCTATATAAAATTTATTTTAATTGAAAAAATATTTTAAGCAAGAAAAAAGACTAACGTTGAAAGTCACAAGTTTTGACCCAAAAATGACCCTTGCAAGTGACTTTTTGGTTTATAGTATGAATTACAGGCTTTAGCAGCACGGAAAATAGACCCCAATTCTTAGTAAATTGTGTTATTTTTTTTAAAATAATATTTCTAGTTATAAAATAAATAAATACAAATTAAAATAAATATTTATATATTAAAAGGCCATAATTTATTAAAATTGATTGTTTAACGAGACCAATAAATTCGATTTTTATATGAACGCTTTAAGCTTTTTGAAATTGCCGCAATTTTATTTATAGTTTTTCTAAATAAAATAGTAAAACATTTCGGAAATACAAATCTTATTATTAACCAATGTTTTATTAATCTAACAGGATTGTGGGATACTGTAACTAATAAAATAGGATTATGATATAGCAATTGGTATAAGTTACAATTTAAATTTCAGTTTATTATTATATTAACATATAGCGACGGTATAAAGCTTTTTCGATTTAAGTTAAAATTTTTTCTTAACTGAAAAGTTAATTTCTTAACTTAAATTATTATTTTTTTAGTGTGAATTTAAAGTTATTATTTTAGTATAATTTAGCAACATTATTATTTCATTTATAATTTAGCAACTTTACGGCATTTGGAAGCAGAAATAAAGACGAAAAATACTTTGTTTAAAACATCATCATTCGGAGTCGGACGAAGAAGGTGGTCTCCTAAATTTTAAAAGAAAAAAAACAAAACAAAAAAAAAATAATCGCAAATAGAAAAATAAGTGTTCTAAGTGTTAATAAGTAGCTAATAAGTGATATAGTGTTTGTGGTAGTGTTTATAAAAATAAAAGTATTGAAGAACGGACTCGTACAATTATATAATTGGTGAGATTGTGCTTTATTAAAAAATTATTTGGTATTTTATGTTTACTATTACCAAAAGGTAGGCAGGTAAAATTTTACCTGTTATTGCTTTGATGTAATAAATTTATTTATTATTTTAAAGCATAAATTTGTGCTTGGTAACAGAAAGCAAAAAATTTCGTTTTAGTTGTTAGTGATTTTTTTTGGATTGAGATTTTTTTTTGTGAAGTTTTTTGACATGATCTAGTTCCTCCCACCTCGGACTTATTTTAGGAGTTGGAAAATATCAGTTAGTTGATTATGAAATGTCTTTTTTTTTGACAAAAGTTAGGAATTTCGAATTTAACCCTTTATTTTTACTCTTCAATTTTCTTAGTGTCTTTTGTGTCCCCATTTTTTTTTTGCTTTTCTCTTATCGTGCTACTGTTGCATGAAATCTGTTATCGTGTTTTTGTGACAGAGATACCCAGTTTCTTTTGTACTGTTTAATGTTGAAATTTAGGCCTAGCCGAATTTCAGTAGCTATGCCTGCGACGTCAAAGGGTAAGTCTTTGTCTCAACAAAATGGCCGCAGAGTAAAGCAACAGCTTAGCCTTGACTTCACCAACATAAGAGGTCTCAATTCGAATCTAAACGAGGTTCATCACTACATCGAAAAAAATAAACCTGACATATTGTTTCTTACCGAAACAATTGTTAGTGGCAAAGCATCGAAGTTAGATCCCGATAAATACCGGATACCTAGTTACGAATTGGAACATTCCTTTTATAACAAGCATGGTGTCTGTGTATTTGTTCGAGATTCACTTTCATGTATGAGAATTAAGGCCTACGAGTTGAACTCTAAGCACCATAATTCTATAGCACTGAAGATCTCAGGTGTTGATGAAACTATGTTTATAATAGGATTATATAGATCCCCAAATTCTCCCCCAGGATGTCCCTTTTTCGATCAAATATCGGCTAATCTAGACAAGATTACCACCCCAAAGCAAGACTGGTCATTCTTGGAGACTTTAATATTCATAATATAGAATGGCTTAAGTATTCATCGCGTACTGACGACGTAGGAAGACAAGCCGAACTGATACTCGCAGATTATCACGGTTTGATGCAAATGATAGAGTGCCCCACTAGAATCTCAGACACATCATAACAATAATTTTATAGTGTGACTGTCAGTCTATTATTGTCAATTCATTCCATTAGTTGGTGGATTAAAATTTTAACATCTGCAGATTTTGTTTTTGGATGGCGGATTTTCTTTTGTCAACTAGAGGTCGGTGATGTGTAATCTGGAGGTTTTGTTCTGCTGACGACCCCAAGGAATTCGTTGGAATGCAAATCGCCGTGGATACAAGCGAGCTGATTGATATGAGATCGGTGAGCTACATGTAAATTTCTTTTGATAACACAAAGTGTGATCCTAAAACATACATGGTGGTTAGAGAAAAGCAAAGTGTAATAGACAATCCAGCTCAATAGTGATATTTTTGTGTAATAGATCAATAATTTTTGTGTGTGTAACGAATTCTTGTCCTAGTCTAAATTTTTAGTAAATTGAGTGCGCGGTAAAGTAAGATTGGGCGTGTCGATAATAAAATGGCCTTTGTGTCAGGTTAGTACAACTAACAAATATATATCACCACCCGCATGTCGAACGAAAAGATAAATTCGGGGCTAGAACAATGATAGCTGCACTCGGTGAGTTTTTTTTTTGTAAAATTGTGAGCTCCAGCCCCGGGCATGATTAAATAAAATAGATAAACAGAGCAAAACAAAAGAAATCAACCAAAAATAATTTATTTGTGATTGTCGGCTAATATACGTAAGGATAGCCTATATATAAAAATAAAAAAATTTATAAATGTAATGTGTGTATGTCCCGTTGAACTAGCAAGAGAAAAACAAAAGGTAAATTGATTACGTGGTAACCGTGGACTTTTCCGTTTTAGTTCTCTTATATTGGCTCATGCAGCCATTTTTTTTTGTTTTTCTTCTTGGCGATATGAACTTAAATTATACTAAGAAATGCTAATTAACCTAAAATTGAAATAAAATCTAAATATTAAATTTGAAAAAAAAGTTTAAAGTAAACAAATCTTTTGCGCATGTTAAAATAATATTTAATTAGTGTTCAGTTAATTAAATTAGAGTAAGAAAATTATAGAACTAATATTCTTGTGTGAAAATAAAAGTTAACGGTACAATGAACTTAGGTGTCTTGCAATTCATTTATTAACATGTTGGTTGTAGTGACATTGGCATAGAGTGTATAGCAGTGGATCCGCGGTCGATCGGCGGTTACCAGGATCCTGATTCCGTTTTTTTTGTTAATCACGATCCGTGGTTTGTGTGACGTAAAAGACTGCTCACTATTAGGAGTTCAATCATAACCGGGCGGTTTGATTACTAGAATCTGGCTGTACCGACATTTTACCATCTTGAAGCAACTTTTAGCGGAAGATATCATCATTTATTGAGTGTGCTGGTAACAGTTGTTTTACCATTGATCTTATTGAACTTAACAACATCATCCCACTAATATCTGAAGCCACGCCAGACTACAATTTATCATCGTTTATTTAAAGTTTATTACATTAACCTCATAGTCTTCATTGTTATGGAAGCTGGCTGTTTATATATCATCGTTTATTTAATGTGATGGCAATAGCAGCTTTACGATTAATATTATTGAACTTAGCTACCCCAGCTCTTTAACATCTGAAGCAACATCTGGCTGGACGTATTATCGGTCCGTTAACATTATTACATCAACATCCTGTAACGGTGGACTCATTACAGAGGTACCACTGTATCTTTAGTTTGTTTTCTCTTGGTGGGGGAATTCAAATCGGAGAGAAAAATCGAATAAAAAAGAAGATTTGAAAATCAAATCGAGTTAGTATACGATTGGATCTCAACCAGTATACCACATCTATCAAAGTCCATTTGATATGATGTGGTATACTGGTGATGTTGAGTTAGTTTAATTTTAAAAACTCAAAAGTTATGTTCAGTATAATTTTAAATATGAAATTAATTATTATAGTTTTAAATCATGCATGAAGGAAAAATAAATTAAATAATTAAAATAAATTATAATAAAGAGAAAAAGATATAATAAAGATAATAAAGAGAAAAAGTATTTTTCTGTGATGTGAAGAAAAATGATAAGAGATTTCAAGGTAAAAGATTTGTTTGTGTGTGTTAAATTCAATAATATCAGTTTTAATATAGTTTTTGTGAACTATCCGGTAAAATAAATTAAAATTATATTTCGTGAAAAGTTCAATTCTTATACATGGCGCCGAAACAGGGACCGTTAGTTTTTGTTATAATTACCGAAATATTACGGTAAATTGAGTAAATAACACTGGTCTGCAACAAAATCCTCCTTCAAAAAATTATGTCATAACTATGAAGATTTTGATGCTCTGAATCTGTTCCCTATGGCCAATTTTTTCTATCACGTCTAGATTTTTCGATATGAATTTTTTTCCAAAATATCATAAATTTCGGTATTTTAAATTCGTTTTATGCGTTAACATTACAAACAATGTATATACATACGAAATAGGTTTTTGCTAGTTATAAGTGAAAGAAGGAAAGTGCCGAAAGTGAAATATATGGTAGTACATATGCGCCTGCGCAGTATACACTGTGACTTTACAACAGTTAGTTGAAAACTTGTCTTTTAGTTGTTTACGTTTTATATCAAATAATTTAGTAAGTTTTGCACAAAATTCATGTTATAAATATATTTTAAGTATTTTATGTGTAGGTTATCTATTTTTTTATGAACAGAGATAAAAAATATAAAATCGAAATTTAAAAATTTTTTTTAAATAAATTTCATTCAATTTTAGGTTATAAAATGCCGCGCACTTGTAAGAATTCTACCGACTGTTTTTGCTACATTTGTGGTGAGTTTACTCTAAAAACACAGCGAAATGCGATAATAGATCTTGTTAAAAAAGCTTATCAGCTTTATTTTGGATTCTCTATCGATGAGAGGGATAAAAGTTGGTTCCCAAAAATTTGCTGTAACAGTTGTTCAAGAACGTTGAGAGGTTGGCTTGAAGGAAGTCACAAATATATGCCTTTTACGATGCCAATGCTTTGGAGTGAACCTCAGAATCATGAAAATGACTATTATTTCTGCATGACATCAACACGAGGATTCTCGAAAAAAAATAAAAACAAGATTGTATATCCAAACATCGCATCTGCAAAGAGACCACTTCTTCGTGTTGAAGGCAGTTCTTCCAGCAGTAGCTCCAGCGAGAAGATGGAAAATAAAAATGCTTCTGGTCTACAGCCTCAATCCAGTTTTATTTCTTCCTGTACATCTTCTTCATCATACGCTTTATCTGGATCTTCAAGCCCCTCAAAAGAACCTTATTTTCTTAAACAACCTGATTTAAATGATCTCGTTAGAGACTTGGACCTATCAAAATCTAAGGCTCAGTTACTCGGATCAAGATTGAAACAGTGGAATTTGTTGGATAAAAGTACAAGAGTCTCATATTTTCGCACAAGACAAGAAGATTTTACGAGTTACTTTTCCAAAGAAAATGATTTAGTATATTGTAATGATGCTGCAGGGCTTCTTGAAGAACAGAGTTTTCCAGAAAATTCAGACGAATGGAGACTTTTTATTGATGCGTCGAAGATTAGTTTGAAAGCCGTTTTACTTCACAATGGAAATAAATACCCATCAGTGCCTCTAGCACATGCAACAAACATGAAAGAAAATTATGCAAATCTGGAGGTATTACTTGAAAAAATAAAATATTCTCAATACCTATGGAATATTTGTGCTGACTTAAAAGTTGTCGCTATACTTACTGGATTACAAGGAGGATACACCAAGTTTTGCTGTTTTTTATGTGAGTGGGACAGTCGCGCAAGAGACAAGCATTACAAAGTGAAAACTTGGCCGCAAAGAAAAAGCTTGACACCTGGACTTAAAAATGTATCTCAAGAACCTCTAGTGCCAAGTGACAAAATTTTTTTGCCACCACTTCATATAAAGTTGGGGCTCATGAAAAACTTAGTGAAAGCTATGAACAAGGATGGTGCAGGCTTTCAATATCTCAAAACAAAATTTCCTCGAATCAGTGACGCGAAATTGAAAGAAGGGATTTTTGTAGGTCCGCAAATACGAGAGCTTATGAGGGATGAAATTTTCAATTCGAAGTTGAGCAAAGCTGAAAAAAAAGCTTGGGTGGCTTTTGTAAAAGTGTGTCATAATTTTCTAGGTAATACAAAAGCTGACAACTACCGACAAATCATTCGAGAGCTTCTTTCTGCTTATAAAGCTTTAGGAAGCAATATGTCACTCAAAATTCATTTTTTGGACTCGCATTTAGATTTCTTTCCGGAAAATCTCGGTGCCGTATCAGATGAGCATGGTGAAAGGTTTCATCAGGATATTATGCATATTGAAAGACGCTACAATGGAAAATGGTCAGCAGCAATGCTTGCTGATTTTTGTTGGTCGATTCGCCGAGAAACTTCGATGGAAACGATGAAAAGAAAAAAAACTACAAAATAACTTGAATTATATTACCATAATGGGATAAATATACAGATATTTCTATAACTTGTAACTGTAAAATTAGCATTTTTCGTTGTAAAACTTAGACCGTAGTCTTTTTACACTTTTTTGTAATTGTTGTTCCTGAAGTAATATCGTTTTTTAATTAAATGGACATTATATTTAAAATCTATGTGCTGTATTTTTTTGCATGTTAAATTCCGTGGTAAGAGCACCAAATATGATGTAATCATGCATGAAAACAAGGAGGAAAAAAAATTTTTTTTCTGCAGACCAGTGTAATAGAGTTGAATTTTAGATAATGAATAATAGAGTTAAATAATAGAGTTGAATTTGGATAGCAAAGATTATATAGTGAGTTGAATTTTTACATAAGAGTGAGTTGTGCATTAAGATTAAAAAAAAAGCTAGTCGAGAATTAAATTAGAACAGTGAAGTTGTTTTTTGCGAATTAAAACGGTTGACTAGTTCTGGAAAATTTAAACAGTTGAAGAGAATTATCAAAAATTACAAAAAAAAGATAATTTATAAGTATAATTAAATTAAAGTGAATTTTTATTGAAATAGTGATTTATAAATATAACCATTCAGTTGAAAAAGAAATCAATATAATTTAAATAAAACATTAAATATTTGTGTGTTTTTTATTTATTAAAACGAAACTTCTTTTGATTATGTTGACCTTACCATCCTGGCCACAACATAATCTGGCTTTGTTTTGTTTTGTTTATATTTGTTTAATTAGAAAGCAAAATTTTAATTTGTTTTTAAAATTTTCTTTCTATTTAAGTAAAAGTAAATTTTAATTTTAGTTGAGTTCAGTTTAGATAGTGTAGTTGAAATTTTTAAAATAAGAGTTGAGTTGATTTTAAGAAAAGTGGAAAGAATAAAAAAGGAATTAAGAAAAAAAGCATTTAGAAAGTTGTTGTTTAAATTTATACGGTTAATTTGTGAAAAATAGACATCAATCGAAAGGTACTGTCACTTAAATTTGTATTATTATTTTGTGAAAAAATAGAAAATCATAAGGTAATGTTACCTAAATTTGAACTGTTAATTTGTGAAAAAACAGAAATTGAAACTTAAATTCGAATTGATATTTAGTGAAGTTGATTCCCGAGTGGAACAATATATAAAAAATCTGTTAAACTAACCGTTAATATAAGTGAAAACTAAATAAATAAAAAAAACAAGAAAATAACTATCAATAAAAATCAAACAAAAAATCGAATCTGTAAGTGAATTTTATTTACAATTTTTGATTATGTTAACCGCTACTGCCCTGGCCACAACAAGAATAGCGTAAGCTCTGACATACAAGTAAAAGGCAAAATAGCGTAAGCCCTGAAAATTTGTAACGTCGGCTTTATGCTAATTAACATGATAAAACCAATCCCTATTCTTGATCTGACTCAAACACAATTAACATTTCATTTTTCATTTTTCCATTACAATAGTTAAATTTTTCTCCTAACACAGACCAGCTTCAATTCGTACATTAACATAAATATAAGAACGCACTCGTCTTTTTTGTTTGTTCAGTTGCTTGACTTTCTTTTAAAGAAAAAAATAAAAAACGTCAAAAGAAAATCACATTTTTCCAATTTTGGATTTTTAGATTCATTCTGATTTTGGTTCTGATAAGAAAATGTTTGATTGAATTTGTGAACAAAATCTGTTTTTTAAATTAATTTGTTAATTACTTTGAATTGGTTAAGTTGTTATTACAAATAAATACTAATTCCATTTTTGTTTATCGAATGATAAAAAGTGTTTAAAGAAAAATCAATTTTTTACTTTAAAATAAAGAATATACATTTTTGGATATTCCTGGTTTTGAATGTTAAACAAAAGTTTGCTAATTGTAATTTTTTTTAGTTCCAAAAAAGGAAGAAATTGAAACTAAAGTAAATATAAAGTTAAACCATGTTTGTTTTCTCGGTCGATAGTAATCAAAACCAAAATGTGATATTCATTGGAAATGAACTAAGATTAGTATAAAAAAATTAACTATTGTAATTTTTGCGAGTTCATTTAAATAGTGTTACGTAGGTCTATGTGGTTATTATACTATAATAATAAAAATAAACAGAAAATTTATGCGCACTATCAGTGTTTTTTTAAAAAAATTAAATTTAATCCAAAGTACACTAGACCTTTGAATTGAGGTGTAACATAAATGGCATGCATCTTGTTAAAACAAACCGGATTTACAACAATTGAATATTTAACAATACTGTATGTAACAAAGCAACAAAATTTGTTTGGTTTTCTGACTTGTCAGAAAAAAATTGGGAAAAAAGGAGTTTGCTGCATATTTTGATTAGAGAAAAAAACAAAACACTCGACACTCTGTGCTGATGATTGGGAAACACAACTGTTTAACCACTGGTTGAGTATTTTGGAGGGAATCAGAAGAAGACAATACATCAATTCACCGTATCAAATCAAGTAAAGAATTTTCTTTTTGTTATTAGTTTTTATTAAACCTTTTATCTTTTATTACATTATTATATGAATTTTTATTATATCACAATTTTTGTCAGTAAATAATTTTTATTTAGATAATGATTATCTAAATCACTAAGAGTGAGAGATTCCCAAGTTTTAAGGTTCGTGTGGGGACCATCCGTATCCCGGCTATATCTTATTTAATTTTTATGTTAGTTAACAAAGGTCCGAGAGTAACAAATTAACATTTAAAAATTCATACAAATAAAAGGCAGAATAGCGTAAGCCCTTGTAATGGATAGTCTGGACTAATGTCAGAACGCAGTGTGTTACAGTCGCAGTGTCCTTAGTTGTTATTCCTTGTATTAATCTGTACCACTTGTAATAGATTCTCATCACTTCATCATCAATAGTCATATTTCATGTAGTTTCCTTAACCCATAGTTTCCTTATGTTTCTTAAAATCTACTAAATCTGCAATAGCCGGACAAACGTATGGGAGAAAGAAAATTGCACTAATTACCTTGATTTATTTATTCATTAATATAACACAATATTGGTTAATTTGAATTAATTAATAATTTTCATTAATCATCATCCGTATAACCACTAAAAATTAATCAGAATTTAATCTTGCAACGCACTAAAATTGACGCGCGTTATACTTCCATTCGATTGTTCTCGCCTTACTACTTGAGTTTGAACTTTTTTGTTTCAAAACACAAACCGTAATGAAATAACGAAATTCTCAAAACCTCATAACAGCTACGTGTATTTTGTTTCCAATCGTCAACATACAACGAATTACTATTTCTGCTTTGTTAAACATTTGATTTGTCTTTGTATGAGTGTTTTGCTTTAAACAATCCTTCCGTGATTGATCTGAACTTCACTGTATTGATATTGCAGAATGTAGTTATTAAATGTCTAAACATCATATCATTGATCGAATCTGTATTTGATTCATTTTGAATTCAATTATACGTGTTATGAATGTGTCGGAAATATTGGGGATCCCAACCTTATTTTCGTACAATATTATCAAACAGCAAACGGTTTTGTGTAACTATAAAAAGTTCCCAATAATTTTTAAATCTGATGTAAATTAATTATCTCCCATCTAAACACTGTATTCGAGTTATTGCGAGACTAAAAATTTGGCTATATAATGAGCCACTGTAGCCTTTTCATTCTCTTAGTCAGCATCTATCTCTCATGAATGTCGAAATTGTCGAGGAAAATTTTGCATTCATGCATTTTTCTAATAACCTTTAAGTTCGGTTTAAGTAGTAAAATTTTAATTAAAGCAATGTTTTAACTTAGTTCAATTAGTTTAATTGTTTTTATTAGTGCAATTTAGTAGTGTCCAACCTAAAAAAAAAATTTATATGTTTCGTGTTGTGTTAAGTCCATTTAAAACAAAAAAATATATCCTACATGTTAGTGCCGTAAAACAAACCAAAAAAAAAAAAAATTTAAATGACCTTGTCGGTCAATCTCTCTTACGCTCTGATGTCTTTGATTTCTCTTCTCATGAATGACAAAATTATGTGGAAAATTTTGCATTCATGCACTTTTTCGAGTAATATTAAGTTTCAATATAAGTAGTGTAATTTTTAATTAAATTAAATTTTTTAACGTAGTTCAATTAGTGCAATTTTTTTAAATGTTCCGTCCAGATAGTGAAATTTAGGAAAAAAAAAATTATTTGTTTGTGTTGTGCAAAATAACTAACGTAAAAATCATAAGAAAATTGAAAGAAACCACAAAAAAATTAAATATGACCTTGTTGGTCATATTTGCTCTTAGTCTACTACTTTTTGTAACATCATCAAGACAGCTGATCGAAAATTTTGACGTTTGGTTCGTTGGATATAGTTTGGGGGTGGTCGGACGTTTGTTTGAAGTGTTAGCAGACATATAATCGTTGGAGGTTAATAAAACTGGGAAATAAAACGAAGCGGATATGTTCTAGAACGCAGGCAGTGAAGGATTATAACCCCAGGTAACGGATATTATCTATTTTATATTGTGCATAAAGCTAACAAACGAACCCGTTCGTCGTGTCATCTTCGATTACCATTTTGTGGTTATAAAATACACCATTGAATATGTTAATTACACCTATTTAAACGGTCAAAACCTCAATTTTGTGTTAGTTAAATGCCATGGGTTGAAGCTAGTTTGGGGCTTGAAAATCAATCTCGCTAGGTACGCTTCCTGCTATGTCCTTCTCATTGGTTCGCCAATGAGAAAGCGCTTCATTACAAATTGGCGCCCAACGTGGGGCTTCTCTAAGGGTCCCTACAGCAATGTAGGACTCTGGAGGAGTCCCTCCATATTTTCAAAAAACTTGGAAAAATTTTTTTTTTAAATTTTTTTTCTTCAAATTTAATTTCTGGTTCCACCATACAATAGCTAGAGGCTCTGGCGACGGGAAGCAATTCCCTGCTTCACACGCGCAGGAGCGAAGGAAGTCTGAGACCCCTCAGACTTTCTTTGATGGGGTTTTGCGTCCCCACGCCTCCAGCTACAACTCTCCTTTTTTATTTTCTGAAACGCAAGGGTGAGAATGATTCTTAGGGATCATTCTCAATGGGCTTTACAAACCCACGGACCCTAGTAACGGCTGGGTTTCTTACTGGCACGGGGAACGCCAGAGGTGACCAGATGCCAGGATTAGAAATTTGTGAAATGGGGTATACGCCTATCACATCCATCCTGGTCAGCTGGTTAAGCTCTGGGTTCGCTGTGACAGTGAGATTCGCAGCTGGGCTAACAGCTCCATAACGTTAGAGTCCCCTCCCTGGAGCGTTAGCACCCTATGATCTGAGTTGTCCAGTTCTCGCGAATGATACTGGGGAACATCTTCTAAAGCAGTTTGATATCAACTGCTGAGGGAAGATGTTCGCCCAGCCTTCATGTCGCGAGTTAATTGGATTAACTCAGATCATAGCACCTCCCCGTATGTTTCGTCGCTCTCGATCGCGGATGAGGGGTGTCGGTTGATTGAATAATGGTGCAGAGGATTTATCCTCTGACCATTCCGGCGGCACTTGTCATCCGGGTGACAGGCCGACGAAACATACCCCACCTTATTCCCTTCCCACCTTATCAATTCCCTTCCTTATCCATCCCTTCTTGCTCCCTTTCCCTTACCTTATTCCCATCCTGTAGAGTAGTGTATTTTTTTTTAAACTTTTCTTTGGTCCCAAAAATTAACTAAATTAACAACAATCAACCAATAAAAATTGAGAAAGAACGGCGATCGCCACTTCCAACCCCAGGTGTGATGAACAACCCCATGATTGGTCCGTCCGTCCTCTGTCCGTTGGTATTAATACTAATAAACAAATAAACAAATAAATAGAAAATAAATAAACAGTGAAATAAATAATTAAATACATAAATAAATAACAGCTGATAATATCAGACACTAATCCTTTTTTTCATCAATTTTAGATCCCCCCAAAGAAAATAAATAAATACAACATTATACAACGAAAATAAACAAATATTAAGCTAACCCGGGAATACTTATTTACACAACAAGGATAATTTTTAAGTACCCAGGAAATATAATAAACAAACAAAAGAAGACCAAATAAATAAATCGACAACTACCAAAACAACTATATGCATCAAAATTAATCTTAAGTACCAAATTATTTACTAGATTTAATCTTTTTATATATTTCTCTTAATGCATGATAGGTTAATTTTTTTTGTATTAAGTTTTTTTTTGTTATTTTAAGTTATTTTTGCTTGTCAAACCGGTAGGCTTGCCGCTCTCCTTTTCTTTTGGATTTTTTTTTATACGTTTCCACCGCTTACAATAGTGTAGTCTAATTGTTTTATCTCTATCCTCCTATCGTTTTGCTACGAATTTTGTTTTTTTAGTACCTTTATCATTGATAATAGCGTAGCTTAATTTTTTTCTCTCTTGTTAGGATTTCCCTTCCGGATAGGTAAAACTCATTGTTCTGAATTTCCCTCTTCTGCCATATTTGTAGTATACTTATTTTCTCTCAAATCTCACCATTTATTTGTGTTCTGTTCATATATCAGCACCTTGGAAAACAATTGTAAATAGTAATAAAATAATAGCAAGATAATAATAAATCATATTTAATCTAATTGACGAATTGGTCAGACATCGCGCAGCTGTTTGAGGTTTGAATCACTAAATTTCCATATAATTTTTTTTTATTCTGCTCTAAAATATTCAAAGTAATCAAATATTGGAATAAAATAATCTTTTTGTTGTTGAAGATTCATTATGTCTGCTGCTGATAAGATCAACGTTCTGGACAGGTCCAGCTCGTGTGCTGTTTGTCAGCACGAAATAGTGCCGGCCGACGTAAAACTCCTCACTCGGTGTAACCACCTCTTTCATGACATCTGCCTCAACGACTGGTTGCTGCAGAATGGTACCTGTCCGATTTGTCGAGCCGCGTGCGAACGTGCCGACTTACAGAGGTTACCCCGAGGGATGAATAAAACTAATGATACAGTGGTACCACCTCAACCGAGACCTGTGACTCGCTCTATTACCGCAGGTTGGCAACGTCGTCCTAGTATTGGAAATCAACACTCTTCCACTCCCTTGGCAAACCAACTCCCACGATCTAGACTCGCCGATGAAGTGCGAGTGAATATAGCTCAACGATCTCCCATATATGGTGCCGCTGCAGCGGAAGATCACGGTTTTCAGGAAGCGGTAAATGCACACATAGATCAGGAAATTTCGAGAATTAATCACTCAATGATGCAATCACGTGCACCAGCACCTGAAGTGTTGTTACCTCTAGCACCAATTGCAGTATCACCCACCACCCCGCGTCATCCATCGGTTCATTCAAATTATACGCCAGTAAATGCGTTTGTGCAAAATAATGTACCAGTACCACCAATGTTTGCTGAACCTCCTCCTGCTCTTGCTCCAGCTAGAATACGAACACATCTCGATCAGCACTCTACCACAGTTAGAAATTGGAACGTAACGTTCTCAGGCAGACCCGATGGTCTGGATGTTGAAGCGTTCATCTTCAGAATAGAGCGGCTGACAGAGATGTGTTTAAATAGCGATTTTTCTATTGTTACCCGTTGTCTGTACCTGTTGTTCACCGATCGAGCAGCTGATTGGTTCTGGAGATATTTTCGTCAGAACCGACAGCTTATTTGGACTGACTTGTGTCATGCTCTGCGAATAGAATTTCAGGACCGGCAGACGGACGAAGAGGTAAAGGAGCGGATGAGGGCCAGGAAGCAGCGGCCCACTGAATTGTTTGACGAATTCTTACAGTCAATTTATCGACTGGCAGATAAACTTCGAGTACCGATGTCGGACGCGGAGTTATTATCCTTGATACGCAACAACTTACGATTGGAAATTAGAAGGGAGCTGCTATATGTTACCATCTATGGACTGGAACATCTGCGCCAGCTCTGCCGTGATCGCGAAAAATTATGGGCCGAGTCAATAATCCGACCGCGAGATTATATCAGTAGACCATCTAGACCGGTGTCAGAAGTAGACTTGGTTAGTGAATTCTCACAAATTCAAATTAGCGAAATGCCAACTGAATCGCTACCAATTGTATCCAACGAACTCGCGGCAATACAGCCTGCCCCTAATGTGAAACGAATAACCAGTTCAACGATTTGTTGGAACTGTAAACGACCTGGTCATCGGTGGCACGATTGTCGTGAAGCACAGCGATTGTTTTGGTTGGGGATGTGGAAAGGACGATGTTTTATGTCCAAACTGTGAAAATTGTCGGGGAAACCGAAGGGGGGGCCAGAATCCCAACACCTTTTCTCGCTCCCAGGACCTGTCTTAGATTCATCTGAGACCACATTTAATTTGTCTCCTGATCCTTCGGATATTTCATCTACCAACCGAGCTTCAACATCCACTTTCATAGAACACCCGTTGAATACTGCTTCTGATACACTAGTACCCACTCATGATGCTGAATTAAAGTTATTGAAACGAACACCCGATCATACTGAACCACTATCATTGTGTACTAAAGTCAAATCGTTCCAACAGCGATTGAATGAGTACTTGAAAATACGTTCGAGTATATTTATCGATTCATTATCATATTTGAAACTTCCCTCGCGCTCTGCACTCCGTTCTCGTATCTATTGGCAACAACGACGTATGTTTAAATCCAAAACCATTTCCTCTATTGTGAAATTGGCCAACGATGTAAGATCTTATGCCACGGTTTCAATATTGGGTAAACAACATACTGGGCTGTTGGATAGTGGAGCGTCCTTGACTGTAATTGGTGGTGATTTTGCTAAAGAAATCATACATACTCCAGACCTTCTGACTTATTCGTCTGCAGTAGTTCGTACTGCCGATGGCCAAAGACAGAAGATCTTGGGGTTTGTAAAAACAAGGATTTCATTTATGAACCAAGTCAGAACCCTGGACGTCTTCGTTATCCCGTCTTTAACTCAAGATCTATACCTGGGTATAGATTTCTTTAACGCTTTTGGTTTGTTTAACCCGAGATTTGAATTACCTACCTTGTCAACTACGGAGTCGGTAATATCGGAGTTGTCTTTAGATAATCAGGAACGTCTTCAAAACACTATTCAACTTCTACCATCATTTTCGAAAATGGGTCTGGGTCGAACACATTTGATAGAACATGTGATTGATGTGGGGACGGCCGCTCCCATCAAACAACGTCACTACCCAATATCGCCCGCCATTGAGAAACTGATGGGAGAAGAACTGGATAGGATGTTATCTCTGGGTATTATAGAGGTTTCAAACAGTCCATGGTCAAGTCCTGTGGTTTTAATTCGCAAACCGGGGAAGAATCGTCTTTGTTTGGATAGTAGAAAGGTCAATACAGTTACTAAAAAGGATGCTTACCCCCTCCCTCAGATAGATGGAATTTTGAGTCGTCTGCCACAAAGTAATTTCATTTCCAGTTTGGATCTGAAAGACGCCTTTTGGCAGATACCTCTAGAAAAACACTCCCGAGAGAAAACTGCTTTTACGGTCCCAGGGCGGCCATTGTATCAGTTCGTAAGAATGCCTTTCGGACTGTGCAATGCGCCGCAAACAATGACCAAATTGATGGACCAAGTAATTCCTCCACATCTCAAGTCGTGCGTCTTCGTATACTTGGATGATCTTCTAATAGTTACAGATACCTTTGAGGCCCATCTGAAACTGTTAGAAGATATCTCCCAGTGTCTTAGACGTGCGAACTTGACGATAAACGTGGAAAAAAGTAAGTTTCTCTTGCCGGAGGTAAAATATTTGGGATATGTTGTGGGAGGTGGTACGTTGAAAATTGATCCTGATAAAACTCTAGCTATCTCTGAATTTCCTACACCGCGTACGTCCAAACAGATTCGACGTTTCCTGGGTATGGCGGGTTATTATCGCCGTTTTATATCTGATTTCTCTGCTATGTCCTCTCCAATATCAGATTTGTTGAAGAAAAATTCTAATAAATTCGTATGGACTCCAGAAGCTGAAATAGCATTTACAAATCTCAAAAATGCTCTCATATCAGCACCAGTCCTCATAAACCCCGACTATACTAAACCTTTTACTCTCCAGTGCGACGCTAGTAATGACGGTATAGGCTGTGTATTACTTCAGTGTGACATGGACGGTATGGAACATCCCATAGCGTACATGTCCAAGAAACTAAATTCTGCGCAACGCAATTACTCAACTAGTGAGAAAGAGTGTCTAGCCGCCGTACTGGGAGTAAAGAAATTTAGAGCGTATGTCGAGGGTCAGGCCTTTAAGATCATAACTGACCATGCTTCATTAAAATGGTTAATGCAACAAAAAGACCTTTCTGGTCGATTGGCTCGTTGGAGCTTGAAATTGCAGGGTTACGTCTTTGATATTGAGTACCGAAAAGGAAAATTAAATACTGTTCCTGACACTCTATCAAGACGTGACTCTGTCGACATCATTTCTGAACTATGTCCAGTGCCTGAATTAGATCTTAATTCCCCTTTCTTCAACACTTCTCGATATTTGGAGTTGGTAAATCTGGTTACCGAAGCAGACGGTACATTGCCTGATCTGAAAGTAATTTTTGGTCGGGTTTATAAACGATTGGCTTGCTTGGATCTTGACATTCCTTCAGAGGGTGAGGTCTGGAAATTGTGGTTACCTGAGGAATACACTGACGAGTGTATTGCAAGGGCCCACAATCCTCCTACCTCATCTCATGGAGGTCTAGCAAAAACCTTGTTTAATATTCGTAAATTTTACTATTGGCCTCGCATGTATACCCAGGTTAAATCCTACATAGGAAATTGTAAGACCTGCAAAGAAATTAAACCAACTAATGTTCCACTTCGTGCTCCCATGGTGTCTCAGATGAAAACAGAACGAATTGGTCAGCGATTGTATATCGATATTCTTGGCCCTTATCCTCGTTCAAAGGCCGGGAATATCGCTATTCTTGTAGTATTAGATCATGTTACGAAATATCCCTTTTTGTTTCCTTTACGGAAACTGACTGCTGAACCAATTTGTCATCTATTGGCTACCAATGTCTTTCACGTATTTGGTTGTCCCGAAGTTATTGTGTCCGATAATGGGACGCAGTTTAAGTCTAAACTATTTGAAGATTTCTTGGCGAAGCACGGAGTGAAACATACATTACTAGCGTTATAATCACCTCAAGCTAACGCTTCTGAACCGGTAAATAGAAGTGTTTTATCTGGTATTAGAGCCTATTTAAAGGAGGAGCATTCTAAATGGGATCTGCACTTGAGCGAGATCGCTTGCGCACTACGTTGTTCCCTGCATCAAACACTTAAATGTTCCCCATATTACGCAATGTTTGGAATACCTATGGTGACTCATGGTTCGTCATATGAACTGCTGAGACGACTGAATAGTCTACATGACCCAGGTGAAACGATTCTGCGTCCTGACTAGCTCAATAAGATTCGGACTCGAATTCTGGATTTAACTGCCGAAGCATTTGTCAGGAGTGCTGAAAGATACAATTTACGAGCTCGAGTAACTTTGTTTAAACCAGGTGATACGGTGTTCCGAAGGAACTTTATTTTGAGTGACGCCGGTAAGAAATTATCTGCTAAACTTGCACAGAAGTTTATTGAGACCAGAGTAATAAGGTTGGTAGGTGGCGCCGCCTACGAACTGGAAGACCTGGTCTCTAAACGTAGAGGTGTTTATCATTCCAAGGACATTCGCGCCTAACATCGGTAATATTTTTTTTTTTGTCAGTATGGTAATATATTTCTCTTGTGTTTCACCGCCATTATAGGTCAAGATTATCGACGACCATATGAGGGTAGTTTCGTCTTGAATTCACAGTTCAGTGAGTGTGTATCAACTTTGGTGTTCAGGTCTTGTTTCAAAATTTTTTTTTGTTTTGACTATTTATAAGTGCAAATTCCGTGATTGAACGTATTTGAATTTGGTTCAGTTGGTTACCTTGAATCTATATGAACAACCTTCCGAGTCACTTGGACGGAAGCGTACAACAGTGTGGCCCGGCTAGCGAGTCGGAGACGCATGAGACTCGTGGTAGTTCAGGTGTGGGTTGCGAGCCTGCATAACGGAACAACGGAATTGTGTCGGATATTTCATTAAAGGAGTCGGTCCAATGGTGTTTTTCTTTTCGATCTGTAGCAGATTGAAAAAATTTTTTTTTGTGACTTTAGAGTCTCGGGATTCCCCAGATCTGCCCGAAATTGGGTCTGGAAGATGTTAGTTATCCATCATTTTCAATAGAGTAGAATACTGTTTTTATCGATACCCCTCCCAAAAGTTTTTTTTTGTATAATCATAGATACTTTGTTACCTTGTTTCTGCTAAGACTGAGTTAGTAATACCGATCGAATTGATTGCTAATCTGTGGTGCATCGAGGTGCTTCACCATACTAATATAGATGTACAAGGTCTAGTTGCGACCAGCCTATGCCTTTTTCAACTTCTTTTTGGTCGTAAGTGTTCGTCCAAAAAGCACTTGTTCTGTAATGGATAGTCTGGACTAATGTCAGAACGCAATGTGTTACAGTCGCAGTGTCCTTAGTTGTTATTCCTTGTATTAATCTGTACCACTTGTAATAGATTCTCATCACTTCATCATCAATAGTCATATTTCATGTAGTTTCCTTAACCCATAGTTTCCTTATGTTTCTTAAAATCTACTAAATCTGCAATAGCCGAACAAACGTATGGGAGAAAGAAAATTGCACTAATTACCTTGATTTATTTATTCATTAATATAACACAATATTGGTTAATTTGAATTAATTAATAATTTTCATTAATCATCATCCGTATAACCACTAAAAATTAATCAGAATTTAATCTTGCAACGCACTAAAATTGACGCGCGTTATACTTCCATTCGATTGTTCTCGCCTTACTACTTGAGTTTGAACTTTTTTGTTTCAAAACACAAACCGTAATGAAATAACGAAATTCTCAAAACCTCATAACAGCTACGTGTATTTTGTTTCCAATCGTCAACATACAACGAATTACTATTTCTGCTTTGTTAAACATTTGATTTGTCTTTGTATGAGTGTTTTGCTTTAAACAATCCTTCCGTGATTGATCTGAACTTCACTGTATTGATATTGCAGAATGTAGTTATTAAATGTCTAAACATCATATCATTGATCGAATCTGTATTTGATTCATTTTGAATTCAATTATACGTGTTATGAATGTGTCGGAAATATTGGGGATCCCAACCTTATTTTCGTACAATATTATCAAACAGCAAACGGTTTTGTGTAACTATAAAAAGTTCCCAATAATTTTTAAATCTGATGTAAATTAATTATCTCCCATCTAAACACTGTATTCGAGTTATTGCGAGACTAAAAATTTGGCTATATAATGAGCCACTGTAGCCTTTTCATTCTCTTAGTCAGCATCTATCTCTCATGAATGTCGAAATTGTCGAGGAAAATTTTGCATTCATGCATTTTTCTAATAACCTTTAAGTTCGGTTTAAGTAGTAAAATTTTAATTAAAGCAATGTTTTAACTTAGTTCAATTAGTTTAATTGTTTTTATTAGTGCAATTTAGTAGTGTCCAACCTAAAAAAAAAATTTATATGTTTCGTGTTGTGTTAAGTCCATTTAAAACAAAAAAATATATCCTACATGTTAGTGCCGTAAAACAAACCAAAAAAAAAAAAAATTTAAATGACCTTGTCGGTCAATCTCTCTTACGCTCTGATGTCTTTGATTTCTCTTCTCATGAATGACAAAATTATGTGGAAAATTTTGCATTCATGCACTTTTTCGAGTAATATTAAGTTTCAATATAAGTAGTGTAATTTTTAATTAAATTAAATTTTTTAACGTAGTTCAATTAGTGCAATTTTTTTAAATGTTCCGTCCAGATAGTGAAATTTAGGAAAAAAAAAATTATTTGTTTGTGTTGTGCAAAATAACTAACGTAAAAATCATAAGAAAATTGAAAGAAACCACAAAAAAATTAAATATGACCTTGTTGGTCATATTTGCTCTTAGTCTACTACTTTTTGTAACATCATCAAGACAGCTGATCGAAAATTTTGACGTTTGGTTCGTTGGATATAGTTTGGGGGTGGTCGGACGTTTGTTTGAAGTGTTAGCAGACATATAATCGTTGGAGGTTAATAAAACTGGGAAATAAAACGAAGCGGATATGTTCTAGAACGCAGGCAGTGAAGGATTATAACACCAGGTAACGGATATTATCTATTTTATATTGTGCATAAAGCTAACAAACGAACCCGTTCGTCGTGTCATCTTCGATTACCATTTTGTGGTTATAAAATACACCATTGAATATGTTAATTACACCTATTTAAACGGTCAAAACCTCAATTTTGTGTTAGTTAAATGCCATGGGCTGAAGCTAGTTTGGGGCTTGAAAATCAATCTCGCTAGGTACGCTTCCTGCTATGTCCTTCTCATTGGTTCGCCAATGAGAAAGCGCTTCATTACACCCTGACAGACAATATCTAAAAATTCATACAAATAAAAGACAAACTAGCGTAAGCCCTGAAACAGAAAACATGATTCAAACCCATATTGGACAACCTAACGTAAGTCCTGATATTAATTCACATATAATAAGTTTAAATCATTAAAAGAACGAAAAATTTCTAACTACAAATACGATAAACAACACAGAAAATGCCTCAACTTCAAACGATTTAAATTCCAAAATATCGTATTCAACAAAAGAAAATAAATTTACAATCACAACGGTAGACAGTCATACAGAAAAAAAAAACAATGAAAAGTTTGTAGCGATCCTAAAATAAGACAAGCATTAGACTCGCTACATGGTAGCAAAAATCCAAACAACCAAACCATTTACATTTCTCATAATCATTCACATTCCAATAATTCAAAATCTGAACTAAAACAACCAAACAATTCACGTTCCCAGACAAATTCACAGTCACAGACAGAACATAAACCTTCAATCTCCAATTCAATTAAAATTTCATCCAAAAACCCATTTTTCAGCGAAACCAACAAGTGTTTCATTTTTTCTATAAAAGATTTTCTCATAGAAAATTGATTCCAAAACAATTTTAATGTAATTACTAAGAATGAAAAAACAAGATGCATTAAAATAAGAACACATCAGACTGAAAGAAAATACGACAGACAAACTATGATAAACAATTCATAGAAAAATTCAAACGAAGCGTTTTCTATTTTGTTTCTCAACATCTGTGAGAAAAATTACTTTATGTCATTTGAGAAATAATTTATGATGCAAATTTCTGATTGGTGGAAGCCAATTCGAAATTTGTAATAAATAATACTAGATCAACGAGATTCTAGTTAGTCTATACCGCGACCTATACCAATAATATTTATCGTCAGTCTACATCGCGAATTTAACAAGGGGTTTTAATCGGTACCCACGACATAGTGCAAAGTGTTATCTTGAGTGTCGACGAAAAAAGTCAATAAGTGCAAAGTGTTATCTTGAGTGTCTAAGAAAAAAATCAAGAAGTGCACAGAAATAAGTTGTACTAAATTCAATTACTTCCGAATAAAGAAATAAAATTGTGTTAAATTTAATTACCATTTAAATTATTTAATTACGAACAAAAAGAATGTTCGAGTAAGTGTAATCAATAAAACAGTTTAAATAAATTTAATACTAAATATATATATACGTAAATTATTTGAGTGTTTTCATTCGAAAGAAGACCAGGGATGAGAACTACAACATAGTAAGCCAAGTAAGTCAACCAGTAATTTTTATATAAAGTGAAAGATAAACCGTAGAGCCCGAGGAGGACCCTACAAGTTGCTAAACCAAAACAAAAAGCTTATAAAAACAAATGAAAGACCAAAATACGATATATTTAACGTAAACAATAATCAACTAAATTTAAACAAATCAAATGTCATTTCACAATTTACAAACGATAGAAATTTTAATGAACTTGACCCAGAGAAAACAAATGATGAAAAAGAAATGTCATTATATAATAATCAAAATAATTTTCATCAAGACGACCAAGACGATAAAAAAGAATTGAATATAAATTATAAAATTCATACGGAAGTGGATAGCCAAAACAAAATTAAGATAAGAACAGAAATATTAAATGAAATACATACATTATAAGAATTTAGCGAAAAATATTATACCAGAGCGAAGTAAAAAAGCAATCAAAATAAAATTCGAAAACAAAAGTGACGAAGAATCGATATGCGCCGCTGAAGAAGTTATGTCAGGAGTATATACGGCAAATACTTTAACAACACCGGAAAATTCTGAAATATTAATAGGGATTCTAAATACAAATGAAGAAAGTGTAGAAATAGCCAATTACTTTCCAACTGTTTATAAATTGAAAAATTACGATATCGTAAGAAATTTTAAGGAAACTAATTCTCAAATTTTATATGTTAGGGAAAATATTACTTCACTAAAACAAAACAAACGGACAGTAGAAATTTTAAATAATTTAAGATTGGCTGAAACTCTAAATTATTAGGAAAAACAATCCATTAGGGAAATTTGTGAACATTATAGTGACATATTTCATTTAGTAGGGGAAAAATTAACATACACCTCAGTAGTTACGCATGAAATAATCGTACCATATAATATACCATGAACTAATATCGAGTTTCGGTCATCCGAAAGTTTTACTAACGGATCAAGGTTCGAATTTTGTGAGTGAATTTTTCAAACAAGTTTGTAAATTCCTCAAAATAAAAGAGATAGACACAACAGCGTATCACCCCCAAGCAAACGGCATTTTAGAAAGAAGTCAAAGACCTTTAGGAAAATACTTATGAAACTTTATAGAAAATGACCAACAAAACTGGGACCAATGGTTAAGACAAGCAGTTTTTTTCCACAACAACACACCAAATAGTAGATTAAAACTAACGCCAATGGGATGCTTATACGGATTTAATGTAGCACTACCGAAAAATTTAAAACCCTACCCCCAGCCCAGTTTATAATGATGAAAATTATTACTATATTATAAAAAACAAAACACAAATAACAAATTTAATTAACAAGGAATTCCTACGCAAATCGAAAGAAACAAACAAGAAATACTACGACCGGTATGTTAATCAAATCGATTTTGAAATAGGGGACAGAGTTTACGTAAAAAATAAGGCGAGAAAAAATAAATTATCCGAAAATTGGACAGGCCCTTACGAAATCGTTCAAATAAATGGGCCGGTAAATTGTACGTTGAAAATCAAAAAAAGAAACAAAGTAATTTAGTTTTTTTGTGTGTTTTAACTTGGTTTTTTTGATGATAGAATAATTTTATAAAACTTAAGAGATTCCAAATTTTCAGGCTTCGTCTGGGGACAAACGCTATCTCGTAGTATCATTTTTGATTTGTGATAAAAGTTCAATCCGATTCACGAAGTGAATCACCTCGTAATAATTTTAATAGACTAAAATTGGCAGACGAATAATAGAGTAAAATAGAGCCACAAAAATAAAAAATTGATTGTGCGTACATATAAAACAAATTAATGTCAAATTGTTTTTTATTAATTTAAGCAAGTATATTATTTTTTTTTAATAAAAATTAAGTAAAAATAAAAATAAATGAAAATAAATAAGTTACAAAATTTAGTTTTTGAAAAATAAATAAATGTTAACGGTTTTGGTTAAACAAGAGTATGAGAATCATATAAGAGAAAAGAAAGAAACATAAAGTAAAAATAATGAAAGTAAAAATATTAAAGAAAAAAAAATGCTATTAAAATAGTAATAAGAATATTATCAAACAATTTTTATAGTATTTAAGCAGGGTAAAAAAAAATAAATAAAAACAAAATATTAAATTTAAGGCAATAACTATTTCAAAACAAGTAATAGTTTTATAACTCAATAAATACAGTAAACAAAAAAAAATTTAAATAAAAGAAAAAACACATAAAACTGTTTAAGTAATACATATAATCATAATAAATATTATGAAAGTTTAAGTTTAAGAAAATTTAAGAAAAAAAAAAATAAGTTAGCAATTAGGTAAAAAATAGTTAAGTTAGATCAACAAAAAAAAAAGGATCAAGTATATCATTTAAATTTAATTCACTCGTTCAACTCGCTCGTTTTTCTTTCTTCTTACGTATTTAAAAAAAAATCTTAGTTTACCACAGATTTTTTTTTTCCAAGGGGGTATGCTATGTAGTGATCTTCAAAATCACTACAATGTCTCACGCCTTCTTATTCATACATTATAACCAAAGTTCCAATCAAAGAACCTTAATCTCATTCATACAATATAACCAAAAATCCAATTAAAGAACCTTAATATTATTCCAAGCAATATTCATATTTTCCGTTCGACAAAACAAATTCCATTTGAAACAAAATAGTTTCAATAATTTCACTTCTCAAAACAATCTTTGAATATTTTGTCTTCAAGCAAAAGCATAAGACAAAATTTTCATCAACAATAAAATCCAGAAAAATATTATTAGTTACAGAAGTCACCCTTATCAATATCTTCAACAATCACATAAAACACAACCCACATCAAATACAATATAACTTTCTTACAACTTAAAGTTCAATGTGATATAACATGCCATGCAACATACAACAAATATAACATAACATAAATGAATGCAACATACAACGAATGAAGACAAAACAAATTGAATGAAATATCTTTCTTTATTTATATTAATACTTTGTATTGTATAGAATCATTTTAATTATGTTAAGATTTTATTTTAGATCGTATAGAAATCTTGCATAAACAATTTTTTGGACAACATAAACATTTTAACATTTTAATAATTTTTAATATAAACGATTAATTGATTTCATTGTATCATTTAATAATTCGTTGATTCTTTTTAAGTCGATTTCATTGTAATATTTTAATATAAACAATTTTAGTTTTCATATGACAAAAATTAATATAAACAAATTTCTTTAGATTTGATTTCTTTAAGATAAACAAATAATAAATAACTCAATATATTTTTTATATCGCAAGGTAGCGAAATCCGAAATTCGACGTCCACGCCGTGCTGCCTGGGTAATGCTGACAGAATTAGGTTGGTGTATTGGAGACAAGCAGAGTAAAAACTGCTTAGTCAATGACGCTACATCACGGCGAATTGGCGCCTTAAACCCAATGTGACTCAAGCGTCTGTTCTCCATGTCAGGGGCGGCTTGGAGCGGGCGTCTGTCTTGAATCAAGCGGCTCGCTATATAAACGTGTAAAAAGGTTGTTTCTGGTGACCTTAATATGCAGAACGGACCCATTTACGACAATTTGGGTTGGGCCTAAGGTTAACAACACCCTAACCCCGGAAAAAAACTCATATGCTAAATTTGGTTATCAAAAAAAGAATAACAGACCCGGACAAAAAAACACAATTTTACCTGGACGTGAAAAAGGACCAGACTACCGAATCGGAACGTGGAACGTGCGCAGCCTGAGCGCTCCTGATGCTCTTATAAGTCTGGAAACAGAGGCTGAGAGGTATAGGATGGATATTATTGCTCTACAAGAAATTAGACAGCCGATAATCGGAAAACAAGATTTAGATAGTCACTCTCTATATTGTAGTGGTCATCCTTCCCGAAGAGAATTTGGTACTGGCTTTCTTGTTGGTGCACGCATACAAGAAGCCGTGATGAAATTCATCCCGGAAATTCATCCCGGTCCGAGAGGATCTGCTACCTACGTGTACGTGGTACATATAACAATATTTCTCTTATTGCCGTGCATGCACCTACTGAAACTAAGACCGTCGACGAGAAGGATAATTTCTACATAGCACTGGAAGAGGTTATGAAACAAACACCAACACGCGACTTCATTATGGTTCTTGGTGACTTTAATGGACAGGTTGGAAGAGATATCTCTTATGGAAATGTGGTGGGTCCCAACAGCCTGCATTTGAATTCGAATGATAATGGTGAGAGAATGACTGAGTTTGCATTATCAAATAATTTGAGAATTGCCAGTACGTTCTTTCCGCATCGATCGATTCATAAACAGACTTGGGTCTCACCGAATGGAAACACTCGAAATCAAATTGATCACGTTCTAGTAACAGCAGGTTTCTTTTCGAGCGTTCGGGATGTGCGATCCTTTAGAGGTGCATACATCGGAAGTGATCACTTCCTTGTATGTGCAACGATAAGGTTCCACTTCCCAAATCCAGGCATTCCAAAATTCAATCAACGGAAACGTTTTAACATCTCATCATTAAAGAATGCTGAAACAGAAGAGAGATATCAAATCCATATTGCCGAAACATTGGAGAAATCAGAAACCATTAATGGAGACGTCGATAAGTCATGGTATTTGCTCAAAGATGCTGTTTTAAGCGCTGCTGAGGGAATACTTGGACGACCACAGAACCACTCCCAGAAGCCATGGATGGATCAAGCATGCCTTGATGTTATTCAATACAAAAGAGATTGCTATCTGAAGTGTCTACAAGGACGCAACACCAGGTCCACGAAGGAAAGCTATAAACTGGCAAAACAAGCCGTTACAAAGCTATGTAGACGAGCGAAGAGAGAATGGTGGAAGAGACAGTGTGAGGAGATTGAAAGCTTCAATAAGGAACATCAATCGCGTAACTTCTTTCAACAGGTTAAAACCTTAAAGAAGGGCCCTCAAACTAGATCAACTGCTATTCAAAATGAAGATGGGGAGCTACAAGTAGACCTTAAAAATATTTTAGATACTTGGGTCGCTTATTTTGAGAATCTTCTCAACTTAAGTGACCAGCAACAAGTCGGACGACGAGCAAAGCTTATTCGTGCGTCAAAGGTACATGTAGACGAACCCACCAAAGAGGAATTCGATGCGGCGCTGTCAAAACTAAAATGCAATAAAGCACCTGGTATCGACGATATAACATCCGAAATGATTGTACATGGTGGCGAAACTCTATCCTTAAGATTGTTTGAACTTGTTCAAATGATCTGGCGGACTGAAACCATGCCACAGGACTGGAACACAGCTATGCTGATACCAATCCATAAAAAAGGTAATCGCCTACAATGTGCAAACTACAGAGGAATCGCTCTCCTCTGCACAGCATATAAGATCTTTTCCTACATTTTGCTATCCAAAATCAATCCTTTTGCTGAACAACTGTTTGGAGAATATCAGTGTGGCTTCCGGCGGGGCCGAGGTACCACCGATGCACTTTTCTCGATAAGGATGATTTTGGAAAAGTGTCGAGAGTTCAACATACCTGTGCACCAACTTTTCATTGATTTCAGGCAGGCCTACGACTCTCTCGAACGGGAGACTCTATTTTCTGCTCTGGTGTCGATGGGAATCCCTGGTAAACTGGTATCACTATGCAAAATGACAGTACAGAACTCTCAATGCTGTGTACGAGTAGAGAACGAAATATCAAAGTTTTTTAAAGTCGACTCCGGTTTAAGACAAGGTGATGCTATCTCTCCTATACTTTTTAATCTAGCCTTGGAATATGTGTGCCGTCAAAAGAAACTACCGACTAATAACAATATCTTGTCAATAAACTCAGTACAGATGATTGCTTACGCTGATGATGTTGTCATCCTCGGCCGAAGTGAAGCTGTTATGAGTGAGACTTTCAAGTCGCTTGAGAGTGGTGCTAGGAAAATTGGTCTGCAAATTAACTACAATAAAACCAAACATATGAATGTTTCAAGAGAGGCTGAGAAGAAAGATTTGATGTGCGGCGATGAACGAATTTAGGGAGTTGAATCTTTTAAATATTTGGGATCAATGCTTGACTCAAACAACAGCATACTTACAGATATAAAAGCTCGAATCGCTGCAAGTAATCGAACTTTCTACTCAATTAAACCCCTCCTTGGATCACCGTATGTATCAACTAACACCAAGCTCAAGTTATACAAGACATTAATTAGACCGATTGTGATGTATGGGTCACAAACGTGGACCCTTACACAAAATGACGAATCGCATTTATCTGTATTTGAGCGTAAGATCCTACGCTACATATTTGGTCCACTTAAGACAGACGATGGGGAGTATAGAACCCGGTATAACTTTGAGATCAGAGACCTTCTTGAGGGTCCTGATATAATAGGTTGTATCCGTTCTAATAGGATTGCTTGGTTTGGGCATGTTCTACGAGCCGATTCACAGTCTGGAATGATTAGAAAAATGTACGTTAGTACCCCAGGGAGTGGTAGACCGCGAGGTAGACCACGACTACAATGGGAGACTGACGTAATAAACGACCTTAAAAAAATCGGCTGCCATGGTAATTATGTCGCTGTTGCGAATGACCGTGGTGAATATTCAAAGCTGATTAACCTGGCAACGCTCCTACATGGAGCATGAACGCCTTTAAAAAAAAAAAAAAGAAATAAATTAAATTGAAATAAATTAAATTGAAAATAAATTAAATTGAAAAATAAAATAGAAATAAAAATTAAAAGAAATGTAACGTCCGTGATATTCGCCTAAACAATAATAAAACCAATTCATCTTCTTTTTCTAATTCAATAAAAATTTATTTCCATAATTCCAGTTCATTCTTACATTAATAATAATTTCAAATTTTCCAACGGTCAGTTCAATTTCGAATTACAATTATAAAAATAAACGAACGCACCAATTTTATTTTCAATTTTAACGAACAGAGATTTATTACTCAGTTTTGCTCAATCTTTTTCTCATTTTTTTCATTTAGAAAATGTCTGAAAAAAAATCACATTTTTTTGTCATTCACTCCATATTTGTTCTCAAAAACAAATGTTTTTTCGAGTTTTTAATTCAATGTTTAAACTTAAAAATAAAAGATCATCCAAGAATTTGGTGAGAAAAAAAATTAATTAAAATAGCAATGAAGAATTGAAATCATTACTACCTTTTGTAAAAGAAAAACTTGCTCTTTAAAATTTATTTAATTAATTAAATGTGTTCATATAATAATAATAATAAGAATGGAATTTTATATATAATGTTGTTGTGATCTACAATTTACCTATAATGGACAATAAAAGATTATCGTGTAAATTGATAACGATTAGTTTTTGTTTAAAAGCTTAACAAAAAGGAAGAAAGTGAAGTTTCTAGAAATAGTTTAAAGTATCCTGTTAACCAGTCGGTTTTTTTGCAAGTGTCTTGGATAATGATTAAACTAAATAATTTGTGGATCTGAATTCTCCTCTGTCTAAACCACATATGCAGGATCCATTAAAGGCCGGGATAATTTATTCTCATCCCAGTGAAAAAAAAAGGAACCAAGGAAAACCATTTCTCAAAAAAAAAAAAAATAATGATTTGGATGTTACACTATTAACCAAAGAAGATTGACGAAGAAGTTTCAAGAATCATCATTCAACAGTATAAGTTAAGGTAAATGTTTGTTTATTATTAATTCTTTTTTTGTATAGATATTCATTATGGAATGATAGGATAGTGCATATTACGTGAGAGATTTCCAAATTCAGGATTCGTGTGGGGGCCCGGTTATCCCGTGGTGTATTTATTAAATTTTTGTTGGAAAAGTCCAAGCCACAATATATAGTGGCAGTGTAAGAAGTGGGCCGAAACTAAGACCTTGGGGTTGGCATTGTATTTTTTTTATATATTTAAGAACTATTTTCGGCGCGAAAAATATTTTTTTTCATTTTTTTCATGTATTTGGGCGGTGTCAACCGGTTTGGTTGACTTCGAACTTGGTTGAAGAAGAACCAGTTGGGTTTTTTATATGTATATTTTTCTTTTGCACATGTATTAAATATATATAGAATTTTTTTTTCTGAATAATTCATTCTTTTTTTAATAATTTTTTAAGAATTTCACAATTTGCTAAAATTTGTAAAGTTAGGAAATTTGTTGGTATGCACACAGTCAGGAATTTTGGCTCGTCGTTTAGGAGCAAACGTCGTCCAGGGCCAGGAGAGCTGGGTCAGGCAGCGGTCGGGCCAGGGGTGAATGAGGTGCATGAAGATTGTAAGTTTAGTAATGAATGTGGTGAATGAGAGGGAGAAGGAAAAAATGAAGGCAGAACTGAATGAGAAAAGGAATGAAATATATTTGGAATTGATGGATGATATAATGTATGAGCAGTATGAACTGATGATGGATGTAATAATAAGTGAGATTGTGAATGAGGAGTTGGTAGGAGAAGTGGTAGCTGAGGAAGTGAATGACTTGGTGGATGGAGTGGAGGGAGTGAATGAGATGAATGAGAGGAGAAAGGCAACGTTTGTGGAATGGATGAATGATATAATGAATGAGCAGTGTGAAGAGATGATTGATGAATTGATAAAGGAGATAGCGAATGAAGTGATGGATGCGCGAGAGACATATCGGCTAAGGAGGCTGGAGAGGGACAGGAGAAGGTGGAGAGAGAAAAAGAGCAGGAGGAAGGTACAGAAGGCGGCGTGGTTGGAAGAGGAGGTGGAGTTCTCTTCAGTCATGCACGCTTATGCGGAGACATTGGCTGAGGAGAGCGCCATCTTCGAATCCAACCACAGGAAGGAGAACCCTCGACGGTGTAGCGATCCTAAAATAAGACAAGCATTAGACTCGCTACATGGTAGCAAAAATCCAAACAACCAAACCATTTACATTTCTCATAATCATTCACATTCCTATAATTCAAAATCCAAACAACCAAACCATTTACATTTCTCATAATCATTCACATTCCAATAATTCAAAATCTGAACTAAAACAACCAAACAATTCACGTTCCCAGACAAATTCACAGTCACAGACAGAACATAAACCTTCAATCTCCAATTCAATTAAAATTTCATCCAAAAACCCATTTTTCAGCGAAACCAACAAGTGTTTCACTTTTTCTATAAAAGATTTTCTCATAGAAAATTGATTCCAAAACAATTTTAATGTAATTACTAAGAATGAAAAAACAAGATGCATTAAAATAAGAACACATCAGACTGAAAGAAAATACGACAGACAAACTATGATAAACAATTCATAGAAAAATTCAAACGAAGCGTTTTCTATCTTGTTTCTCAACATCTGTGAGAAAAATTACTTTATGTCATTTGAGAAATAATTTATGATGCAAATTTCTGATTGGTGGAAGCCAATTCGAAATTTGTAATAAATAATACTAGATCAACGAGATTCTAGTTAGTCTATACCGCGACCTATACCAATAATATTTATCGTCAGTCTATATCGCGATCTAAGAACGGAAATAAAAGGTATCTACGGGAAGTTACAAGTGCGTTTGCGAGTGTTTTAAATAAAATAATAAGTTTATAAGTTTAGGTTTAACCTAAAATAAGTTTTAACCAAAAAATAAGTTTTCACCACAAAATAAGTATTAACCAAGAATAAGTGTAATTAAAAAATAAGATTATATAAATAAATCTTGAGAAATGATTCGTGTGTTTCAATCAGGTGAAAAACAGAGAGATGAGAACATAACCACCACCAACAAGTAAGTCCACCAGTTTTATTAAGTGATATTAAGTGGAAAGATTGCAGAGCCCGACGAAGGACTCTACAACGGTGGTTGGGACCGCAAGTGGCCCCGGGAAATTGTGTGCATATTTGAGATGTATTTTTTTTTGTATTTGAAAAAAAAACCGATTTGGGTCCACATTTTTTTTTATGAATTTTTTTTTGGTGGTACTATAGTAGTTTTAGGTGTAAATAGTTGTATATAGTAGGTTAATTGTTGTAGAATTGTACATATTTGTACATATTTTTGTATATAGGAAGCGGTTGTAGTGGTTTGAGTAGAATGTTATGTTACAATATCGAAATATTTTATTTCTTGGCGTGATGAAATTTAGAAACCAAACCGATGAAACGATTTGGCCATTTGAACTTTTTGTGTGTAGCGGTGGCAAATATCTATACATTAATAAATTAGATCTCGAATCTGATGCTCGTTTTAACGATGCATTTTGGCCTGCGTGAAATACATACATGATTTTAATTTCTTTACCACTAATGGCTATAATCGGTGAAAATCTTGTTTTGGTTGTGGTAGATTCGAACTATTTTTAATTTCGATGAAAATATTGTACATTCCACTACAGTTGAGTGTTTGTAGATGTAAATTAAAAAAGTTAGAATTAATTGAATGTTTTTTTTTGGGTTGTTAATTTTTTTTTGTTGTATAATGATTACAAGTGTGTAATTAATAAAATTTTCCCAGCGGTAGGCCTAACAAGCCATCCATGGGGCTTATCCCCTTAACATAATTATGTTCTTAGATCGCCTCTGTCCATTATGGATATGCGATCGAAGTTCATTGGTTTCTTCTCTTCGTTTCAGAAGGAGTTTTCTGGTGATAAGGGAATGACTACTGCTGTGTTTGTAGTTAGGTACAAACCAGTAGTACCATTCCCTGCACAGAAGCTTCTTTAACGAAATGAAGAGGAGAACCAATCTATTTTTTTTATCAGGATCGAGGCTTCACCTCACACAACTTCAAAATTTTTCCACTTTTACATTTAGCTTGCAATAGACAATTTTCATGGAGTTTGGGATTTGAAGTCTGGTGTTCGGGAGCGTTCTTCGACTATGGCATTAGTTTAATGATAATTTATTTTTAGGTAGAACAACCGCAGCTGGGTCAGTAGAAATGGGCCTAGGGTCTAATCGTGACAGTTGCGATTGTTTTTGTTAGGTTGGGGAGATACTGTTCTGTAGAATCTGGTCGTTAGGGGCTTTTCTAGTCGGTTCTCACATGCATTGTTGGAGTGGGCTCGCGAACGCGGGAATTCAATTACTGAATAAAATGGACATTGTAGCCATACTTACTTTTATGTTGTCTCCAGACGAATCTGAATTTGGGAATCTCTTATCTATATATTAAATAAAAAAATAAATTAAATCAAAACAATAAATTTCTGAGAATAAATAAAAATTTTTTATTAAATAAATTAAATTTTTAGGAATAAATAATTTTAAGTAAATACAAATTTTTCGTAAATAAGCAAATACATCAAGACTTAAATAAATATTTTTTATAAAAATAAATAAATATTCTGAAGAAAAGACGGTGCATCCAATAAATAAGCAATTTTTTTAAATATTTTTATTTTTTAAATTTAAATAAATAAATATTTTCCCCTAGGGGTGCTATCGTCAATAAATAATTTTAGGTACTTATCATTCTGAATTTCAGCATATCTGAAATTTAATAAATAAATTATACATATACAATATTTTAGGAATTTTTGTGAAAGGTGAAGCAACATTGAGAACAACCATAAGTTCGTTCGTTCTTTTAGTAAAATTTGGTTTTTACAATATTTTTTGTGGTTTTTTTTGAATTGGGCGTTCTTTGTTTTTTTTCCGTTTTTGCGTTTTTCATTTTCCATCGTACTAACTACATTTTTTTTGGGGGAATTGGTTTTTACATTGTTGTCGTTTGCGAGTAAATAATTTTTCGGGTTTTACCATCAAAATGTCAAACCAAATAGACGTTGAAATTATTGGAAAGGAAATTTTAAAGTAAAATTAAAAGACAATATTATTAATGAGAAAATTAAAGTTGAATAAAAATAAAATTATCGAAAAAGAAGATTTTAAAGTAAAATTAAAAGAAAATATTATTATTGGAAAAATTAAATAAAAATAAAATTATAGAGAAAATTATATTAAAAATTTAAATTGAAAATTAAAAATAAAATTTAAAGAAAATTATCAAGGAAAATATATAGAAGTAAAATAAAAGTTAAAAGGAAAATTAAGAAAAATTAGAAATTGCAAATATATATAGAAAAATCAAGTGGTGAAATATAAATAAAATAAAAGCTCAAGATACGGACAGTATAATAAAAAGTGACAATAAAATGTTTTGTGTAATATTGATGTTATGGTGAGTTAATTGATTGTATATCCCCTTTCTTACTAACAAATTATACCTTTATTCTCTTAAAAATAAAATTTTTTATATATTATTACATAAATATAAATATATATATATATATATATATATATATATATATATATATATATATATATATATATATATATATATATATATATATATATATATATATATATATATATATATATATATATATATATATATATATATATATATATATATATATATATATATATATATTCTCATTTTTTGAAATTCTTTTTGAATAATTTAACTCTTATGCTAACCAGTGATATTCAGACAGATATCGACCAAATTACGAAACAAATTCAAAACATTCGCATATTAAAAAACCACGAGACCGAAATGGACCGTGTATTTAAGACCGTGTATTTAATCATTTAAGAATCCCAGACGCAATAAAAGACCTACCAAAATACGAATTGTCAAGACATACCCTCTTCGAATTTATTCAAAATGTTAAAGAAATTTTAAGTCTATGTACTCAGGTAGATGGTAAACCCTGTTCTACAATTTTGCTACGAGCAATCAGAAATAAAATTATCGGTGACGCAAACAAAATACTTACCATGTATGGTACAGCTCTTAATTTAACGGAAATAAAAAATAACTTAACAACCCATTACGCGGACAAACGTAATGAAACAAGTTTAACCAAAGACCTACATAACATACATCAAGGGTTAGACACAATCGAAAAATTTTTCTCGCGAATAATAGACATACAAAGCACAATTATTAACCAAATCAAATTAAATGAAACTAATAAAGACATAATTAAAGCAAAATCTGATCTTTATGAACAAATGTGTTTAAATATGTTTCTATCCGGACTAAGAGAACTCCTTGGCTCAATGATTCGAGCAACCCGACCAACTTCTTTAGCAGAAGCATTTAATTATTGCCTTAAGGAACAAAGCATGTCTTACATGAGAAAAACTTATTCTCATTCTCCAACAACACCCACTAAACCTTTAATTAAACCTAACAACCTAAAACCATTCCCAATTTTTAAGCAATTTCCTCAAAGACAGTTCTTCGCAAACTATAATCACTTTCAACCAAAGCCTTTGTTTCCCAATTATAATCAATTTCAACCAAAACCTCTATTCCCAAATTATAATTCATTTCCACCAAAACAACATTTCCCAAATTTCAATCGACCAAAACCAAATCACTATTATAATCATAGACCTTTCACGAACCCAAATAATTATAATAATAATAACCAAAATATGAGAGCACCAGCTAGACCTCCAATCAGACCCCCAACCACTAGAAATTACGAACCAATGGATACAAGTTCTAACTTTAATAAATACAAACAATATACACCCCTTAATATTCCCAAATATAATCAAGTAAATCTTATAACTTCTAAACCCCAACCACTAATGGATATAGACACAACGAACGAATTAAATAATTTTTCAGGAAATATAATTGATAACAATTATCACCCAAATTTAGACAACGAAATTCAAGATGAGGATTTTCATCTCAACGCCTCCATTGTGGAATCGGATACCTAGATTTCAACCAACACCAAACTTATAATTTACCCTATATTTTAATTAAATACAGCCCCGACAAAAATGTTAAATTATTAATTGATACAGGATCTAATAAATCATTCTTAAACCCCGACTTAATACACCCCTCACGGATAAAGAAAATTCAACCCATTATAATCAAAACTCTTTTTAATACCCACCAAGTTAATGAATCTGTCCAAATAAATGGATTAATGGAATTCAAAACCAGACAACCTTTAGAATTTATCGCATTTAAATTTCATGAATATTTCGATGGACTAATAGGACTTGAAACAATGCAACAACTAGGAATTTTATTTAGCGTATGGTTTTTGTTGTGACACATTAAAAACAAAAAATAAAACAAAAATAAAACTTAAAATAGATAGATTTTCATATGAAATCTACATAAAACAAAACATGAATAATACACATTAAATGAGCTTACAAACAATATGATTGCGCGTCTTTTAGTTAAAAAAATTAAAAAGTAAAATATTAAAATATTTGAACATTGGGCAGTATATTTAAACATTAGATGTTTACATCGAGTAAGTTTATCCATGCTACTACATTGGGAGTTGCCAATTGGATGTCTGAGATGTCGCCATTGTATCGTCGAAGTGGGCACACTGTTGCAATGTGTTTTATGGTTTGTTGTAGAGCGCCGCAGTCACATTGAGGGGACTCTGAGATTCCCCACTTGTAGAACGAATCAGCACATCGTCCATGATTCGTTCTTATTCGGTTTAGTGTGGTCCAGGTATGACGTGGCAGATCGAAACCAGGTTGGGCAGAAGTCGGGTTAGTAATAGAAACCCCAGAAGTGTTGTAATCATTCCCAGGCATCCAAGATATTAAAACCAGTTGCCAGCAGGTTGCTGGCAGTTTTATGTGGAGGCTTTCTTGACTTCAATCGACAACCAGTGTGGTCACCGTAATATTCATGCAAGGGTAACGTGATGTTGTTGGTTACCTTTTTATGTACACGCATGAGTGCATGCGAGCGTCTGAGTGCAGGTGGAGCGATATTGCTCAACACAGGGAGCCAAGGTAAAGGAGTGGACCTGATAGTACCACTTATAGTACGCATCGCGGCATGCAGCTGGCAGTCAACTTTTTGAGTATGTGTGCTATTCAGCCAGACTGGTGCGCCGTACTCAGCCAGAGTAAACCAGACTTAGAGCAGTTGTGCGGAGGGTTGCTGGAGTAGCACCCCATGTCGAGCCTGCCAGTTTATGCAATATATTGTTTCTCGTTTTAAGTTTTTTTGACGTATTCTCTAGGTGGAGCATAAAAGAAAGAGTTCTATCGAGAGTAATACCCAGATACTTTGGCTGTTGATTGTATTTAATGACAGTGCCGTTAAATAACACTGATAGTTCGTGTTTTGCCAGTTTGTTGTTTAAGTGGAAACAAGAACTCTCGGTTTTACTTAGATTGGGAAATAAGCTCCACGTTCGAAAATAGTTATTCATTGTTGCCAGGTCAGTTGACAGCAAATCTTCCAAGACACCCATGTTTTTATTTTGAGTGGCCAGGGTCCAATCATCCGCGTACCCAAATTTCTTTGATGTTGTATCAGACATGTCATGGATGTACAAATTAAAAAGTAATGGCGCCAGAACGGAACCCTGGGGCAAACCATTGTTAAGCATTTTGGACCTACTACAGGAATTATTTAGATGAACTTTGAATACGCGATTACTCAGCATGTTGTTAATTAAGCGTGAGATGGTGTTACAAGGTATTGCATTGAACAGCTTATATATAATCCCAATTCGCCAGACCGTGTCATATGCTGCAGTGAGATCGATGAATACTGCGCCTGTTTTTAATTGTTTTTGAAACCCAGCTTCGATGTAGGATGTTAAAGCGAGCAGTTGGTCAGTGCAGCTGCGATTGGGACGGAAACCAGCTTGTTCGACTGGGATCTGGTCATTCAAAATCGGTGCGATACGATTGTATATGAGCCGTTCTAGCAATTTGTAGCAGGTGCTCAAAAGTGCGATTGGGCGATAGCTTCCTGGTTCATTGGATGGTTTACCTGGTTTAAGTATCGCTATCACTTTCGTAGTTTTAAAGTGTTTTGGAAGATTGCCAGTTTCCAGGATAATCGAGAAAAATTTAGTTAGCCATTGTTTTACATTTTTTCCCGCATTTCTAAGAAATTCTGGAAATATGCCATCGTAGCCCGCTGCTTTTCCATTTTTTGTTTGGGACAGAGCTGAATCCAGTTCTTCGCTACTAAAAGAGTTCGCATACTTCGATGGAAACGAGCAATTGCGCTTCATTTCTCTTAATTTACGTTTAATTGCTCTCTTATGAAGGCGATTAATAGAAGAACGAGACATGTTTACGATATGATTTGCAATGTCCTCTGGAGTTATTTCATTTTTATCGCGAGTTATGGAGTTTGAGCCACCCAGTTTCCGAAGGAGACTCCATGCGTCTGGAGTGTCTGACTCCGCAAATGTTACCTTAGGTGCTCAAGCAAAGAGCCAATCTTGTGTGGAATTGAAAAAAGATACAACATTTAAGCTAAAATCAAACCCTCGTAGCTTAAAATCGCGGTCAAGAGTTCAAGCATATTGGAGAGCAAGGCATAATATTAAATCCGATATACTTTCTTCCATAATACAAACTGACTTAACCGATAACCGTCCCTACGCAGTGATAAAAATCAATGAAGTTGAATATAGTGGTTTGTTGGACAGTGGTGCTGTAATGAAATCGACTGTGTGTTGAGAATTTGTATTAAAACTATTTAAAACCTATAATGAAATTTGCACTTATTGAATGCACTTATTTATGTGTTTGTTTCGACAAAAAAAAATATTATAAACAAACAGTCCAAAGTATTTTCGAATTTAAAACTTTCCGAAAATCAAAATTTAAAACTGCTGCAAATAAAATTTGTGATTCGTCATGAAAGCATAACAAATGTCATGAAATCTTAACAAATGCAAAATTGTTATTGTCATGATGATAAATGTCAGCATAACAAACGCAAAAATATTGCAAGTTGCAAGTTCTTTTAAGTTGATTTGTTTTTCTTAAAGTTCTCTCTGTAGAATATATGCAAAAAAATGGTTTGTATTATTAATTACAATCAGTTTTATAACCTTTCATTTATATTAGAGTTTTTATTGTAGATCATAAATGGTTTTTGTTGAAGTTTAGGACAGGGGTGCGTTCTTTTTTATATTTTTGTTGTTTGAGTCGTTCATGGTCATTTTGTGGTTGGGTTGGGGTACCTGGTTATTCGATGTCGAAAAATGTTTTTTTTTCGTGGAGGGGAAGCGAAGGTGATTGATCGGGGAAGTTTGTTTGAGTTTTTTTTTTGAGTTTTTTGCTTCTTCTGGAATTGGTGCTCAAGCCGAGCAGATCGTTGTTAGACGTTGAATTTATTGAATTAAACCAAAAATAAAATAAAATGAATTGTGTTTTTTGTTTGAAAAAAGTTTTTTTGTGATACATTGGGCAAACATGTGGTTTTCCTTTTTTTTCTTATTTTTTTGAACAGAAATTAAAGTTTAAGTTCGGTATAATCATTTAGTTATTAATTAAAAGAAAAAAAAAAAAAACAAAATGAAATAATCTAATTAAATATAAATGAATATTTTTTATTGGTACATAAATTAAGTTTAAAGGTAATGTCAATAGACATAGTGAAACTTATATAAATTATTAATTACTAAGAAACTGAATGTACGCTCATAGTGCTACGTCGCTATCAAATTAAATTTAGATTGATTTATTATTTTAAATAAACAAAACTTGAGTGGACATTAGTTAAGTTATTTTAAAAACATAAAATTTTGGTTCCTGCCCTAATTGAAAAGAGGTGGTTTTCTTGATATAGTTTTATCCTAACTGTATTCTTGATGATTGAAATAGTGCTAGCAATAAAAAAAAGCCACAATATGGAAAGTGAAGGATTGATTGATTTATTGATTTACTGATTGATAGCACCTCTATTGATTTATGGAATACTGAGGTCTTGTTTGGGGACCTAGTGTAATGGATAGTCTGGCATAATGTCAGAACGCAGTGTATTACAGTCGCAGTTTCCTTAGTTGTTGTTCCTTATATTAATCTGTCCCACTTGTAATAGATTCTCATCCCTTCGTCATCAATAGTCATATTTCATGTAGTTTCCTTAACCCATAGTTTCCTTATATTTCTCAAAATCTACTAAATCTGCAATAGCCGGGCAAACGTATGGGAGAAAGAAAATTACGCTAATTACCTTGAATTATTTATTCATTACTATAACACAATATTGGTTAATTTGAATTAATTAATAATTTTCCCTAATCATCATCCGTATAATCACTAAAAATTAATCAGAATTTAATCTTACAACGCACTAAAATTGACGCGCGTTATACTTCCATTCGATTGTTCTCGCCTTACTACTTGAGTTTGAACTTTTTTTGTTTCAAAACACAAACCGTAATGAAACAACGAAATTCTTAGAACCTCACAACAGCTGCGTGTATTTTGTTTCCAATCGTCAACATACAACGAATTGCTATTTTTGCTTTGTTGACCATTTGATTTGTCTTTGTATGGGTGTTTTGCTTTCAACAATCCTTCCGTGTTTGATCCGAACTTCACTGTATTGATATTGCCGAATGTAGTTATTAAATTTCCAAACATCATATCCATGATCGAATCTGCATCTAGTTCATTTTGAATCCAATTATAAATGTTATGGATGTGTCGGAGATATTCTGGATCCCAACCTTATTTTAGTACAATATTATCAAGTAGCAAACGGTTTCGTGAACTATAATAAGTTCCCAATAATTTGAAAGTCTGATGTAAATTAATTATCTCTCATCTAAACACTGTATTCGAGTTATTGCGAGACTACAAAATTTGGCTATATAATGAGCCACTGTAGCCTTTTCACCTCCTTATTCTATTACATTCTGATTATTGTATTGACGTCTTTTAGTCAATTGGATGTCAAAACAACCGCCAGCTGTTGTGTTATTAATTAATTTTTTTTGCGATTGACGTTTACCCGCCGAATATTTTGGGTGTGGTAATTTGTGTGTTTTCGGAGAGGATAATCTCAGTAAAAACAATTCTACCTTTTTTTTGGATGTTACTGAACCAACTAAGACATCAATTGAAGAGCTACAAAACCAACGAAAGGATTAACTGGAACCACAGGTAATGAATATTATGGAATTATTTAGTGAAAGAAGACTCATTACATGAGAACGTTGACCGTGGGATCCATAGTTTAATGTTTGTGGTTATCCAATTATTGAAAGCCTCAAGTATATGTTTATAATGAAAGTTATTATGTTGCAACTAGTGTTTATAAACTTGACACAGTATTTTCATTACAATTGGTGTAGATACAAAATCTTAAATTAATTCATTACAAGTAGTGTGTATACTAATCTAAAATTCATTAATCACCGGTAGTGTTTATAACCTTTAACAATTAGCTGAATGGCAATCCGAATGAATATATTGCAATTAATGTGTATAATAATCAAAATTAATAAATTCCTAGTCGTGTGTATAACGTTACACAGTAATTTAAATGCAATTAGTTATCTATAAAATTAAGGCTAGTTGATTGCGATTGGTGTACGCACAAACCAAATTTCATTCATGGCAAGTAGTAAATGTATAAATCGAAATGCCTTCATTACAATTAGTGGTTATAAACGTTAGAGATTAGTTTAAATACCACCGAACTTAGTATATGGCAATTAATGTATCTACACTTGGAAAATCTGTTTAAGCAAAATTAGTATGTTGCCGTTAATGTATATACACTTTGTAAATCCGTTTATTTACAACCAAAATTAGTATGTTGCAGTTAATGTATATACAAATTTCTAATACTATCCCGACAAAAAAACGAACATAGTAAATTAGAAATTACAATTAGTGATTGTGTAATTTATTGAACTATTTATTAACTTTTTGTACATAGCAAAATTAGAAATTACAATTAGTGTTTGTGTAATTTATTGAACTATTTATTAACTTTTTGTACCTAGCAAAATTAGAAATTACAATTAGTGCTTGTGTAATTTATTGAACTATTTATTAACTTTTTGTACATAGCAAAATTAGAAATTACAATTAGTGTTTGTGTAATTTATTGAACTATTTATTAACTTTTAGTAGGTAGCAAAATTAGATGTTGCAATTAGTGCTTGTGTAACATTTACATAGTAAAATTATTTAATGCATGTGAAGAGCTGTTCATTACTTCCTTAGTGTATAGGCAAATTAGTTCGTGCCAGTAATGTTATTAACTCCTTTAATTAATATTATTGTTCAATAAATATAAGAAAAATCGTATTCGTGCCTAGTTAAATTATTCCATGTCCGCACTGGTTGATACTCCTAAAAGAACATATTACAATTGTCCCGGGTGAAGTTACTGCATTTACATCGGAATTTTGTTCAACGATTATTGGTACCAAGAGGTCGTTTGGTACTTATGCAACTTGGTCAACTATAATCAAACATATTATTCCACGTTTACAACTACAAAATTATTCACCGCTGTTGATGGCAAGTTTAATTAACATTTCTAAATATCATTGTATTCAACGTTTATGAATACCGAATTATTTATCGCTGATGATTGCAAGTTTGTTTGACATTTCTGCCTCTCATTTTGGTTCAACAACAAATTTATATAACGTTACTACGTATCATTTTTTTTATTCAACAAAATTTTACAAATTTATATGCCGTTTCTACGTATCATTTTTGAGTCAACAATAGTATACCTCAATTACAACATTTTTGATCCAACAAAATTTCACAAAATTTATGTAACGTTTCTACCTATCATTATTTGATCCAACCATATTTCACATCAATTCCATCATTTTTGATTCAACAAAAGTATACATCAATTACAATATTTTCGATTCAACAAAACTTTACATCAATTACAATATTTTTGGGATTCAACAATATTTTATCTCAATTACATCATTTTTAATTCAACCGAATTTTACAAAATTTATATAACGTTTCTACCTATCATTATTTGATTCAACCACATTTTACAACAATTCCATCGTTTTTGATTCAACCATATTCTACAACAACTACATCATTTTTGATTCAACAATATTTTCCATCAATTATATCATTATTTGATTCAACCATATTTTACAACAATTACATCGTTTTTTTTTTTGATTCAACCATATCTTACAACAATTACATCATTTTTGATTCAGCAATATTTTCCGTCAATTACATCATTTTTGACTCAACCATATTTTACAACAATTACATCATTTTTGACTCAACAATATTTTACATCAATTACAACATGTTTTTTTTGACCCAACAAAATTTCACAAAATTTATATAACGTTTCTACCTATCAATTTTGATTCAACCATATTTCACATCAATTCCATCATTTTTGATTCAACAAAAGTATACGTCAATTACAATATTTTCGATTCAACAAAACTTTACATCAATTTTTGGGATTCAACAACATTTTATCTCAATTACATCATTTTTAATGCAACCGAATTTTACAAAATTTATATAACGTTTCTACCTATCAATTTTGATTCAATGATATTTGGCATCAATTACAACATTTTTTTTGATTCAACGATATTTCGCATCAATTACAATATTTATGACTCAGCAAAACTTTACATCAATTACAATATTTTTTGGATTCAACAACATTTTACCTCAATTACATCAGTTTTAATTCAACCAAATGTTACAAAATTTATATAACGTTTCTACCTATCAATTTTGATTCAACAATATTTTACCTCAATTACATCATTTTTGATCCAACAAAATTTTACGAATATACATAACGTTTCTACTTAACATTTCGTATCACGTTGGTACGTGCGACTTCATTAAACATTGTTATCATACCAAATATTTTTGAGAGATTCCTGACGTGATCCACGTGCGGATGGAGGGCTGATGGAAGCAGAATAGGAGGACGGAGTTTAATCATGGGGTGAGTGAATTTACTTTATTAATTAGGTCATAATGATAAAGGGGTGTGAATGGGTGTGTGTGTATGTGTGTGGGCGTGTGTGAGTGAACGTAGGGGTTGGACGTGTTGATCGTGGGTCTTTCGCAACAGGGGTCGCCAGAGTCTTCGTTTTTCCACTTGTATTTCTTTCCATTTCTGCGAATTTTCGTGAATAGCGTACATGACCGTATTTGTGCTGAAGTAGCAGGGTTACTTTATCGTTCCCATGGACTGAAGCTAGTTTGGGGCTTGAAAATCAATCTCGCTAGGTACGCTTCCTGCTATGTCCTTCTCATTGGTTCGCCACTGAGAAAGCGCTTCATTACACTAGTCAGAATTTACTGTGTTTGAATAAAGGATCTTGGCCTAAACATTTTTTCATTTTGTCGGGGGATGTATTGGAAGCAAAATCCTCGAGTAATTCGTTAAGTTAGCTATATTTCGGATGCCGCTGATTGGAGAATAGTAAGAAGGAACTAATTTAACTAATGCAGAAGGTGTTACTTTCAACAATTGTCAACCGGCTGGGTTCGTACCATCGTGATCTAGGGTATTTAAAATTTGTTTTTTGTTAAGTAATTTTACCTTGATTTGAGATTATATGTTCACTTATATATATATATATGTGGATGTATATATGTATATATATATATAGTGTTATATGTATGTACATATTTATATCTGCCAGTATAATTTTATATTTTTTTTTAGTAATTATCCGCTCGTAATGCCTTAAAAACAAAATTTTTTTGGAGTTCTGCAGATGCTTCTAGAACCATCGCTTCGAAGGGATTCGCACGGTTAAGGATGTGGCCGTTATTTTGTGATATTGCCGTGAACCAATCTCAACACGCACACTACTGTAAACCATTTTTGGTTGTGGTCCCCGGATGACCACGATAGCTTTCTCATGGTGACCAGGAGGATACGGTGAGTACCATGACTCGAAATCCAATGTTAATTTTATTTAGTACCAACAACCTAGTCGTAATGATGCCCCTTCAATTCTCATATTCATTCCTGCGATAATTATGTTGTAGCTGCAGTCGCCATATTAAACGAACTCCACCCAACCGATCAGAGCATAGACCAATACTTTGCGCAGGATATGGCACTACATGTTTATGTATATAATTCTCTTTTCCATCTAAGCTTGAGCTCCGACAATACATCGAAGCTTAGCTTAACCTACTGCAACTGCTACAGTGCGACTATTAGTGTACTCGGTGCTGGGTCTGAAAAATTTTTGAATAACGCAGCCGCAGGATATCATGATTTCCCCACTTTTAATAATACAGCAAGCGGGCATGCTCAAAGGGTTTTTGGCTATATTAATGCCCACATTAAGTTCAGTTCAATTTGGAACCCTAAAAAGTGAAGTTGATTTTTCTGGAGTTGAATAAGTTTTAATTTTTATTTAAGAACACAAAAATTTTGATGCTAAATAGTTTTAGATCTTTGATAAAGATAAATAAGTTGATTATTTTAGAAGTAACATGTACCAGTTCATGTATCATAGTATCATAGTTAGTGTTATCCAACTGTTTCTTTTGTAACCGTATGGATATTGTTCATCATTTGTTCAATCATTAAATTAATTCAGAGATAAATTTATCTATTGGGTTCTCATTTTAATTGAAATCGACTGATAATTATAAGTGGATTAGTACTGGCAGAGTATTTTGAAGGATATTATCGAAACTTTATACCCAATTTCTCAAATTTAACAAAACCCTTAACTAATTGTCTTCGAAAAGAAAATTTAATTAAATTAGATAATAAATATATAGAATGTTTCGAAAAATGTAAAACCCTTTTATGCAACGAACCCATTTTACAATACCCTGACTTTGAAAAACCCTTTTTAGTTACCACAGACGCGAGCAACGTAGCTCTAGGAGCAATATTATCTCAAGGAACAATTGGAAAAGATTTACCAATATGTTATGCCCCAAGAACAGACGGATCTGAAGGGTGGACCTCTATACTGGTCTACTATCAGCAATGATATTAGCGTTAATGTTTTCCTATATATTTTTCTTAGTTTTAAGGATGATTGAACACAGCATATGATTTTTTGTTGAAACAGATGTTTAGGCTGTATCTTAAAATAATGCTGAGTTCTTTTCATAATTCGGGAGGATACTAGAGTGTAGATTTTAGGATTTTAGACCTATTTTTATTCTAGACCTCACATATCAGTGCTGAGGAGAGATCGCGAGCTCGATCTTCCAATCCATTCCATTCTTAATTTAGGTACTTCTGTAAAAGAAGGACAAAGGTTGTTTCATTACAATACGTTTCTGTTGGTCGCGTGTTACGTTTTTTATCGCGTTTTTACAAATTTATTGTTGGTCACGTATTTTCACATTCTTGGACACGTTTATCCACGTTATAGTGGATCGCGTATTTCACATTTTTGGTCACGTTTGAATTTTTTGGTTGATACATTGTTTCTTTTTACGAATATTGCAGGGTGCGTCTTATAATTAGCAATTGTGTTGCAGTTTATTTTCGGAAATTGTTATAATCTATCTTTTATCCTTCAATTGACAACAAAAGAAAATGTTAAATTTACCTTTAGATCATCCATTTTACGGTCTTGAACAGTACGAGCTGTGGGTTGAATGTTTCCTCCGGGACATCCAGTACAACAGTGAAAACTGGATACAGCAATTAAGTGATGCTGTTTGAAATTCGGCTATGCCAGTGTTACAATCACACGCTTCTTATACTAAAGAAGAAAGCGAAATGATCGAGGCAGCAGCGTTGTTCTTGACTCGCGAAGTAAGAGGTTTGGTGGCTCCAGTGCTACAGAACGTATTAAAAGGGTTAATAAACAGAATAACCCATTAGGTGGACCGAAATAACCGTATAAATAACGTGGAGGAGTTAAATCATGCCACTGAATATGCAACCAAGATACTGTCGCGTTCAGAACCGTCACTGCATTGATAATGGGGCCAGAAGGGGGGGGGGGGGGGGCATAAGGAAGGATGTATCGGCTCCTGCAAACTTAGATGAATCATTTCAAGGTGTATTTGCAAGATCAACTCCACAACACATGGAACCTTTGGGCGACCTGATTGATGATATGAGTGGTCGTCAACGAAGGTCTCAGTTTCCGCAACCAACTAATGACTATCGACCTCAACAGCTTGTCTTTAATAATATTAAATAACCATATTTTAATATAAATATCATTAAAACATATTTATTTATTAAATATATTTCTATTTTATTCTTGCATCTTTTAAGATTAAAAAAGTTAGTTGTTAAAAGTACGAATCTAGTACCAAAAATCTGTTATAATTTTGTAAAAATTTGTTATAATTTGTTTGACACAAACATGAGTTAGAGAATACAATTTTTAAACAAAGTTGTTAAGCATTTTGGTGAAATTCACAATATTGTCGATTGACAAATATGTGTTCGGGAATAGGGCCTCAGAATGTTAGTTAAGTTATATAAGCTTGTGGTAACCAACCCACCATTTCAGTTTACTTAATTTAACACCTTATGTATCCAGTGTACATTCTACCATACATTGTATTGTTACCCAATATCATATTCTAATTATTATGTTAGAATAAACAAAATTTAATCGAATGATTTCTTAATTTGTTTAAAAGAAAACAAAAGTTTTATTTTACATCGTATGATGGATTTAAGTTTCACCAAGAATGCAAGACAGCGTTTTTTGTAACGTAGTTCTTGGTTTGAAGAAAGATCGTTCAACGAAAAAGAAAATTGAAAAATCAGTTGTTGTGTGGTAATTGAAAAGAGCAGTAGGCTCTTAACTTGTATTGTAATTTTAAAGTTAAAGTAAATCAATAATCACAGTTGTACATAATAATGGTATCCAGTTTAAGTTCGAAAGTTCGAATTCCGAACGCTTACTGTAAAGCAGCGATCCTTTAAAAAAAAAAAATCAATCCACGCTTCCGAGGATATTACCTTATTCGAAAATTAATCTATATGCCGAAGGGAACGACAGTTCCCGCATGCATCAGCTATGCGTAAACATCACCGGATGATAATCGGAATAAACAAAAATTTTGAAATCATACTAAGTTACTTAAAGAGAATTTATTACAATAATGGTCAGATAAATACATCTGTATAAAACACGAATAAAAAAAATCGACACTGTTCAGCTCGTCACTCCGGCAGATCGATGACTTGACGACCCTCTCCAACCCTAATGCTGGAAATGCCTTAAATATCTTCTCCCGGTCTCCATCCGAAAAGCTCTCCTTACGAGACACATTCACTAAGAGAATTCAGTTAAGTGAGATAGGCGAACGTGCCACGGACTCCACTCTGGCCAAACGTTGGACCCAGAACCTGATGAAACATATAAGAGTAGCATGCTACAGTCAGTAAACCAGACTATCAGCAAGAATCTGAACCTCCTACATGATCCCTCACCCCTGACCTCCTCCGAGAAGACAGAATGGATCCTTAGTGCTAAAATTTAAGAATTAATTAATCATCTCCGAATCTTTTCCAAGGGGAAGGAAAAGACTTCGTGACAAGAATTTTGAGTAGCTAGAGAGCTGCGGGAACGCCAAATCCCGTTGACAGGTACCTTCAGTCATACCTACCATCCCTGCAGTCCGGTAAGTCCACACAAGCTGATTCATTATTAGGTAATGCCATTCGAAATCGTAAATAAAACACCTTAAGAATCGCAGATTACGTTAATTAATTGGAAACAAAAATTAAATATACGGCACATAGCCATACAATTCTTTACGGTAATTAAAGAGATTACTGTGATTAATTGAATATTAGGCCTAAACAAGCACTAAGTCCTACCAGTAGGCAACTAATACTTCCAGCCAGTTGATAGGAGTGCAAGAAAATTGAGGTCATACAAGTATCAAAACAATTTAATTAGAGACCATATATATTCATATCACAACGTATTAAATGTAATCTTTTAACCCCAGGATTTCAGGAAATAACGATCGTGTATAATCGAAATTAATTGGGCATCGTCAGAAAAGACGAATACATAGCTTAGCAAGAGTAAAAAAAGAGTCATTATATACTCAGACTAGAGAATTCAATTAAAAGGAAATCAATTCATTAATGAATGAGACTTGTAAATGCTTCGCATTTCCCTAAAACATAAAAAATAAAAAAAAAAAATTAGGATTTTATAAACTAAAAAATACTAATATAAACTTAAGTTTAATATCACAGTTTTCATGGCTCATAATTTATTTACGCTTTCTTATTTTACTCCGTATCTTACTCATTCTGTTGTTATTATTATTAGTATGTTACTCATTAAATTGTTAATAATCCGCGTTTTCTTAGAAAGTAAAAAACACAAAAAATTAGTTTTTGTATATTGTAAAAATATTATAGTCTAATTATACTTAACTTAATTTTAATTGTTAATGTTATTGTTAATTTATAAAAACGTCAATCTGACAGAATGCGCTCTCCACTCATAATTGGAAAAAATAAAATATGGTTGCGTTCAGAGTAATAGTAATCGCACTTGAACTTTCTCAAATATATTGATAAGAAATAACTTAATTTTTATTAAAAATAACAACACGAGAAATTAATTAATTAAAAAACTTCTACTTGTCTTGACAGATGAAACTGTTGTGAAAATTTATTTGAAAATATTCTTTATGTTTCCAGACACAAAATTTAATTCTATTTAACTATAAGCTATGTTTATTTTTAATGTTTTAAAACAAGAATAATAGAACATTTTCTTTTTAATCACCAAAATGGAATGAATAATTTTCAAATTAAAAATTGCAAAAATGTGATTTTGCTTTTGACCTCTTCTAATCAATCGTGTAATATTCCAAATTCAGCAAATGATTAACAACGACGTCTGTTCATTAGCATTGGAAATAAAAATTTAGTACGTTCGTTTGCTTTTTATAGTATATTCAAAATTTAACTAGCAGTTAAGTTTTAGAAAATTTTAAAATTATTATTAATGTAAAAATGAACGGAAACTAATGAAATGCATTTTTATTGAATTGAAAACGAAGATGAATTTGGTTTTATTATTGTTTTGCGATTATTGCGATCGTTACAAAGTGAACAGGCACAGGGCTATCAAACAAATAATGTTATCACCACTAAAAAATTATCTATGTTGGCAACCCCTGTATTCAATAGAGCTTCAAAAATATTAGCGTTACAAGACAAGGTGCTATTAACACCACTAACTGCTGCAGTATATTCCCAAAAAGTAGTTAAGGAATATTCCAGAACTTTTGATGTAGATCTCGGAGAAGCTGTAGAAATATTTAACTGCTCTACATGCCCAGGTGGACAATTTACATTTGATACATTTGATATTGAAAGTCTATTGGAAAAATGGGCAGAACTAAAGTTAAAGCCCAAAGACACTGTTATGCTTGTAAGGCTAACAGGAAACACAACAAAATATGGCAAATTGGTTGCAAAATTAATTAAAGAAGATAAAGCTTCAAAAGAGAAATTAGATAGAGCTAGACAAGAAAGGTTCACCAAAAGGATGATGCTTGCAGCCAATGTGACAACTGCCACAAATTTGCTAAATAATGGAGGAGTTCTACTTACTGACGATCAAGCGGGTGGAACTGGAAATATCCAGGGAGGCACCAATAATTAAGGAGTTAACAATGCATTCAGAATTGGCGTGCAAGACCACCTGGTAGACCTGCACGGTCTACCAGAATAAACCTCTCGTTACAAGATGGCGCCCAACGTGGGGCTCGAACCCACGACCCTGAGATTAAGAGTACCTATATTCAATATAAATAACACAAATAATATTACACTGACAAATCAAGGAGCAACATATGTTCACATGCCCACGGGCCAAATTCGGTAATTTACACATGCAGATAGCAACAGAGACTATACAAGCAGTGAAGGCCAATCAAATTGGCGCAACAACTGATGTGTTTGATTTAAAAGAATTGGTAAAATCTTTCAAAACCAATGTTTTCCCGGACTATGACAAGATATTCGGTATGGATGATGACAGCTATGCCCTGGGTTTTGCACAGGCAGCTATTTATACTGTAATACCTAAATTGAGAAGAGCAAAAGGTGACTCTTTTTATACATTAAATTTTCCACTATTTGGTGATAAACAAAATAATTCAATAGAAGTTTATAGCTTTAAAAGTGAACAGGCACAGGGCTATCAAACAAATAATGTTATCACCACTAAAAAATTATCTATGTTGGCAACCCCTGCATTCAATAGAGCTTCAAAAATATTAGCGTTACAAGACAAGGTGCTATTAACACCACTAACTGCTGCAGTATATTCCCAAAAAGTAGTTAAGGAATATTCCAGAACTTTTGATGTAGATCTCGGAGAAGCTGTAGAAATATTTAACTGCTCTACATGCCCAGGTGGACAATATCTGCCAGAATCAGATGCTGCTATTGCAGTTGCAGCAACAATCAAATCATGCTCAAAATTGAAGGATAATAAAGTTAGAGATTCAATTATATCTCAAATATTAAAACAGTACACAAATGCAAAGAAAGATATTGACAATAACAATATTTGTGATATGTTAGCAGCAATAGACATAGAAATGCCTGATACATTTGATATTGAAAGTCTATTAAAAAATTAGTAATTTTTTTGAAGGGTTTTAATTTTGAATTAACTAAATTTTTTATTCGCTTTTGATTAGAAGTTTCACTAGGTGAGATTTTATATAATTCGTTTTTTTGGAATTGTTTTTAATTGGTTTTAATAGTTTTTTGAATTTTTCTATCGTTTTTTTTTGATATTTTAGATTTTGAATATTTTTTAGATTTTTCTTCGAAAGCATAATTTTTTTTTTGTAACAGGTATTGGAACTTCTGTTGATTTTTTATTGTTTTCTACCCCTGTTGTTATTTTCTGCATTCCATTTTTTTTGTGAAATCCCCTTAGTTTTTTATTTCAATTCCTTTTAAGTCGGTTTCCTTTACGTCACTATGGCTTCCATTCCCCAAATCACCTTGGCCAACAGCAGTGCGGTTTGCAATCTTGTAATGGGCAAGATTTTAAATTTTGGGTGTACTTGCATTTTCCATCCTATAGTAATATACTATAGATCTTAATTTTTCACTCACTTTTCAACCGGTTTGTGTAACAACACAACTGTTTAAACATTCCAACGTACATCCAACACTTCCGGTAATAAGCTGTTTTTTTTTTCATTAATTTTCTACATATTTTTTTACTTAAATATGAAAGAAATTTAAGAATTAATAAAATAAAAGAAAATTTATGCTGACGAAATTTTTTTTTCGTGCGAGGAAAAATTTTTATTAATTGTTTTTTTTTTTTAATTATTGAGGAGTTGGTGGGTTTTTGGTGATAGAAACGGTTGGTGATTAAGAGTGAAATTAGGCAGTTGGGGTTGAGTAGCTAAAAGAGTTCGTGGTACTCCATGGTTTGAGTCGGAATTTTGGTTAGTTTAAAGTTTTTTTTTTTTTAATTGAGTTTTGTTTTAATTTTGGATTTTAATTTGAAAGAACACAAAAATTAAGAAACTATTACAAGTTTGGTGTTTATAAAATTTATCGATTTAATTTTTTTTTGTAATAATTTAAAAGAAAAGTTTGTTTGTGTTACCTAAGATTAAACATACAAAAAAAAAGAAATATATATGTAAAATAAATGTTACAAGTTGATGTGGAAAAACTTATTGTGCTAAGTGGCAAAGTAAAAATAATATGACTAATGTACACCATGATGGTTTAATGAACCGTTAATAAAATTTAAGGCAATATGAATAATATCAAATGTGTTGTTTCATTATGAGTTGGGGTTCACCTTATATGCAACCCAATACGAATTGTGGGTGTTGAAAATTGAAATTATAATGTCGGGAGAATATATGGATAACCCAAAAGAGGAGTGTACATTACAGTTAACTGAGAAATCAGAACCATCAATTATACTTAAAAAAAAATAAGGGACTAACCGATATCACCTAATTACTACAGTATTGGATATTCAGATGATCATCGCTTGGGCAGGGAAGTAGTATTTTTATTTTATCTTTCCATAACTTTATCTTACCGGTTTAAGGTTACCATGATGGGCTAGGTCAGATAGTTTGGGGAGAGTTGTGACAGGGCGGGCCATTCCTTCCATTGAACCATGGTGTTTTTTTTTTTTGCACGCGAATTTTTTTTGTGTTTATTTTAAAATTTCTTGTTAGTGAGGTGGGTCTAGAACCTTCGCTCTATGAGCTAGCGGCAGGGTTTTTGGCGTGCGAGTTACATTCCATTCCACAAACGATAATCTTTCCAAAAACTTAAACTTAGATTCTATTAAACGAAATTCCCATGATGTAATCTTATTTTAATTGTCTCATAATTTTAATCATTAAATATTAAAACAAAATAGATATCTTATAAACATAAGTCAATTCATAAACTTTTCATAAATATACAAGTCTAAACAAATAACGTAATATGATATTCTATAAAACATGTTCGATCAATTCTCACAGTTTTTAATCAAACACTTGTTAATATTATTTTGACTAGAAATATGTTTAGGTAAAGTTTCTTAGAAATTAAAATACGATAAACATTTGAATGACAAATGTTTATCAATACAATATAGTACATATAGAAGTAATATTAAAGAAAAAACTCAATTCTTACTCAGACTGCAATCGTCATTCTTGCTGTAGTTTTTATTATAGTTTAATATTATAATTCTTAGTATAACACTACAGTGAATATACTAGTAAGATTCATATTTTTGATTCAATAATCATTTTTTAAAAAGTGAAATTGAATAAATCAAAATTTAATTTGCGTGACCAAATGGTAGACCTTCACGGTCTACCAGATAAACCTCAAACTACAATCTCTGCAGGCAGAAGATGCAAGGCCTAAGTGAGGCCTTGATTCTGCCCTGTGGCCATTCGTTACATAAAATGTGTTTTTTGAAAGCACCTTCGCGGTTAAAGGCATGCCCAACCTGCCAATATGTAATTCCATCTGATATCCTGGTCGAAGCACCCGCGGCTCTCACTTCACAGTCCAAAGGGGCAGTGAAGAAAGGACCTGCTCGTGAAAGATCGACTGCCCAACGTCTTAGAGACGAGGCAGCAGCCGCTTCCCTCACAGGCAGCGATGGTCATGGCTGTATATACCGCAGAAGTCCCCGGTTCAAGGTGGATGCTAAAGGTAAAGCTACATCCAAATTACCGATGGCATATCACCCCACTTCAACGGTTCTCCGTGGAGCACCGACACTAACACAAGCGTTGGTTCCAAACCCCTTTTCGAAAGGAGCTGAGCTACCAGCTGGTCCTCCTCCATTACATACCTCTCGGGTAAGTTGGGAGGATGGCAGTGAAGACGAATTATATCCTCGTCAGAAACATGTAAAAGAAAACGACAACTCCAAATTAAAGTCATCAAAAACACCACGTTCATCCCCACCACCCGTTACAACAGCTGATGACAATACCGATTACAGAAATCCTACCCTTCCGCCTGTGTCTGGGACTGTACGTAGTCCAAATTCTTCCGTCGCCCAACAGACGATGGAAGCATTTATAAGGGCTAGTGAAGCCAATATTTTACGGGTGTTGTTAGTGTTTCCGGCTGTTGTTAAAATTTTTTACGGGTGTTGTTAAAATTTCTTGTTAGTGAGGGTGGTCTAGAACCTTCGCCCAATGAGCTTGTAACGGGCAAGACCTTCCCTGTAAGTTGTGCTTCCATTTCCGTCCTCTTTACCTATAGTAATATACTATAGAGAGCTTCGAAGTCACTGTACTTCTCAACCCAATTGTGTGTAATAACACAATCATTCAAAACACTTCTAAAATTTCCTTCCGGAAGCAACATATCAACTTATTTTTTTTAACGTTAATTTTTAATTTTTTTTCCATAATTATGAAAATTCCCAGACAAATAGTTGCAGAATAGACCATTTTACCAATTAAAGAAAATTTATGCTGATCGGATTTTTTTTTGCTCGTACTCAGAAATTTCAATTGTTTTTTCTAATGATTCAGTTAGTGGGGGTTTGGTAGTTTAACGAGTTAGTCCATAGTTTAAAAGTGGTTTGAGTCGGGATTTTTTTAAAATTTCTGGTTTAAGTTTAATTGAGTTTATTTAAATTTTTGAGTTTTGTGAGTTGAATTGGCCAGTGGTATAGACTGGATTAGTGAGTTTTAGTTTTGTTTTGGGTTTGATTGTCTTGTCGATTGTGTTGTTACAATAAATAAAAAAAAAAAGGAAAGTTTAAAATCAAAAATAGTAATAAGTTTGTGTACACTGCACAGCAATCAAAAGAACAAGATAATATGTTAACATGTTAAAATGTATACTGTTAAACTAATAAATAAAATTGCAACTAAATAGTTGGTGTTGATTTTTTTCTAATACACCCTAACCACGTAAGAAAAAAATAAAGTGGCAAAGTTCAGTGTTTCGAAAGTCATCAAAGTGAAAGAAGCGCAAATTGAAAATGATACCAGACTCACAAGTGAGATGAATGAACGTCTGAGGGAGTTTGGAGTAAATTTGATTGATACCACCATCAACAGGAAGTCGGAGATTGAATATTCTGGATGCTTGGATATCATCGTCACCACAATCAGGGAAGTAGTTTTATTAATAATTAGCGTTTAGAAATTAACATGATGTGCTGATTGTAGCAAGAATAGGGAGAGTTGTGACCCTGGCAGATCTCCCTTCTGGAGATTCTGGGTGGGGTATAATGCACGCATTATTTTTTTTTTGTTTTAAAATTTCTTGTGCTGTGAGGTAGGTCGCTAGAACCTTCGCTCTATCGAGCTAGCGGCAGGGGTTTTGGCGTGCAAGACCACCTGGTAGACCTGCACGGTCTACCAGAATAAACCTCTCGTTACAAGCTAGCGGCAGGGTTATTGGCGTGCAAGATCAACTGGTAGACCTCCATGGTCCACCAGACAAATCTCATATTACAAGATGGCGCCCAACGTGGGCGTTTATCTGGCAGACGTTGAAGGTCTACCAGTTGGTTTTGCACGCTAATATTACCATAACTTAAATTCACCCTGCCGCTAGCTCAGACTTGCGTGAATTCTGGTGATCAACCTCTTAACAAGAAATTTTAAACTTAAGAATTTCGTTCCCAGTACCATAAACAAATAATGTTATTCTTTCAACTTCATCAAAACAATTAATATGTGAGGGGTGAATGGAAAGCTCATTTATTTAGATCGAAACTGTGTTTCTTGGTTCTGTTGACTTTTTACCGGCCCTTAATTTATGAATGAATGGATTGGTTTGATGAGCACGAATGGAAATGAAAAACTGAAATTCGCGGACTGTTGGTGAGACGGTGGGACCGTAAGGTCGATCCCGGTGAGCCTCGGAGAAAATAAAATGAATTAAAATAAATTTTAAGAAGTTGATTACAATCAAATTAAAATTAATATGAAAAATATTGTTGTGAAAATTACAAGTAAAGAAAAAAAAAGAATAAATAAATATTTTAAATATTTTAAAATCAATTTATTAGTGGATTAATAACAATTAATAACCGATTAATAACCGTTAGTTAGTTAAGTGAAACTAGTAATAATATTAATCTTATAAAAGTAATTATATAATGGGGAGTTACTGTAACGTTCGTCCTATTTCCAATTAAAAAACATCTTAAATCATTTCAAGGAAATTAGTTTTCATCGAAGTAAAATTTCGAATCCAAATTCAAATTCAACGATAAAAACAATTCAGCTAATAATCCCTCTTAACATCTAAATAAAAAATAAACACACCGAAAATTGAACGAAACGAAATTACAATTGGTAGCCTTGCTATTTTGATACAAAAGAATATAATATGCTGTCATGGCTGATTTTTTATACATTCCATGTTGAGTTTTAAAACTTATAACATGACATTAAATTTTTTTAAAATAATAAAAATAAGCTATTGATTTCTGTTAAAGAAAAACTCAAATAATTAAAATTAAAACATATGTAAACCATTCTGTTTTTACATTTACTTCTGTGGATTAAATATAAACAAAATATTAACACCAAAAAGATTTTCTGTTCTTTGTTTCTATTGAATAGTGTGTGAAAATAAAATAAATCATAATAGTAATAGATGATTTGGCTGAACAAAAACAAAACAAGCGAGGCGACATATTATATTTTTATATTTTGATGCTCGAGTATTTTCGTTTGTCAGTGAAACTCCAATTTAGTAAATCCATTTAAAACGGAAAGATATTGTTTGCTAAATTACGTGATCAAGATTGTGGGAAAGTATTGTTAGCTAAATTACGAGATCAGGATTATGGAAAGATATTGTTTGCTAAATTACGTGATCAAGATTATGGATGATATTCAAAAACGGAAAGATATTGTTTGCTAAATTACGTGATCAAGATTGTGGAAAGATATTGTGTGCTAAATTTTGTGACCAAGATTTTCTTGGATGGTATTGAAAAAAAGGGAAGCTGAGCTGAACATCAAGAAGAGGAGTTTTATATGATAGCCGTGAGTTTTTTTTATTATTTTTAATTAAATTTGTACTTAAATAGATATATATCGATATTAGTGATTACTTAAAATTGAATTACCCTCTCAAAAAAATAAGTGAGGTTTATTTTTTTTGAACACCCTTCATTCTGGGGGGATGTTAGGATAGTAACTTAAATTAGTTTAAAAGATTCTTGAGTCAACGATTCGTGTGGGGGTGAATAACTAATTTGTCTATATTCGGCTGTTGTTATTTTATTTTAGATGTCATTTTTTTGGCGGAAAATCCAATCACAGTACATTACAGTGAAGTAAATAATTAATCTAAGCGGAATAAATGAAGAGTCTTATTTGTATATTTTGTTTTCTTGTGTTATCACCACACAATAATATCATCCCAAAAGAAAGAAAGTAAATTGAACGAAAGAAAGTAGTATTATGTATACTGATGGGATATTAAGTCAGGGATATCGCTATCTACTAGATGGCTGAAAATAATGTGTTGGCACAGACACACCTTCCGTAATAGCCTATTTTACACTCTGAAGGAAAACAACAGACGATGAGAACCGGACCGCAGATCACACAATATAGGAAAGTTATCATTTTTGTCTTACTAATTTTTTTTATTGTTTTCATGTTTATGTATATTAGAGTTTGTAGGACCTTAAGTTCTACAACCCTGATTTACATTTAGATTTCAAACAAACATAAATTAAATCATATGTGTGGCAAATAATTTAATCATGAGATTGCACCAGCTGATGATATGCTCTCTTTATTTTATATAATTGTAAAATTTCACAAAATGATACATTGTTAACAATACTTTTTAGTATTCTTTAAAAATCAGTTGATTACGATTGATTGAGTGAACAAGCCTTTCGCAATTATAAAATTAAATTTACTCTTGTAATGATATTATAGTAAAGTGATTTAATTTGTAAAATTAAAAAGTTTATTGTTTTATTTTATAAAACAATTAAAAATATAGTTATATATAATTAATAAACGGTTGGTCACCAGAATTCACGCCAGTCTGAGCTAGCGGCAGGGTGAATTTAAATTATAGTAATATTAGCGTGCAAGACTAACTGGTAGACCGTCACGGTCTACAAGATAAACCTCCCATTACAAACCTTAATAGGCCAGTTAGAGCAAATATTCATAGAAATGTGGAAACGGTCGAAAATTTTAATATTTCTCATAATATTTACAATAAGATGAAGGAACTAGATATTTATTTCGATTGTCCGAATTTCCCCATTGATTTTATGTTAAAGTAACATGATTAGAACGCGATTATATTATTACATAAAATTTTTTAATGTAGATTTGTGCAGTAAAAGTAAGCTTAAGTCTAAAAATTATAAATTGTTTAATTTAACCCACAACTAGATACCTAGGGAATTGTAGCTCTTTGGAATTTGTGGCGTGTCTATTGTGATATTTCTTTACTCTACTTGTGATAAATGCTATGATACATATTTAATTTTTTTTTTATTTAATAAATTATTTATTGAAATAAGTTTTATTTTATGATTTATTTATTAGAATATTTTTATTTAGTTATAATGTAAATATTTAATTTTTATTGTATGAACTGTTTACTTATGTATTTTTATTATTTAATCTTAATATTTCTGTTATCTATAAGTTTTAAGTTTTTTTTTTAAACAAATACAACTCGTTAGTTGAGCGGTTGTATTTGTTTTTTTGTAAACCTTTACTTATGCATATGATGAATAAGCAGTTAAATTACAAATATTTATGGACAAAAATTTGTAATTAAACAATAGTAAGCCACCCAGATACTGCAGTGGTTGGTTTCAAATTCTGATGCAATACATGTACTATAGTCTACCTATAATAGTTAATTAAAGACGATTTAATTTAATTAAAGATTGAAACGATCGTTGAAATACTTCAACGGTGTTTTTTCAATATTTATATGTTATATATGTATGCTTCTTTCAATACGTCAATATTTCAATTTGTAAATTTTCTTTGGTCAAACTCTGACAATTTTTGTTTGCCAAAGTGTAAATAAATTTATAAATTTTTTTTTCATTTATTTATAAGTTTTTTATTGCACTCACAATTATGTCTGATAATTGTGTCGCCTTAACATGATGGAAAAAATATTAGATCATAAAAAAAAAAGGATATTTTGACTTTTTTTTGTTGCTTAATTTGTTGTTAAAGTTTATTGCTGTTGATTAAATTTTGGAAATTTTTAACTGTAAGGTGTTTGCCAGATGTAGGGTGAATAATATCAGCTGCACTCGTTGATTGCGTATCCACAATTTATCTTGACGAGTCCAGTTGTACTATTTTGTATTTGTTGAGTTTTACCGCCTTTTATGCTTGTACAAATAAATTACCAAATTATTCCAAAATGATGCGTTTCCTATTTCACAGCAGAGGTTCAATTATTATATTCAGATGAGATGAGAATGTCCGGGTGTAATTTCCAAAAATCGTTATTAAATAAAAACAATAAAATAATATTCAAATATTGTTTTATTTTAACAAAATCACAGCTAATTAATATTTTTCACCGTTCACAGGAAAGTTCAAATATAAAGTGAAGATGACTATGCAAATTTTTTAATCAAAAACTTTTAATAATTAATCGAAGCCTTTCTTAATATTTCCAAATATAAATTAAATTTCCTTACATCTATTGTAAAAAAGGTGAACTTTACTAATTTAATATGATCGAAAGGTTTTGACCTAAGCTAATTGATTATTCTATGATTTGTTGATTTTAATTAGATTCACTAAATCTATATTCTGATAGATGAACTAATATTTTTCTATATTAAATTATTGTTTTTTAATTAGTTGTTTAGGTATTGTCGTCATACTCCGCCTCGTTAACGACTTAGTCGTTAACCATCATCCTGTTGTGGTAGTTTGCAGATTTTAACGATTGGGCGTTTTAATATATTTTTGGACGTCTTTACAGTGACAACTCTAACATTGCCTTGATCATCTGGATGCAACTCTATGATCTTCCCAAGCATCCATTTGTATGATGGTAAGTTGTCTTCTTTAATTAACACCACGTCTCCATTTTTAAAATTAGGTTGTAATTCACGCCATTTGTTTCTTTGTTGTAGATTATGGAAATACTCCACACTGAATTTTTTCCAGAAGGATTGAACACGCTGTTGAACATTTTGCCACCTAGAAAGCCTGCTGGTCGGTGTATTTTCACTAATGTTTTCTTCTGGAATATAAAAATTTCCTGAGCCAATCAAGAAATGTGCTGGTGTTAAAACATCAATAGAAGCATCATCATCAGCTGTCGCGTAGAGTGGCCTTGAATTTAAAATGGCTTCAATTTGAGTAAGCATAGTTGTCATCTCTTCGAACGTTAGGTGAGTATTTGAGGAATATTTGAGTAAATGTGACTTCACTGACTTCACAGCTGCTTCCCACAAACCCCCAAAATGTGGAGATACAGGTGGAATAAAGTGCCACTGTATCTGATCCTGTGCTAAGAACTCTGCAATTAGAGAATTGTGATTAATATTGCTAATTTTTTCAAAAATTTCGCCTAGTTTTCGACGTGCTCCAATGAAGTTAGATCCATTGTCACTGTAGATATGTGCGGGAGCACCTCGCCTTGAGATAAATCGCTTTAAGGATGCTATAAACGCATCTGTAGATAGATCAGTAACGGCTTCAATGTGTACAGCTCTGGTCACCATACAAACAAAGAGTGCAATATACCCCTTGATAAACTTGGCACCTCTTCCCTTTTTTGTAGCAATCTCAATTGGACCCGCATAATCTACACCACAAGATGAGAATGGTCTTGTAGCTTTCAATCTTGCTAATGGCAGATCTCCCATTAGTTGCTTAGATGTTTTGGCGTTCTTTCTGAAGCAGACCACACATTTGTTCACTATATTTCTGACACTGCTTCTGCCTCCTACTATCCAGAATTGCTGCCTTATCAGATGAAATGTTAGAGTCAAACCAGGATGAAGATTTTTCTTGTGCACATGTATTGCAATCATTCGACTTAATGCATGACCCTTTGGTAAAACCATTGGATGTTTATAATCATATTGGCAGTCCAGATGTTTCAATCTGCCACCGACTCTTAACATCCCCTCTGCATCTATAAATGGTGCCAATGCTACAATGCTGCTGTTTTTTCTAATATTCACCTCTCTTTGAAGGCAATCAACCTCATCGGCAAACGCTTCTCTCTGTACATATTTGATGATTATGAGGTTGGCCTTCCGAAGTTCAATCACCGTAAGAGAACCCGAGCTTCTATTCAACTTGTCATTTCTCATATTATTTATAAATCTTAAAACGTAAGCAAAAATTCTTTTCAGTTTATTATAGGAAGATATCTTTTGAATTAATGTGCTGATTTGATCTTCCTTGCAATGGGTGTTGGAAACTAAAAGCTTGGTTATTTTTCTTTCTTCTTTCAAATATTCTGGATTCACAGCAAAATCATCCTCTTTTGCAGAAGTCGATTGGTAATTTTTTAACCATGCTGGGCCATGCCACCAGAGATCTAGTTTGATTAATTGAGACGGCAAAATCCCACGAGATGCGCAATCTGCAGGATTGTGTTCAGATCGTACATGATTCCAGAATTTTCTCGGTATCTGATTGATGATTTCAGCCGTACGATTAGCAACGTAGGTTTTCCACCTGACTGGATGACTCGACAACCACGATAGTACAATTGTAGAGTCCGTCCAGGCAAAACATTCCACTGGCATCTTCACTGTTTCTTGCACAAGACGCATAAGTTTTGTGAGTAAATGAGCACCACATAGTTCAAGTCGTGGTAAGGACACCTGCTTGATTGGAGCCACCTTTGTTTTAGCTGCCATTAAGTTAACTGAGACAACACCATTGTTGTCTACCGCTCTACAATATACCACCGCACTATACGCACTTTCGCTGGCATCGGAGAAACCATGTAATTCCATTTTACCGTCTTGTGGAATGTATCTTTTGAGCTTTATTTTTTCTAAATCTTTCAGCTCAACACGGATTTTGTTGTATATTTCTGATATTTCCGCTGGCAGATGATCATCCCATCCCAATTTGCGTAGCCAAAGCCTTTGAAATACTATTTTCATTAAAATGATCGAAGGAGATAACCAACCCAGCGGATCAAAGACCCTTGAATACTCGGAAATAACTTGACGTTTGGTGGGCTCATTACTCTCCTTCAAATCGAGTTTAAAGGTAAAAGTATCTTCTGCTGCGTTCCACTGTAGACCTAATATTTTTGATTCTTCTGAATTATTGAACAAAGTGGTTTGTTGTGTCTCTCCATTCACTGTGAGTTCAGGCACATTTGATTTCCATTTTCTTAGATTAAAACCACCGCTTATTAACAAATCATTCATTTCTCTTTTTAGTTTCGTCGCTTCTTCAATGTTATCAGCACCAGAGATAAAATCATCAACGTAAAAATCATTTATAAGATGATCAATAATATTTGGATGACTATCTTGATTATCATATGCTAGCTGATGAATACTTCTAATAGCTAAAAATGCCGAACTAGATAAACCAAAGGTAACTGTATTTAGTTTATAATGTTTAAGCTCATCAGCTATTTCGCTTCGCCATAAAATACGTTGAAATTGACTATCACTTTCACAAACCAAAATTTGATTGTACATTTTCTCAATGTCGGCTGCTAATGCAATTTTGTGCTTTCTGAATCTTAATAAGATTGACCATAAAGTGGGCTGAATAGTCGGACCGACTAACATCGTTTCATTTAGTGATATCCCCGAAGAAGATTTCGCTGATCCATCAAAAACTACTCTTAGTTTTGTCGTTTCGCTCGCTTGTTTTATCACACAATGATGAGGCAAATAAAAACACTTAGACTGCTCAATCATTTTATCAGCTTCAGAAACAGCTTCTAGGTATCCCCTACTTAGATATTCACTTATAAATCTAGCGTATTCATGTTTTAGTGATGGATTAGATTGAAATTTCCTTTCTAACGCTAAAAATCTTCTTTTGGCAACGTTGATAGAGTTGCCAAGCTGAGCGGTATTATTTTTAAAGGGAATAGAGACGATGTAACGACCCCTTTCATCTCGTTTGTGCGTCTTTTTATAATATTCTTCACACTCGACGTCATCTTGACTCATAATCTGGACATTGGGAATTTCTTCTTGCTCAAAAAATTGTTTTAATGTTCTATCAATGTCTACATCTAAATGGAAATTTAAAGTACAATAACTTTCTTGGCTGCTGTCTGTTCTTACGACGTTTTCTTCACCGGTAACTCCAGCCGCAATCCAACCAAAAATGGTACGTTGTGCGACTATTGAATTATTTGAGTTAGTTAACTGCCCATCTTTGATAATGCTAAAAAATCTGTCAGCTCCTATCAGGATATCAACGGCAGATACTTGGTTATAAGATGGATCAGCTAGTTTTAAATCGTCCAAAAAACAACAGTCTTGGAGCTGGAAATTGAAACTTGGTAATCTCGTTGGCAGCTGATTTATGATCAAAACATCAACTTGAATCGATTCCTCTGACGAATACAACGACTTAATATTTATTGATGTAATTCCTCTGGTGGTTACTTTTCCAGCTGTTAAACCTGTAACTGCAACATTTGCTTGAGATCTCGGTAAATTCAAACGCTGCGCACAAGCTTCTGTGATGAAAGAGGCTTGTGATCCGGAATCTAGCAGTAACCTGCATCTCTGAGAATTTCCAGCCTTGTCAGCTACTAGAACTATAGCTGTTGGTAGCAAAGATTGAAATTTTGGTATGGCTGCTGCATTTGCTTGAACATCGGTTGAGCTAGATGGTTCCAAAGTATTATTCAATGCATTTGCGTTGAGAGTTGCATTGATCCGTGGATTATTAACATCTTCTTCTGAGTGCAGAGTCAAATGATGCTTCCTGCGACATTTACCACATTTATATTTGGATCTACACACCACTGACTGGTGAGATGAAGATAAACAATTGAAACAAAGTTTTTTCTCAACTACTAGTTGTTTCCTTTCTGCAAATGTTCGCTGTAAATATTGATCACATTTGCTTAAATAATGCTCTCCTTCACATAACGGGCATACTAATTGGTTTATATGCGAAACTAAAGCACTTGTTCTTCTTTGAGGATACGTTTTGGTCTTCTGCATTGAACTTAAGCTCTCCAAGGCATCACTTCTTTTGTTTAAAAAGATAAACAACTGCTCCATTGTAGGGAAGCTGACTCCCGCTGTCTCGTGCGCCCAAGCTTCTCTCGTTTCCTGGTCTAGTTTTTGAATAAGTAGATAAATTAGCCAGGGGTCACGGCCTTCAGCACGCTCATCAAGCACCTTCAACCCACGTAGGACTTCATCCGAAACGTCAGCTAAGCGACGAATTGACTTTGCACAACCTTGTTGTACGTTTGGTTGTTCCAGAAATTGTTTCAACAAGTTGTGTATGACATGCTTTGGCTTGTTGTACCGTGTCTTTATCTTGTCCCACGCTTCATCGTAGTTAGCTTCTGTCACTGCCAGATGATTGATCAGCATATAGGCTTCACCTTTAAGCAACCCTTTTAAATATTGCAATTTGTGAACCTTTGAGATATTGTTATTGTTATGGACAGACGCTTCATATAGATCACGAAAGGAGGGAAACTCTGCATACACTCCATTAAACGTTGGTATATTAACTCGTGGTAAACGAACCTCATTATCTGGTTTATGAATAGATGATATTTGCTGGAGAAAATTGCTTTGATTAAGCATAAAATCATCCATCGAGTTATTTTGTATTTGTGCATTATTCTCTTCATAAAGCTTTTCCCATTTGACAAGCTTTTGTTTCAACTCAAGATGCATATTTTCAATTTTGTCCACGTTGTCTATTTGTGATTCATCAAATTTCCCTTTTACGGCCTTTTCTAGCGCTTGAAATTCTCTCCAATCGTCTGCTAACAGAGCCATGCAAGTTTTTATATCACTAATTGGAGTACTAATGCTAAAGAGATTTACTTGCACTTTCATACTTTCTAATGTTTTCAAGAAGCGCTTTATTGCTCTATTTTCCGCCATTTGTAAGAATTCTACAACGTGCTCACTATATCTTTTATATATATTTACTGCAGGATTGACACGTTTCAATAATCTTTTCGCAGTTTTAATTAGTAATTTTCGCGCAAAGTATTTATATATATTTATTTCAGCGTATAACGTGATCACTATATTGATTCACTCAGTAATGACACGTTTCAAGAATCACCTTTCACAGTTTGATTTATAATTTTCGCACAAATGTATTTATATAATTTCACTTAAGTTTATAACGTGTTCACTATATTCATTCATTAGTATTGGCACGTTTAAATAATCACCTTTCACCGTTTTTAAGTATTATTTTTTGTATAAATTGTTTATATATATAAAAGAATAGTTTGGCTTGTACTCACGATTTTATATGCAGCAAATCCGGCTCGAAGGACCATGAATAATATCAGCTGCACTCGTTGATTGCGTATCCACAATTTATCTTGACGAGTCCAGTTGTACTATTTTGTATTTGTTGAGTTTTACCGCCTTTTATGCTTGTACAAATAAATTACCAAATTATTCCAAAATGATGCGTTTCCTATTTCACAGCAGAGGTTCAATTATTATATTCAGATGAGATGAGAATGTCCGGGTGTAATTTCCAAAAATCGTTATTAAATAAAAACAATAAAATAATATTCAAATATTGTTTTATTTTAACAAAATCACAGCTAATTAATATTTTTCACCGTTCACAGGAAAGTTCAAATATAAAGTGAAGATGACTATGCAAATTTTTTAATCAAAAACTTTTAATAATTAATCGAAGCCTTTCTTAATATTTCCAAATATAAATTAAATTTCCTTACATCTATTGTAAAAAAGGTGAACTTTACTAATTTAATATGATCGAAAGGTTTTGACCTAAGCTAATTGATTATTCTATGATTTGTTGATTTTAATTAGATTCACTAAATCTATATTCTGATAGATGAACTAATATTTTTCTATATTAAATTATTGTTTTTTAATTAGTTGTTTAGGTATTGTCGTCATAGGGTTTTTCCATGATGTTAGGTGAAAGTAAATTTGTTCAATTTTTCTATGTGTAATATAATTTAGGATAAGTTTATTTTAATTATTTAGCTATAAGTGTAATTTTTTGTTGTAAATATTTAGTAATTTTGTTTAGGGAGGAATTAATTTTGTTAGAAAACTTTGTGTAAATATTTTGGTAAAAACTCCTCCTTTGACGAGATTCTGAAGAGGGGTCAATCTTCTCAGAATCAAAGATAGTTTGAAGTTTTTGTGGAAAAAGGAATTAATGAAGTTTTGTTCTTCGTTCTGCAAGGAAACTCTCCTTCAGAACTATTATATTTTTCATTTTCTTAAATTTGATTATTTCATATTTTTTTAACAACAAAATCCAGTTTGGATTTGTTATTGTTTGTTTGAAATTAGTTTGTTTTGTTTGTGTGAAATTGTTTTGTCTTATTGTTAAATAAAAACTAAATTTTTGTTTATTTTTATAATAATGCAAATTAAATGCATATCGTGTTTACAAAGTTAAACAAAATAAACACAAAGATTGATTAAAAATCTTTGGTAAATTAAAACGAAATTAGTGAATACATATAAGAAAAAAAGTAATAAAACAGTGTACTATGTAACATAGTAGTTCAGTCACTATAAATAATTAATAAATTGATTGATCCTTAAACCTGATAAATAAATAAACAATAAACAGAAAAAAAAAAATATAAAAAGGAAAAATAAACATAAAATTATCATTAGTTAAATTTTTTTTTATGGAAGACGAGAAACAACAGAAGAACTGGTGGCGGTGCATTTCTTGTTCAGTATCCACGTCTCCAGCTGAAGATATTAGCCGGATACAAAATAAATTTATATTATACAAGGTACGTAGAAAACGTAACAAGATGATCCTCATTAATGTGGTGATTTCGCATGATCCTCCTAAATATGATTAAAAATTTATTCCTCTTCCATTCGATTCAATGAATATATTGAAACGAAACACACATATATGAACAATGCGATTCTGTGCGCAATATTGAATATTGAAATAAAATAAAAATGTGGAATTAGTTTAATAGCTTTAATGTTTGTTAAGCGTCATAATTTTATTTCTGTTTCAATTTTATTTTGCGAAGTAATGAGCGACGTAAGAAGATGACAGCTTGTTTTGTCTTGCTAGCTTCTTGGATTTTATCTGAATTGACAAGAGGTAATTCAAATCTTCCATCAATAATGTGCCTTTTTTTCAGATGTTCCATCAATAATATGCCCTTTTGTGCGAAAAGTTGAATATTGAAATAAAACAAATATAACTTCAAACTTGCTAAAGGCAAGAAAAAATTTGGTTATGTATTCTACGTGTTGGCGGTTTATGTTTACATTTTAAAAAATCCAAAACCATTACAGTGTAGCTCCTTAAACAACAAGTTTTGTTTTGACAGCAGTATTTCAGGTTAGTGTAAATGGTGAATAAAATGTAAATAATTTATATTTATTTACATGTTTGGTCAATTAATTTTGTTTATTTTAAAATTTTATTATACATGTTTATAAATTGAACATTACACTATTTTATATTAAAGGAAAAGAAAATGATGATTAAAGATCAACAATTTAACAATAGAAAATCAGGTGTGTCGAAGCAATGTAACGCTAGAAACTAGCTATTTATAGGTACATTTTTTTCAACCGGATTATTTGGAAGAAATACGACAATGTATGGCATTACTCGTCTTTCCTATGGATACATATATTGAACCATACAGAAACACGGCTTAATTCGGAGCGATGGAATGATTTAATTCAATTTTCGTATACTTAGTTTAGTTAGTCAAGATACTTAGTTTAGTTGTCCTGTATTGTGGTTACACTGATGATGATAAATCAAAATTTATCGAAACATGTCTAATTTTAAATAAATAAAATTAACTTAAATTTAACTTCACATGACGGATGTTCTAAAACATAAATAAATAACAAAAAGATTACCATTTTGTTTAGTTATTATAATTTTGTGAAGTGGGTGAAATTTTTTCACATAAACTACGAAAGATTTCTTTTCTTTCAAAATGAATTTCAATTTTCGTTTCTAAAACTATTAAATGTGATCAAATGTTGTAGTTCAAAATGATAAAGGAATAGGACAACACCTGCTGTAAGTATGTTTTGCACTAGATATAGATAGATTCAATTTCAATTCAATTTAATGACGCTTCTGTATTTTTTTATATTCTGTGGTAGAACTCTGCGTTTCATTCAGATAAGAATATTCTGTGTTTATTCATATTTTGAATTTTTATTTCTTCGAAACGTTTATGAACTAAATTTTTCTGATTTAATTTTATTAATTAAATTTTTAATTTTTATTAATTTTCGATTTTAAATTTTTTAGGAACAGGAAACTGTGTAGAAATTAAAGATTTTTATTTGCAATGTAGTCCAGTAAATAAAGGTTAAAAGGTCGCAAAAATCATGTCGCAGACGGGACCTGGCGGAAATTGTTGGTCTTACCGATTACTTTGACGTAAGCAAAATTACCTTGGGGTTCCGACCCTGTGAGCCTAGAAAATGGCCCTCAAAGTGTCAGAAGTAGTTTCCGGGCCATATCTCCGGAAATATGGCAGTTAGGGTATTCCTGTTTAGCCAGAAATGAAGGTCAGCTAATTATCTACAGAAATTGTCCTATTCATTTTTATCGTAAACCCGATAGTTTCCGAGATAACGGACTCGAACCTTGTCCTGCATTTTTCTCTTCATCATGGAGCCAGAACGCCGCTTTACACGTATTTACTAGGAGCGGCGGACAAATTAGCGGCTAACTCGGTCAAAATTCAATATTTTTCGATGATTCAAAATTCATGTGAAAGAGAAAACCCGTACCTGTCACATCCTGTGATAAAATTCCTGTTATCACGTTAGTAAGAGAGTGCAAACGGCGGTCAAATTTTCTTTTTATCCGGTTTTCTGACGCTGTTTTAAATTGATTCATATTTTTTTAAAAATTGTGTTTTTATATGTTTCTTTCTTGATTATTGTACCTGGGGGGGTCTTGATACATCTCAGAAAGTTTGCCACAGTGGCTTTCTCGCACTTTTAAACAAAAGGGAATTTATTAATTTCCATTTTGAGGACTTTCATGGAGTTTCGGAAAGTCCGCGGAAAATCATTAATAAAAGATTAATTGTCTATTGAAGTGCCTCATAAGTTACACCAATTTGTAGCTTAGAATGTCTAGTTTCCGATCGTATTTTCCAAATTGTTTAGAAATTTCCAGGGCTCTTTAAAAGTTGATTTTACACCCACACGGGAAAAAACTGGCCAAATTTTTCAGACACTTTTTTTTCTGTCCGAGGAATGTTTTGGGTATTGTTACTTATATAAAAGAAAAGCTGAGGTTATCAGCTTTCCATTGATATAAATAATGTCATTGTTTTTAATCCACAAAAAAAAAATTGAAAAAGTTTCTCTGAAATTATTTATGATAATTTCCTCTTTTTTTCTGCTTCACGTGGCGACGCGTATATTTCGTGTATAATATCGGTCCGCGCATGCGCGCACACATGGCACACACACACTGGCTTTTCGCGTCCCTCGTGGACTTATATTGTTATTGTTTATCGTCAACAATAGTACATTATGATGCTAGGACGTAAAGCTAAAGATTTTGGACGGATGTGGAGTTTGCAAATCGAGGTTTGCCGAGATTTGCACCCACATTAAGTCCAAAATAGCTTACGTACATGCATTATATACTATTTTTTATTCGCCGCAAGCAAAATATTTTAAGAAAATTTGTTTATTCTAAATTAAAATTATAAATTTTCATAAATTTTAAAATAAAAGTGGAACCAGTAACCTTTGACAAAATATTTATTATTTTTTTCAAATTATTGTGTAGCTATGACAACAAATGATAACAACTATTTTAATTGGATAATGAAATTTTGAATTTAAAGGTTGCTTTGATAAAAATTTTCATTTTTCATAAAATTTAAACAAATGCAAATGCTTTTTACTTTTTTGGACGTAGCTATGACAACAAAATAAATAGTTGAAAAGTGATACTTTAAAGCCGCAAATCACAGTAATAAAGTGACACTTTAATATGTAGGCGAATAAAAAAACATTTTGTAGACCATTTGATTGCTGAAAATTTTCTGTTTTGTTGGAAATCAATATTTATAAAAAAAAAATCTGGACAAAAAGTGGACTTTTGGTGCTATTTGGAAATTATTTGGTGCTGTAAGGGTAAGGAACAGTTAATCTCTTTGATTGTCCCAGAGGTAAATTTGTTGAGCATAACAATGCTGGAACAACTTTATCATAAATGAGTGCAAGTTGAAGTTTGAAAAATTATAAAAGTGCTTGAACATGAAGATGAGCTGAATGAATCTTGGTGGACGCCGGCGTCCAGCAAAATTTTCCAACTCGTTTTGATTTCAATGTTTATTTTCAAGGGCCCGAATGAACGGAGTGCAAGCTGAAGTGCGTTAAGTTATGAAAGTGCTTGAAAAGGAAGATGAACTTGAAGAGTGACGCCGGCGTCTACTCGTAGAGGCAACTTTAATGGGACCATTAGGACGAATGGGACCATTTCTGTAGATAATTAGCTCACCTTCATTTCTGGCTAAACAGGAATGCCCTAACTGCCATATTTCCGGAGATATGGCCCGGAAACTACTTCTGACACTTTGAGGGCCATTTTCCAGGCTCACAGGGTCGGAACCCCAAGGTAATTTTTTTCACGTCAAAGTACTCGGTAAGACAAACAATTTCCGCCAGGTCCCGTCCGTGACAGGATTTTTGCGAGCTTTTGATCTTTTTCGACCTTTATTTACTGGACTAATGGTTTTTACAGCGAGAGAAAGTATTAATTATAATTATCGATGTATAGTTTTCGAACTTTGGTTAGCCAATTTCTTGAGCCTTGCTAATATTAGTCTCAGTTTATTAATTTTGTGAATTAACAATTGGTTTAGTGAGAAAAAACTACCCATTAAATTATGCCAAAATTTAGTGATTGCAATATACAGTTTGTAACGATCGCAATAATCGCAAAACAACAACAACAATTGGATGAACTAATTTGTGAACATAAGTTGCTGCTGTTGAATTACACCTTCGTTGTTCGAAATGCCCAATTGAACATTGCATTCGATCCTTTAACTTTTCATTCATATATCTGCCTTTGAATCCATGCGGTTTCAACAACCGAAAAAACCATCAAACAAACGATTGTCTCTAACTGTGGTAATAGCTTCGATCACTAGTATCCTTGCTATTCATACTTTCGATAACATCATTGGGTACTTTATCTTCATATACTGCCACTTTTATAAAGCAGATTTAACAATTAATGACAACAATTATCCTTCTATGAAATAAAATAAAAAATATAATTGAAATTGTCATCCAAATTATCAGCTTTTTGATGAACAAACAAAAACACAAATCACTGTAAACTACTTAGCGGGGTGGAATCTTCCATTGTAATTAAAGCCAATAAATAATGCTTTCTCAAAAACAGTTATTAAAATTAGAAATCAATTTTAACAATTAAACAAAACGACATTGGAATTTTTTCTTTGTTTACAACTTTTTTTTTATTTGCTTGATTGCAATTAAATACATCACTTTTGAATTAAAATATTATTGATTTATCACATCAAAGTTAAATAATACTATCAATTGACATTGATCTATATAAATTAAGTAGATTATTGGATGTTGTAATTCTTTTGAAAAGCAAAAATGGAATGAAATAATTTTTTCCAAATTAAAAATTGCAAAAATGTGATTTTGCTTTTGACCTCTTCTAATCAATCGTGTAATATTCGAAATTCAGCAAATGATTAACAACGACGTCTGTTCATTAGTATTGGAAATAAAAATTTAGTACGTTCGTTTGCTTTTTATAGTATATTCAAAATTTAACTAGCAGTTAAGTTTTAGAAAATTTTAAAATTATTATCAATGTAAAAATGAACGGAAACTAATGAAATGCATTTTTATTGAATTGAAAACGAAGATGAATTTGGTTTTATTGTTGTTTTGCGATTATTGCGATCGTTACACCATGAATTCAAGGTAGAAACCAAGATTTTTACTCTTGAAATCACAAAAACGTCGCCATCCCCTCCATGACAGAAAACCACCGAACTACTTCCACTTATTAAACTGTATCTGGGATCGAGATACCCACAGTCACTGGCGTCAAGACCGATGACCGGTTCCAACACTCATGAAGTCCTTAAGAACTTCACTGAGTATTGAGACCGACCATCCATCCGAACGTCAGCACCATGGACACCCCGATACAACCAGTAAGTATGACCTGAAGATGTGAACCCCAGAGACGACAATCAGCCAGAGGAACAACCCTACCTAACGAAAAGACATCATTCCCTGATGTCTTTCGCGTGATGGACTCCAAGATTCTTACCGCTCATATCTGTGCACTCGTAGAGTACATTTCCAATCTTAGTCTTAATCATTGCAGGTAAGAACTTTGGAGCCAATTTTGCCGAGAACTTTTTTGTAGCGTCACTCAAATGATGTTGCCGTACAAACACACGTTGTTGTGGTTGAAAAGTCCGTAGTTTAGATCGCAGGTTATACTGATGTTGCGATTTTTTGAAAGCTGCTTTTAAATTTTGTTGAACCCGGTTCCTGAGCAGAGTCAAATGATCAGAGCGTTCTATTTCCTCACCAGCATCTTCACCAAGCTTGTGTAGTGATCTCAACAAATGGTAAGTATTTCCATTCGAGATCGGATGTTGACCAAATAATAAATAGTACGGTGAGTACTTGGTAGCAGAATGTACTGCAGCCCGCAGTGCATATGCGATTTCACCAATTTGTGAATCCCACTTGGTGTGTTGACCTTTAATGAACGCTCGAATTGCTGCTAAAACTGACCTATTGACCCGCTCTGACGCGTTACTTTGAGGACTATAGACACCGGTCCTAATGTGTCAATTTAATTAATTGATCAAACGCTAGTCAAGGGAATTGAAGAATATTGATGACATCAATCAACAGTTATAATTCAAGGTATTTTTAGATTATAGATACATTAATTTTTATTACTTTATTCTCATTGGAATGTCAGGATAATTTTATAAAACATTAAGAGATTCCCAATTTTCAAGCTTCGTGTGGGGACAGATGCTGTCCCGTAGCATCAATTTTATTTGTAGTAGTAAAGGTCCAATGATTATAAGTTTACTCATATAATTATATAAATTGCATTTAAAATCAAAAATAAAATCCATACAGTTAAATCTTTATTCGCAAATTTTTCCGTTTGATTGATTACGGATCATTGATTTTATGATTATCGGAAGACGTGTTCAATTTATTAATTTTGGAAATTAACAATTGTTTGTGGTGGTAATATTGAACAAACAGAATTGTTTTAGTGAGAAAAAACTACCCATAAAATTATGCCAAAATTTAGTACAAGAAGACGCGATAACACAAATGAATTGATCAGGATAGATTTATAATACCCTCAAATCAAGTAACAACACATAGACAACATTACCACCATTTAAGATAAGTACACAATAGTTTTTATTGCACATACTAATGTCTATTACTTTTATTTCGTATTAATATTTCATTTTTGCGTAGATAATATTAAGTTTATTGTAAATTATTTTTTCCATTTAGCTAGAAAACTGTATACATACTTTATTTATTTTGAATTATAATAATTATGAGTGTTCTAAACGTATCTTCTTTGATTAATTAATTTGTGTGTTCGACATATTATGAATTAGCACTCCACTCTTAGTGTGGGATGAGATTGGGCGAGTAGAAGGTGAGTATGCAGATAGTGTAGATAGTAGCTTGTCATCCCTGTTCCTTCAACATCTTAAGCGGTTTAAACAAGATTCAATTTTGGTTTCCAATGATCCCATAATACAAAGTCCAACTGGTTGCAATACAAAGTCCAATATACAATCCATACATTCTTTTAATTCAAACAACAAATTTCTATAATACAAAGTCCAACTATGGTTGCAATTCAATGTCAAATTCTCTCAAAATATTAACTAAATTTATTACAACAATAGTTCCTCAACAATAATTTTTTTTACTTTCAATAACCTTTAAATTGATTTAATTTAATTTTCATAATCTAGTCAAACATTTTCCTCTGTGATAGCAACCTGTGATAATAACTTTGTGTAATTTCAAGTTTTTTCTTATAATAATGTTGTTGTTTCGTCGTTTTGATAATTTATTCAATATGTGTTAATTTATTCACAATATTAGTTTTATTATAAATTTATTTAGTTTCATATCATGTTTAAAGAAAGAGGAAAAAAAAAGTTTTACATCCATTCAAACCTTTTGTAATTGTAAGATTCTTCATAAGTTTCATTTTTCTACATACAAATATTTTTTTCAAAGTGTTAAATTTAATTAATTTTAAATTTTTTTTAAATGTAAGCTGATAGATTGTTTATATTTGATTTAATTTTAAATTACTATTATCGATTCTAATTGTTTCTAGCTTCTTGATAATGACGACCATTGTCGTCGAAAATTCGAAGGAAAAAATTAATATTTATATCTTATTACCATTAGAAGTTAACAATACAATTAATATCAAAATCAAACCGATGTTTTTAAAATAAAAAAATTCAGCGCAAATAAATTACCGTACTCATCGAACATCACGAAATAGATGGTGAAATTACTTAGAGCACAAACAATAGTTCCATTGTAAAATTGAAACATAAAACCCTCCACGAGCTAAAACTAAAATATTTTCATAAAAAACAAATATTACCGGAAAGGAATAAAACTCTCGAATAATTAAGTTTTACTTAAAAACGACAAAAAATGTAGTAAAGAATGTAAAAACAAAAAATTCGATTACAAAGTTAATTTCTACTTTATTTTTTTTATTGTATTTTGGAAAAACGCTTTTCGATTGGTCAACTGATTTTTTGCCCAAACGAAAACCGTTGAAATAAATACTACCGATTTTTCATTAATCGAGTCAGTTCTTGAGTAGTACGCGTTCCGTCGAGAGTCTAACTTTTAACCGTGGGGAAACCGAATCCCAAATTCTTACAAGTTTAAAGTGTGAAAAAAAGTGCAAGAGTGAAAACCCACTCAATAGATACAATCAAATTTTCGGTAATCGAATAAATTATGTGTAAAAGCTATATTTCAGTTTAGTATAAAAGTGTTTTGAATAAATAATAGAAAATAAAGTTTCAAGTGCTTGAAAACCTTACAGTTTTATTTAATCACCGTGAAGGAAAATTAATGAGAAACAAATATACTTCAAGTAAGTAAAAACCTTGTATCAAAAAATAAATACGAAATATTTGTGGAAGAACAGCATCCCCCAGGGGAAGCACCACATATTGACGCAGCCGGTTCTCAAAGGCTGAACGACTACATAAACGAACAATTAAATATCTGTGGTGAATAAGTATCCCTCACGGGAGCACCACATTATCCTGTTATGCCGCAATCTGAGGTATTATCTAACCAGTAGTATTTATAAGAGAGTCTACACCCCACTCCAGAACGAGTTCAGGTTCTGTATTGGTGGATTGAAGAAGATGTATGCCTTGGTAGTGAGATTTAATGATCAACGAACAGTCAAGGATACATTTTCTTCAGTCGTCACACTGTTCTATTTTTTTCTCTCCCTTATAAACTGACTACTTGGTAATCCTAAAATTCAACATCCGTAAATACATAAAACAACTACTTAGTACAACGACAATTCATTACCTGGTTCATTATCCATACCATTAATTAACCGCGATACTACAACAACACGTCGTGTTGATTCATTATCAATTTCTTTTATATTATCTCGGTTAAAAAGCTATCAATCTCACAATTAGCATTGCTTAAATTCGTAAACATATTCTTCTACTTTAACTTTGTTATAAACAAACAAAAAGTAAAACTCATACAGTTGTAATTGCATTTTTCTATTTTTGTTAATACTATCAAATACAATCTCATATTGAAATGTTTGAAATTGTAATAGTAGTGGTTATCATCTGTTCAATTAAACTGTTAACGAATTATTGCATTTCATGCATTTCATAGGTTATTGTCATTTCATTCTCCTTATAATTTTTAAATACTGCAACGTAAACAAACACAAATTAGTTATGGTTGTTTGTTTCTATTCATGATCGACGATAGTCAAATGAAACAGAGTTTAAATGATATATATTAGTTTTGATACATCCCCTGATTTGTACAACCATTGGTTTACGAAGATTTCTTAAACGATTTTTTACCAACGATTTTTTAACAAACGATTTTATAACAAACGGTTTTCTAATACACATTTTTCATCACAATTTACAAAACACGAATTTTCCAACACGAACTTAACTTGAGTGTTCATCCTAGAGAGAATTCTGTTAAGCAAGGTTTTTAACCGAACTTTGAACACAATTTTCCTGTGCACCACTTAAGCGTTATTTCTTTTCCATAATTGAACACATCAAAAAAGATTCTTACAATTGACGTAACCACACGAGATTACGGCTACGAATTGTACATATTCGTTTCACAACTGCAATCAAGTTATATATGTTTTCAAGATTCAACTTCAACCAAGAATTTTACAAAACAAATACATTCACCTACGACTCTTCAGACGACGAAAGTGAGGACGAAAATTATCCCAAAATGGCCATGCTACAACGAAACACCTGTAGCTCAAAACTGGATGCCAGCATGAAAGGCTTCTTCCAAACTCATGCTATTTCAGCTGAGTTTTACACTTATAACAGACGTGTCTTTGAGGAAATGTACAATGCACCAGCTAACCTGTGGCATGTGTATAATAATGCGAAAGGTGAGTTTAACAATGACGCGGCAGCTCCTGCTCGGCTAGCCGTAGCAACTAAGATTGGTAATGCAGCTGTGGCCATTCGACAGACAGGTGTTAACTCGCGTAACACAATGATCACTGCAAATAATATAGAAGTCACCGTTAGGGGTATGCCTGCTGGTGACTTGGCAAACTTAAATGAGTTACACCAATTACTGGTTCGTAAAATGACAGGGAACACAAACAATGTGGGATTGATTCCACAGCGGCTGATCAGATGCTAAGGGAATTCACGGAGGATATGCGTATAATGAGAATAACTCACACGTTTCCAGCAAAGTGGTTGGTGAATAATAGAGTGTGGAAATGCTGTCAACACGCTCTTCAAAACCAACTACCTCCAATTGAGTTTGTAGGACTCTAGGTTCTACTCTCCTGAAATTTTAAAAACAATATAAAAATCATTTGATTTCCTTTAATATTATAAAACAAATAACAATGTATGTGTGGCAATTATTGAGAGTGAATACAAATGAAATTGTATGCTGATGCCTCTCTTTATTTTATTTTAATAACAATGTAATGAAAAATTAGGATTTGATTTCTTTTTCCATTATTAATATTCGATAACTTGAATAACATTGATCGAATTGATTTTTACATTGTAACGCTAGTTAAATAAAATTAAACTCAAAATATTGTGTATAAATATTTAATATTACACATTATCAAATAAAGTTTGTAAAGTTTAAAGTTGCGTTGAATTATTTCATCAGTGAAATTATAAACTAAATATAAAACTATAAGTTAACTAATGCTGATGTTGACGACGGTGAAAACCTTCTCTGGAACGCCGCGGTGCAAACTTTTAATGAGCAGAAGGTCCTCGCTCCCACAGTCCCTGTTTCGGCGCCAATGTAACAAATCCTTCTAATTTGAAAATACTTTGTTTTTGTTTTTGATTATTATTGTGACGACCATAAAAGCCGACCCTAGTATTTTTTTTTTGTTTTCAAATCTGGTTGCTTATTTCTTTGTATTGGTATGTAGATGTAACAATAAATTAGATTGTGATTTTTTTTTATATTTTCGAAAACCGATAAAATGAATATGAAAAGAGGATTTGGGACAGTCGAATTTGAGAAGCAGTTTGGTTTAAGTAAAGTTTAAAAAAAAAAATGAAAAAGTATATAAAATATATGCACATAGAAATAGATATAAAAATATAATTTTGGTTTAATTAAAATTTTAAAAATAAAAGGAAGTAAAATTAAATTTTGAAAAAAAAAAAAAAACTATAAAAATATTAGTTTGGTTGAATCGAATTTCAAAAGAAAAAGAAGTAAAATTTAAAAGAATTGATTTTTTTCTTGTAAAAATGAAAATGAATATTAGTTTGGTTAAGTAATTAAAAAAAAAACAAAACAATTTACTATAGAAAAACCTAAATAATGATTAATATAATATAATTTAATCTTAAAAATAAGTTATAAACGATTATAAATTTAAAAATGTGGAAATTTTACTTTTCTTTGAGATCATTAAAAGTTTGTGTATAAAAAAAAAACATAAAATTCAAAACAAAGGTTTTTTTTTCAATGGTTTGGAAGAGAGAAAAAAAAATTCTTAAAATTATTATCACTGTGGGTGATCGTTGTATCATAAAACTTACAAAAAAAAAATAAAATTGATGATAATGCCATTGCTCCAAGGATAAGCAGTCCAATTCTATTAGAGGCAATACACAGCAGCCAAACAGTAATAATTTGGATAATTTATAAGAGGAGAGAAGAGAAAAAAAACAAAACGACCAAGTAACTTTCAAGAAAAATCCAGCTACATGTTTTTTTTAGATAAGGTATATTTTTATTATTTCATTTATTTGTTTTTTTTTCTAGTTGTTTTTCTTCCTTTATAAAAATTCATTTGTATTTCACTTCTAAATCATGAAATAGTTAATTTAATTTTTTTTTTAGATATACCAGGGTGACGTGTAACGTCGGCTTTATGCTAATTAACATGATAAAACTAATCCCTATTCTTGATCTGACTCAAATACAAATAACATTCCATTTTCATTTTTCCATTATAATAGTTAAATTTTTCTAATAACACAGACCAGCTTCAATTCATATATTGGCATAAATATAAAAACGCACCCGTTTTTTTTTGCTCAAGTTGGTTTTTTTTTTCCTAATATAAAAAACGTCACAAATCACATTTTGGGATTTGCATGAAAATCTTTTCATTAATTTTCATTCCGGTGTTAAATTTCAAAAAAACCACAGGTCATTTCTATGTTTAAATTTTAAATATAAATTCAATTCCAAATTTAATGTTGAGACTGAAAAAATAGTCATTTTAAAAGTTATAATAATTAATTAAAAAGTTTTTTTCATGTTTTCCTTTATTTACTATTTGCTGAAATAAAACATGAAAAGTGATGAAAAAATTTTGTTTGAGGTTTAAAGCAAAAACATTCCGTGTTTGATTTTAAAAGGGAATAATATTCCTGTTTTCATGTGTTACTTTAAGAAAACAAAAGTTGTAATTTTTTTAAAGTTTTAACAAAGAATAAAAGACAACTAATGTTATTTTATTGTCATAAAGTATTTACTTGCCAATTTTGTTTGTCAATAATATACATAGAACATAGTTTAGTTGAATGATTAAATCAAAGGAGACAAAAATAAATTGTATAAAATGGCAATGTGGCGATTTGTCAAGAATTGATGGTTTTAAATTTCTGTTTGTGAGACCCAATTGAGATTTTAGATGACCAAAATTCGGATACCTGTTATTAAACAATACGTTTTGGGTAAAAAAAAATAGTGATCTAGTGAGATAAATAAACTGTATAATCCGGATTGCAAATGTTAAGTTGGAAATTATAATACGTGATGAGCTAATGTATAAACTGTTTGGATCTTGTGAACCTGGGATTACAAATTTACAAATATAAGTTAAGGGATTGATGAATACAAAAGTGGAAAATACAGGGGATACCGTAGAGATAACAGGAAAAACAAATCAACACCACTCTATTTTGCTGCAGATCACCATCAACTTCAAGCAAATCAAGGTACTGTTATTATTTTCTAAAGTTCTTGAATCTGGTTTCCTTTTTTTTATATAATATGATAGGCTAGGGCGTGTATGTATAAGAGATTCCCATCTCAAGGTTCGTCCGGAAACGTTAGTATCCGGCGAAACTTATAATTATATATAATTTTTTTGTGGTAAAGTCAAATGCTTACAGACGTTAGAAGTTAAATGTTTAAAATTTAAATGTTCGCTAATAATCAGTGTTGTACTATCCTGCGGTTAAAACTGGTTTGTGTATATTCAATTCCCACGACCTCCACTGAAGACTAGCGGGCAATAACCGCATTATGAGTCCCTGCACAAATCGAATCAAATCTAAATTTCCACCCTATTCCCATAGGGGGGAGGGGGGGGTTTAGTTGGCGCCCAAATAAAAATAGCTTTGATAGTTCTCAAAATAATAATAGTTTTGATAAAAAATCATATTGTAATTATCAGGTTGCATTAAAAATTTTGTTTTCATTATTTCGCAAAATTTGTGTTGAATATGAATACAAACTTTTCGTCAACCAAACATGGGTTTCCGTTGTTTTTCAGTTCTGATTTCGTTATATTTAATAATGTTCAACTTCATTTTCATGACCAATAACGGGAATTTTATACATGAAAATAATTAAGTTATGAATAATTTGTTTTAAACATTAAACATTTATATTTCTAAGAAATTATAAATACCTTGTTTGATTTAATGTCAATAGTGTTTAAAATCAGTTCATAATAGGTTTTAGTCCGTTACAATTTTTGTCTTCCTAATCTAACCTCTATTTCCGTATTTCGTGATGATTTTAGATGGATTGATTTAGTTTGCGAAGCCTATTTTAAGGATTACTGTTAGTCTTGATAGTATTTTCTCTGTTAAATGAGAGTTTGATTTTACGCAAATGACAGTCATCCTTATATAATCGGACATAATATTTTTCATGTTTTTTTTTGCTATTCTTTGTATTCCTAAATCCTATTCCTTATCCTATCCCATTCCTAAAATACTGATTATTTGCATTGTCGATAGACTCATTATATCAACCAACTTTACAATTTGTTAACAACTTTTGACTTCACTCTGGTATAATCTCAAGTCTCATTATATAAAAAAAACTTAATTGCTTAAAGTTTGATTTTTTTTATTGAATTTACATGATTTGTATTTTTTTTTATTGTAATTCATACATACAATTTATATTTTTTTTTTTTTATTTTTAGTCATACATACATAATTTTTAAAACTGTTTGTTATATAGAATTATTATTAATTTTGTGTTCGTCGAACATATGATTTGAGTTAGGTATATGTACAAGATATTGTACTATTGAAATATTTCGTTTTGATTATATTGATAAGTTATTCCTGTTATTACTAACATTTAATTAGTTACAAATTTGGCTTGGATTGAAATCGACTGTCCGTTTTCTTTGGGATTTACGAAAACAAAAATATAAAAAAAAAAGAAATCACAGATTAATATTTTTTCTTTTTACTTATTTATGTGATTCAAATATGTGAAAATATATTTGGGTTTTTTCTACAAAACATTTTAGATTTTATTAAAAGTGAAGTGCAATTATATTCTTTAGTTATTGCAATAATAATAAATATAATTTTTTCTTCTTTTTCATTTAATTAATTTTAGAAGTTATAAATTTTGGATTCAAATATTTTAATAATATTATTAGTATAATATTTTTTTTTAGTGACCTTGAATACAAAAAGGAAATAAAATAAAATACAAGGTAATTTCTAGCAAATTTTGTTGTTGAATTCTGATTAAATATTACCATGGACGCTTTCCTTTTGAAACGGGATGAATGGGAGATTGAATGCGAGCTGCGGGGTATTTCGATAAATGATCATATCGCAGTCGAAATTCTACAAAATCGCGTAGTGTTAGAAGACGCTGGTAAAAATATAAAACCAACGAAAATGCACCAGCAGGCAGCAAAACGGCCTAAGGTGTAATGGATAGTCTGGACTAATGTCTGAACCTAGTGTATTATAGTCGCAGCTTCCTTAGTTGTTATTTCTTGTCTTAATCTGTACCGCTCATAATAGTTTCTCTCTCATCCATTCAACATCAATAGTCATATTTCGTATAGTTCCCTTAACCCATAGTTTCCTTATTTTTTTTTTTTTAAAAAAATCTAGCTAAATTTTTAATAGCTGGACAGACATATGTGAGAAAGAAAATTGCACTAGTTACCCTGATTTTATCTATTCATTAATATAACATAATATTGGTTAATTTGGGTTAATTAATAATTTCCTTTAATTATCATCCATATAAACATTAAAAAATTTAATCTTACAACACCCTAAAATTGACGCGCGCTATGCTTCCATTCGATTATTCTCACCATACTACTTGACTTTGAATTTTCTAAACACCAACCGTAATAAAACAACGAAGTTTTCAAACCTCATAACAGCTGTGCGTATTTTTTTCTGGTCGTCAACATACAAAGAATTACTATCTTGCTTTGTTAAAATATCCGATTTATCTTGGTATGAAATTAATATTTTGTTTCCAACCATTTCTCCGTTGTTGAACTGAATTTCACGGTGCTGATATAGTAGATTGTATTTTCATAATACCTAAACATCATAACGTCGATCGAACTTGCATTTGATTCATTTTGAATTCTATGGTAAATGTTATTGATGTGTCGGAGATATCTTGTGTCGCAACCTTATTTTTTTTGCAATAATATCAAATAGCAAACGGTTTTGTATAACTATAAAAAGTTCCCGACAGTTGAAAATCTGATGTAAATTAATTATCTCTCATCTAAAACACCGTATTCGAGTATTGCGAGACTAAAAATTTTGGCTATATAATAAGCCACTGTAAAATTCTTCTTTCTTAATTCTATTACATTTGGATTTGTGTGGTTGACGACGATTTTTTGTCAACTCATCAGACAGCTGATTTTTGTTTGACATTACCTTGTGTTGTGGAGTGTAATAAGTGGTAATCAAATAAGAAAAAAAGAAATTTATATGTTTTTGTTTTGTTCGGTAACTTTTAGTTGTGTTAATTTATTAAAATATTAATGTTAAATTAGTCAGATTTTGTCAGTTTTAATATAGTTTGTGAATTAATTAGAAACTACGATTACAATTTGTATTTTAGTAGAGTGATTCCAATTGCTTGATAGTACGTATTTGTACCATAACGGAAATGATATGTGGATAACGGCTGAAGCGTTTCATTATCAATTTGAGTTATTATGCAAAAAACCACATTGACTACCGATCACGTATAGTCAAACAACTACAAAATATCAATCTTCCTTTTGTTGTAAGGCTTCATATAACAGCAGAAACGTAATTAAAAACATGAATTATAATTGTGAGTGGGAAGAATAACGTAGCTGACGCGCAGTGGTCGAGATATTTTCGAGAGCCGACATGTGCATTTAAGTAATTTTTTTGATCCATACATATATTCCGTTGTATTCTAGTATTCCGACATTATTAAATTTAATGAGATTTTTTTTTTAAATTAAACCCAGCAAAAGAAAAAGAATCACGTAGCATAAATTTATAAAAGTTGATATATAAGGAACATATGATAGTATAAGTGGATGTACTGTAATTTCAATTTTTGTATTGGATGTTTAAAATACAAATCCATTGATGAATCAATTTTTGTTTGCTGCTTACTTAACATTTTTGTTCTAATTCAACTTGGTGATAAAAATAATAAGCGTATTGAGTTTTGGGGGTCAAGTAAAGTGGCTGCTGGTGACTTGAACCAAACCATTTCAAGGTTACGAACGAAAATAGGGCGACGTAAAACGGAAATAAATTAAAAGAAACTAAGAATTAGCAACGTGTTGGCACCACGAAACATACCGAGGGAATAGTGAACGTGGATTTCCCAATATCCAGTTATTTCGAGTGCGTGTTAAACCAGCACCCATTTTAGGTGTGGGTGCGTGAGTAGTATATTTATGCCCAAACTTGTAATACCAACGTTAATTTGGATTTTTTTTTGTTTGTTCGAATTTTATTACGGTAATCTAAACCAGAATGAAGGATTACTGTGCTGAAAATTTATTTATGCCTTAACTAACCGAGAATAAGCAATACTTAATTAAGTCAGAGCCGATTTACATTTTACACTACACGATCAAATAACCTATGTTTGTCGCCATGAATAAAAATTCGGAATTGCAAGCTGATACCCGGGCCCGTTGAAATTTACGAGATATTTTGGAATTTGCGGATCACTGTTATCGCAATACAGGTAAGATAACATGTACTTAATTGCTTCCCATTGATAAAGCTAAGCACCGAATATGGCTGTTAAATCGGAAAACGAAATTTGGGGGTGTTATGGCAAACACGATATTGATTAACCGAGTATGTCTTGGTTTGGGTATACCGACTCCTGCTAGAAAATATTTGGAAATAAACCAAGCGGTTTACTTGAAATCATGCCCACAAATTTAAGGTTCTAAACCTTGTATTGCCTCAGAAGATCGGAGCTATGTAATATATTCTCGACAATTACAAAATGCCTTTTGGGTTTCTTTTTACCTCTCTTAAAAACTAAGCTTTACGACCACGTTTGTGTAATAATTTTTTTTTAAACTAGTGTTGTTGTGGGGCGAATGAATTTGTGGTGTGTTTATGTATGCCTGGATGTATGCATGGCTAAGTATGTGTGCGTGGATGGTAGGTATGTAGGTCATTGTGTGGATGTGTGGGCGTATCTTTGCTTGTGACTACAAATTTTATTTGATATAAACAATCAACGTAGAATATTTTTCGTTTGCTGTGCATGAAATTAAAATATAAAACTAGGAAACAAAAAAACAACAAAAAAAAATTAAACTTGAAAGAACGTCCGACCTAATCCGGTTATAACGAAACCACTCAAACGATATGTTAGTGGCTTATCTGGAATATTAAAAAGATATTACTGATTAGCCAAAAATTTGCAACCTAAATATGAACCAATTTTGTTATACTATCTTCAGTAAATTTTGTAAACCTATTTAGGCCATGTAATTAACCAAGGGATATTTAACCAGTGTTCTTCGTTAGTTCTCCAACGAGCAGATTATAAAAAATTAAGTGCAAACTGAAGCGCTACCAATAGAAATGCGTTCTTCTGGTTTTTTTTGTTTTGTTACGTTAAAGTTTTTCTTATGTGTTCAATATTTGAGATATCCAAAAATAGGATTTTCTTCATGGGTGGTCTCCAGTGAAAATCGTAACGAAATATCTATACTTACCGTTGTTTCTAAATGTAATTCGGACAATAACATAATCCACTGCCAATAAAAACAAAAAAAAAACCTATTGTTATTAGTAACTAAAAATCGATCAATTGTAAACCACTGGCTTGGTTCGAATGTGTTTGAATGTGGATCTGGGTACTAGTGTGCACATGTGAGCGAGCGAATGGGAGTGAATGTGGGGGTTGGACGTGCCGTTCGCGGGTCTGTCGCCAAAGGGGTCGCCAGAGTCTCCTTTTTCCACTTGTTATTCTTTTTCCATTTCCGTAATTATTCTGAATTCGCGTACATTTCCGTATTTGTACTGGAGTAGCAGGGTTTACCAATCGGACTCCATACTGTGATTAGCCGGAGCACAAAAAAAAACCTCAATTAGCTACGCGACCTGCTATGCCGCTTCATTGGTTCGCCAATGAAAAAGCTCTTCATTACAAAGGCAGAAATTGAGCTGTGTCAGAACAAATTAAAAGAACTTCAAACTCTTATCAACCAACTTTCTGAATTAGATTCAAGTGAGCAGGACTTATCTGCACACTCAATTGAATCACGTTTGATTCACATTGTAAACCGATTGCATCGTGCTGCTACATCCCCAACTTATGGTGCCGAAGCTCGAACTGTATTTAAACATTGTGAGGACCTGGCGGATAATCTTCAGGTGTATTTAAAAGATATCAGTAGACTCAATGTCTCTATCGAAGCGGCGAAAGCTGTAGAAACAAAAACTGATTTTGATAATATTCCACAAAAAGAATCAACATCGCCTCTGGTAGAACTACCTGGTCATCAATTAGGCTCATCTACTGAATACCAAAGCCCAGAAATGTCTTCCAAGCCCGGTACCTCTAAAGAAGCTAATCTTATTGAGTCAAATCATATCCTTAGGGAAATGATGAAACATGTTCAGAAGCTGAGTGAACAGGTTGCAGATTTGACTATAAGATGTAATGATTTTCAATCAAAGCCAACCCCAATTATGAATTTGCCAAAAGAGCAATTAAACGATGAATTTTTAATTCCTCACTCGTTGTCTCATCTACAGTCTCTGAGAACTTCAGTAAAACCACCTTCCTCTGAACCGAATGTCTCATTTCCCACTCATCTGCCTATGGTGAAGTGTGAGCAGTTGCTGGGTGGGTGGGTGGGTGAGTTTTCTGCATAGGATCTTGATGAAACTTTGGCAAATGATACAGGTTCACTTGAAAATAGAAGATCTGGATTCATTTTAAATTTGGACAAAATGGCGGGGGGTCTCCCGAACACCTCTAAGTTTAAATCTTGAATAACTTCTGATCTCGAGCTATGATCTTATTGAAACTTAGTATATAAGGTTTTAATACTGTTTCCAATATTTCTGCATACCAACTTCCGGTTTGTCACTTCCGGTTAAAAAGTTTTTTTTTCAGGTGTTTATCCCTACTGTAGCCTACAATTACCGATCGATTTTCATGAAACGTTGCAAAAAGCTTTTAAATAACATGAGAAAGATTTTATCAGCTTTTGGAGCATATTGGATAAAGGGTTGGGGGGTCCACCATACAACAGGTGGTTTTTTTCACAAAGTTTTTATGTTTGTTGGGAGCATAAAACATTCATTCGTGAATGAATTTTGATGACACTTTGGAAAAAGATGCAAGCATGTATGACAAAGAACTGATTAGTTTTTGAGCGATAGTGAACAAAGTGGTGGGGGGTCCCTGGAGCACCTGTTTTTTTGAAAGCTCTATAACTTCTGTACGTGATAAGCGAATTGGATGAAACTTGGTACATGAGTATGTAGTACGGTTTAAAATAGTTCTGCATCCCAACTTCCGGTTTTTCACTTCCGGTAAAAAAAATTTTTTTGTACTTTTTTGAAGTTTTTTCAGTGTCTTTATGCACACTACAGCCAACAATAATGAAGTGATTATGATGAAACTTATGGAATAGGGTTCCAATTAGTGTGAAAAGATAATTATTATGTTTTAGGACACATTGATCAAAGTGGTGGGGGGTCTACCATACAAATGCTGACTTTTCACATTTTGTTTTTTAAGTTTGTTGGGAGCATACAGACTTCATTCATTATTCAATTTTAATGACACTTTGGCAAATGATGGAGACTTAAGTAACAAGGAACTGATTAGTTTTTGGATAATATTGGAATAAGTGGTGGGGGTCCTACCGAACACCTGTTTAATGTGTCACACTTTTTTCAATGTTTGTTGGGAGCACACAGCATTCGTTCGTTATCGAATTTTGATGACACTTTGGAAAAAGATGCAAGCATGTATGACAAAGAACTGATTAGTTTTTGAGCGATAGTGAACAAAGTGGTGGGGGGTCCCTGGAGCACCTGTTTTTTTGAAAGCTCTATAACTTCTGTACGTGATAAGCGAATTGGATGAAACTTGGTACATGAGTATGTAGTACGGTTTAAAATAGTTCTGCATCCCAACTTCCGGTTTTTCACTTCCGGTAAAAAAAATTTTTTTGTACTTTTTTGAAGTTTTTTCAGTGTCTTTATGCACACTACAGCCAACAATAATGAAGTGATTATGATGAAACTTATGGAATAGGGTTCCAATTAGTGTGAAAAGATAATTATTATGTTTTAGGACACATTGATCAAAGTGGTGGGGGGTCTACCATACAAATGCTGACTTTTCACATTTTGTTTTTTAAGTTTGTTGGGAGCATACAGACTTCATTCATTATTCAATTTTAATGACACTTTGGCAAATGATGGAGACTTAAGTAACAAGGAACTGATTAGTTTTTGGATAATATTGGAATAAGTGGTGGGGGTCCTACCGAACACCTGTTTAATGTGTCACACTTTTTTCAATGTTTGTTGGGAGCACACAGCATTCGTTCGTTATCGAATTTTGATGACACTTTGGAAAAAGATGCAAGCATGTATGACAAAGAACTGATTAGTTTTTGAGCGATAGTGAACAAAGTGGTGGGGGGTCCCTGGAGCACCTGTTTTTTTGAAAGCTCTATAACTTCTGTACGTGATAAGCGAATTGGATGAAACTTGGTACATGAGTATGTAGTACGGTTTAAAATAGTTCTGCATCCCAACTTCCGGTTTTTCACTTCCGGTAAAAAAAATTTTTTTGTACTTTTTTGAAGTTTTTTCAGTGTCTTTATGCACACTACAGCCTACAATAATGAAGTGATTATGATGAAACTTATGGAATAGGGTTCCAATTAGTGTGAAAAGATAATTATTATGTTTTAGGACACATTGATCAAAGTGGTGGGGGGTCTACCATACAAATGCTGACTTTTCACATTTTGTTTTTTAAGTTTGTTGGGAGCATACAGACTTCATTCATTATTCAATTTTAATGACACTTTGGCAAATGATGGAGACTTAAGTAACAAAGAACTGATTAGTTTTTGGATAATATTGGAATAAGTGGTGGGGGTCCTCCCGAACACCTGTTTAATGTGTCACACTTTTTTCAATGTTTGTTGGGAGCACACAGCATTCGTTCGTGAACGAATTTTGATGACACTTTGGAAAAAGATGCAAACATGTATGGCAAAGAACTGATTAGTTTTTGAGCGAAAGTGAACAAAGTGGTGGGGGGTCCCTGGAGCACCTGTTTTTTTGAAAGCTCAATAACATCTGTACCTGATAATCGAATTGGATGAAACTTTGTACATAAGCATTTAGTATGCTTTACAAAAATTCTGCATCCCAACTTCCGGTTTTTTGCTTCCGGTAAAAAAATTTTTTTTTACTTGTTGGCAGTTTTTTCAGTATCTTTATGCACACTACAGCCTACAATAATGAAGTGATTATGATAAAACTTATGGAAAAATTTCAATTAGTGTAAGAAGATAATTATCATCTTTTGGGACACATTGATCAAAGTGGCGGGGGATCTACCATACAACTGCTGACTTTTTACACTTGGTTTTTAAAGTTTGTTGGGAGCATACAGATTTCATTCATTAATCAATTTTAATGGCACTTTGAAAAAAGATAAAGACTTTATTGACAAAGAATTGACTAGTTTTTGGACAATATTGGGATAAGTGGTGGGGTCCTCCCGAACACCTGTTTATTGTTTCAATGTTTGTTGGAAACATACAACATTCGTTCGTTAAGTAATTTTGATTACACTTTGCAAAAAGATGCAAATATGTATGGCAAGGAACTGATTAGTTTTTTTAGCGATAGTGAACAAAGTGGTGGGGGGTCCTCCAAGCACCTGTTATTTTGGAAGCTCAATAACTTCTGTACCTAATAATCGAGTTGGATGAAATTTGGTACATACCCATTTAGTAAAGTTTACAACAGTTCTGCATCCTAACTTCCGCTTTGTCACTTCCGATAAAATTTTTTTTACTTTTTTTCGTACAACAGAATTTATGTTTGTTGGAATACTACTGCCTGCTTTAATATTTTTATTATTAGAACTACGAAGTTAGCTCATTATATATCCAGAACACTATGTTTCCAGAGCTGTGGTGAAGTCAGCCTATGCATCAGCGTCGCAATATTTTTTATTAAAACTTACAGTTCCCACACCTATAGGGTGAACACGAAGTTAATAGGCACGGATCATTGCAAATTTGTTGATGCTGTTCTTGTGGGTGAATCTCGACTGCTACTGCTGAAGGTCGCGCATTTTATAGTTTTTGTTCTATTCGTTGGAATAGTATGGATCAACTTACCTCAAACAAACGAAAAACTAGGATACTATATTGGTAAAATGAAAAGGTCGGTGAGTTGCATTTTACTAAACTATCATACAGCAATTTTCCTCAATTGAATATATAAATACATTAATGGATGTTTAAACACCTAAATAAGTTGACAACAACAGGGTGTTATTATTGGGAAGGCAAGTTAAGGTCGGGTTGTCTAAGTTTACAAAAAAAAAGGAAGAAAATAAGAATAAATAAAACCTCATCAATCCACAAGTCAAAAGCAATTCGTATACATTAACTTTAATCGCGTATCTTGTTATAATTCTTTACATTTTCATTAGTTATATTTACTATTACGACACTAGCGTAAGAATGAAATATTAGTACCAAAACGTTTTAGAGATTTTACCTGGCAAGAGCCATAACGGAAATTTCCTTTCTTTTGGTGGAATAACTGAAACCTCATTTTTTTTCTCTATTGTATATTTATATCCCGGATACATGTATGAAACGTTTATATAACAATACATAGCATTACAATCCTTTATATCAACAGTTTAAATTATTAAAAAAAATGGAATTTGAATTTATTATTCTTATTGGGTGTTTCCCCAATTAACGTTACATATGGCGTTCATATCAGAAGACTAATTTTATCTGTATATAATATATGTATATGAATCTATATAACAGTTCTGAACTGAATATCAAGTTGATGTATGAACAGTTGAATTATATAGTGTATCTCTACTATATATGTTCATGCAATCCTCCGTCAATGGTTCAACTGGTATTGAATTTTCTTCTCTCTTTTGTCGCCAAGATCTTTAATTTTATTCGAGTTGCTGTAGTTTTCGATGTCCAAATAAAGTTTAAAATTAATTAATGGTTTTGCTCCTTTGACGGTTATATTTGCCTTTTTAACATTTAATACAACAGTAATACAATAAAGTGTTACAAAAGTGTTTTAGTGAAATAAGTTTGGATTTGTATTGTGTTCTTGGGTAAGTCCAAAGAGAATCCCACCATAGGAGCGTCAGGGTCAGTTTTGGAATGGCTGCAAAAACTTTCTTCAGAAATTTCATCATTGAGCAGACCATCAAGTGCGACTAGCTCACACGAATTAACTAAGAACTGTAATACCATATTTGATCTTCAAACGAAATTTGATCAGGATTTAAAGACGTTGTTGGAAAGCTGTATTAAGGGACAAAATACAAAACAACAGCCTCGATAATGAACATCAAAAACAAATATGCCATTTAATTTGTGATTTTCATAAATCTAAATTTCAAAGAATGACTTATGCGGATATGGAGAGATGGTCGAAAAGCATTTCGTTTATATTTCCTAACGAAAATTCAGTAAGTTTTTTCTGTTTCAATAAAATTTCGATTAGTGTTTCTAAATTTATTAAATCTACTTTCTTCATGGAACGAAAGAGTGGTAAAAGAACCCCACTGGAAAGCTACATTCTTGTTGAGTAAACGTTGAATGTGTGCTAGATCAAAAACAAGTTGGAGAAAAAAAAATGATATGATTGATAATACCATAAATGCAGAAAATATGGGTTTGTTTCTTACATACAATTTTTCAATTACATTTAAGAATAACTAAAGTTAATTTTTATTAAATAGAACTTCTGGGAGGACACAAATGTTGGTTGGCACAGTTTTAGAACTCTTCAAAAAATCTCCAACATTTACTTAAAGAAGATATAAATATACATAGATATAATATATACATGCACAAATATTTTATAAAATTATACTTTTATTTTATTATTCTTAAACAATTTACATTTTCTCTTTGATTTAAATTTTCATTTCCTTTAAAACAAAATTTGCTTCTCATCCAATATGATGAGTTTTGCACAAAAATTTTGCAAGTATTGTGACGGCGAAAAAGAAATCCTCTTTTATAAACATGTTTATTAATTGAAATTGAGTGACGAAACTAAACAGTCAACAGTAGTACAGAAAAATGTAGCTGCGTTTACCATAATTTAAGAAAATTAATAAATTTATTATTGAGTTTGAAAACTATTATTTTCATAGTAAAAATTGAAAATAGTCCGTCGTTACAAAACTAGGAGAAACTAGGATAGTGATGATAGAACTAACATCACTATCCGTTGTTTATCCTAGAAGAAAGGACTATGACAATTGCCAATTACGACTTGCTACAAAAATTGTTTTGATTATATAAATTATTTATTATTGGATGACGACAGTACGGAGAAGGCTTTTTTTTATATATAGGTCAAAATTTAATTTCATTGTCCTCTTGTTCAATTTACAACTTAGTAGTCATCTTTTTTATAAATCAAGTGAAACATGTCTTTTTAATTGTGCACAATAAAGAAATTTATAAAATAACTTTAAAATTGGTTTGATATAGTATTGGATTGATGAGTCCTTGTGATCTTCAGAGTGTAACATTGTTCAACATTTTTGGGGTATCAAGTTATAAATAAAATAACTAATGTAGTATTTTTTTCTATCGCCATTTTTAATGGCGAAAGAACGGCATCATCTGCAAATACTGTATTGATTGGTCTGCCGCATCATCTTCGATAATTGTATATGAATTGTATTATACGGCATCATCTGTAAATACTGTATTGATTGGTCTGCCGCATCATCTTTGATAATTGTATATGAATTATATTATACGGCATCATCTATAAATACTGTATTAATTGGTCTGCCGCATCATCTTCGATAATTGTATGTGAGTTATATTATACGGCATCATCTATAAATACTGCATTAATTTGTCTGCTCCATCATCTTCAATAATTGTATATGAATTGTATATTTAATTATTGGCGAATTAACGGCATCATCTGTAAATACTGTATTGATTGGTCTGCCGCATCATCTTCGATAATTGTATATGAGTTATATTATAGTCATCATCGTACTAACGGCAGCATCTGTAATTATTGTATTAGATTGTCTGCCGCATCATATTCGATAATTCTACCTAAGTTATATCATAGTCATCATCGTACCAACTGCATCATCGTTAAACATTGTATTAATTTGTCTGCCGCATCAGCTTCGATAGTTGCACATGAGATATATTTTAATCGCAGGAGGGATCGATTTTGATCGATTATGATCAATGTTGATCTACGGGTCTGACTACCCTGCGTACTCCAGTTCCTGCCATTGACATATGAGTTAGCGTGAGATATCACATACCACTGGCAATGGCAGGAGATGTCATTAGCCAAGATGATATCTTAGGGTGCTGGCGGACGAACTTTAAATAGTCAACGGCAGCACTTCCAGTCTTAGCTGGGCAGCGTTCCGTAGCGGTACCGCTCATTAGCTCTTCCGAGGAATCGAACCAACACGTAGTTATGTGTGGGCTTTGTGCCTCGATTGAAGTGGTGGGCGGTGCGTCTGGGGTGCGCTGCATCAGCTGGATTATTGGCATTTAGTTTTGTTTTGTTTTCTGCAAATTTCTCACAATTTGTTTTTCACTTATTATTTTGTTATTATTTCTTCATCTTATCATGAAATATTGGCATATGTCATATTTTGTAGTATGATAGGATTTTTTACTTAGTTATGCATTTTAAAATAAAACACAAAAAAATAAAATAAACATTTTGATATATATATGGCAGTACAACCGAAAAAAAATAAGTCTGCAAGTGGTAAAGCAAACTTGCGCAATCCACCCGCCCATAAAGCGGCATGTCCACGGAATTTGCAGGGACAAAACATATATGAATCAATAAAAAATTTTAAAATACATGTTCAAAACATCTGCGGATTGAACGCTAACCATGACCACGTGCAACATCATCTTGAGCACGACAAACCGAACATTCTATTCCTTACAGAAACACAAGTTTCTGAAAATTTTCTCTTTATAGAATCGCTTAATTCCAAATATAGGCTCGAATCAGCTTTCAAACTCCATCAGGGCGTATGCGCATTCATTCATGAGAGTGTTGCGTACACGCGCTTTCCAAATTTTGAACTACACGGTGACGGCTTCAATACATTGGTTTTAAAGATTTGTCTTCCAGAAATGACTTTTTTTACAATAGCTTTATACCGGTCCCCCAACAAACGTAACCCAAACTTTTTTAATATACTGACAAAAATTATGGACGAGATTAGAGCAAAGTCCCCTAATTGTGAAGTTATCGTTACCGGTGACTTCAACGTCCACAACAAATCATGGTTGGAATTCTCCAAATCGACCGACGATGTTGACAATAGTGGAAAACTGGCAGAAATTTTTGCCGCGTCTCAGGGCCTATTCCAAATTGTAAAAAGCCCGACTTTCACTCCCCGTAATGGCGGTGATAATAGTTTTCTACTAGATCTCTATCTTACCACAATGCCAGATATTACGAGTGTCGATGTTGCGAAAGGTAGTATTGGAAATTCTGATCATTATTTAATCTCATCAGTTATCAAAACTGATTTACTTAAAACTACAGCTCCCAAACCCCGTAAAATATTTCACTACTCAAAAATGGATAAGAGTGGTCTTCAAAATTTTTTCCATGGTTTCCCTTTCGACCGTCATTGTTTTTACACTGACAATGTAAATGTTTCTGCTCAAAACTTTACAGAAACCATCCAATTTGCTATAAATAAATTTGTCCCTTTCTCCATAGTAAAACCCAAACAAAAATACTTGTATTCGAAAGCTGCCAAAACGGCACTTAGAAACAAACGTAGATCATTTAATATTTGGATTCATAACAAAACTCCCACTAATCGATCCCAATATCTAAAGGCCAACAAAATATCTAATCAGATTATCTCAAACGAAAAGTCCGAAATTGACAGAGCGAAAGCCTCAAAACTTACGTCTATGTCTGTTTCTGACAAGAGTTTCTACAGTGCCATTAATTCTTTAAATTCTGGTACAAAATTTTCTATTCCCCCTATTATTGATGGTGATTTAATCGTCAATGATCCCGCAAGAAAAGCTAACTTGTTCGCTGAACGCTTTGCTCTGAACTCCACTGTTTTGGAAACTCCTAAAGAAATACCCGAAATCCAGTCTTCAGGAGTTAATATGAATGAACTTCACTTCAAACCCAAAATAGTCGCTAAACTTTTAAAGGGGTTAAACATCAACAAAGCATCAGGAATGGACAATATTCCACCCATTATTTTAAAAACCTTTTCCAAAGAACTTGCACCAACTTTAACTAAAATATTCTACCAATCCTACAAATCTGGTATATTTCCCTCGTGCTGGAAGTTGGCAAATGTCCAGCCCGTCCCCAAAAAGGGACCAAAATCCGATATCTCAAATTATAGGCCAATAGCTTTACTATCGGTCCTATCCAAAGTCTATGAGCATTATATTAATACACATATTTCAAAATTTCTGGAAGAAAATCATTTAATATCCGACAGCCAATACGGTTTTCGAAACAAAAGATCAACTACCGATCTATTAAACTATGTAGCGCATTGTTGGAACAGCATACTTGATAAAGGTGGTGAAACATACGTTATCGCTTTAGACATCTCCAAGGCATTCGATCGAGTCCGATGCCAACTTAATCAACAAGCTCGTTGCGTACGGTTTTCATCCCAATGTTGTGAAGCTGATTCAAAATTTTCTATCCGACCGATACATTTCGGTAACCTTAGACGGATATTCTTCTGAGTCTAAACTAATTAACGCTGGTGTACCCCAAGGCTCAGTATTGTCCCCAACCCTATTTTTGATTTATATCAACGAATTGTTGAAAATCACCAGCAACCCAATAAATAGTTTTGCAGATGATAGTACTCTGCACAAGTCGTTCGAGCCCCTTCCTTCAAAAGGTAAAATGCACGAACGAATTAATCCTGCCCGGAGAGACGCTGCCATAAACGTGAACAAAGACCTGAATAAAGTCGCCGACTGGGGTGACCAAAACCTTGTCAATTTCAACTCCACCAAAACACAGCTGTTGATTGTTTCCAGATTAAAGACCGAGTTCCCCAAAGATATTTTATTTAGTATGTGTGATGAACCAATAGGTGAATGTAAAAACATTCGTTTATTGGGTGTCACAGTTTCAAATGACCTACTCTGGAACGATCATGTAATGGCGATGGCAAAAAGCGCGTCTAAAAAACTCGGTCTCCTAAATAGATGCAAAAAATTTTTCACTCCATACCAATTGCTCCATGTTTATAAGTCCTATATTCGTCCCTGTATGGAGTACTGCTGTCAAGTTTGGGGTGCTGCCTCTGTTTCCATCTTGGCCCTCTTGGACTCTGTTCAAAAGCGAGCTATACGAATTGTAGGTGATCGAACTTTGACATCACAACTTGATTCCCTACAACATCGTCGCACTGTTGCTGACCTCGTTGTTTTTTACAAATATTACATCAGCAGTGCTCAGATGAAATCAGCGGCATCATGCCTCAAACTTATTCTTACCCCCGTTCCACTCGGCAATCGGCTGCCGCAACCAGTGAAACGGTAAAGATCCCGCGCTGTCATACTGGCAGATCGCAGAGAGACTTCTTTGTCCGAACTGCGTACAAATGGAATAGTTTGCCGGAACACTTAGTCTCAGGTGGCTTCAACCCATAGATGTTTAAAAAAAGCGTTAATCTACACCTCAGAACGCCAGTTGTTGTGGGACCCAGGTCTAGACCTAGGTCTTAAAAGGTATTTATGTGTTGTTGTGACACATATTCTAAACCCTATTACACAACACATTTTATTAAAAAAAAAAAAAAAAAAAAAATCATCATTGTACAAAACGCCATCATTTGTACGAACTGAATTAATTTGTCAGCCACATCGATGTCAATAATTGTCCAGAATTTATATGCTAATTCATCATCGCATCAACGGCGTCATCTTAAGCCGTATCAATTCATTAAGTGTGCATAAGATCACTAGAATATCAACATTATAAGCTGGAACTGATGCTCAATCATCGTCAGATACAGACCACTAGCTCACTTCAGGAGCATACATTTCAAATAACAAAAATTTCATTCAGTTAAGGTTTTAATTTAAAGTATACATTTTTCCGATATTTAATTTTCAATATTAAAACATTGGAATTGTACACTTTAATTGGTTTTTTTTACTAAATAGAACAAAAGAAAGGAAAAAGTGAAGAAAAAAAAAAGAAAACCAAAAAGATTGATTTAGATATAACTTATACAATGGCAACTCTTTTTGTTCTCAGAAAATGCCATATAAAAATGTCATTGTTTTAAAAATAAAACTTAAGTTTAAACTGTTTTATCTTGGATTAAAATAAATCATTGTATGAGGAATAAGGCTGAGTTTATTTTTTGATAATTGGAAGAAGGCTGAATTTATTATATTACATACATTTGGAAGAAGGCTGAGTTATTAATTATTGTATACAATTTGGAAGAAGGCTGAATTAACTATATTATATACAGTTGGAAGAAGGCTGAGTTATTAATTATTGTATACAGTTGGAAGAAGGCTGAGTTATTATAATTGGAAGAAGGCTGAGATATTATTATTGAAAGAAGGCTAAGATTATTATTGTGTAAGGAATAAGGCTGAGTTTATTGTCTGTTGATAATTGGAAGAAGGCTGAATTTATTATCTGGTGAGGCAGGATTATTTAACAGCATTCAACGTAAGTTTACTATGATCTTTTTTTATATATAAATGTTTTTTTTACACTCTACTAGATTATTGCTAAAATGTTAGGTTTAAAATTTTTTTTGTTTTGTTAAGAGATTCGCACTTTTCGATACGTCTGGAAATGATCCGTGTCCCGTAATTTATTTCTGTTATAAAGGTCCAATAGACTATGTTGTGCCAGGACTATTGCTATTTTGCTCTAAAAATGATAGTTTTTTTTTCAATTATAATTTCATTAATTTTCTCAAAAGTCACTATATTTTTGTATGCTACTGTGTCGCTATATTTTTGTACGCTACTGTTAAGATTTACTTACGTCACTCAATTTCAACAATAAACATGTAAATATTTTTTTTGTGATTTTAATAAACTTTTCAAGTTTTTTTTTACTTGGAAAAAGAGGGGAACTGTTTATTGTTGATGGAAGGGGAAACAGAGAAGCTGATGAGATATAAATAAGAATAAATTTGTAACGTCCGCTATATTCGCCTAAACAATAATAAAACCAATTCATCTTCTGTTTCTAATTCAATAAAAATGTATTTCAATAGTTTCAGTTCACTTTTACATTGATAATAATTTTAAAATTTGCTAATACTTAACGGCTAGTTAAATTTCGAATATACTATAAAGAACAAACGAACGTACTCAATTTTATTTCCAATTCTAACGAACAGATGTCGTTGCTAATCTTTGCTGAATTTTGGTATTGCACGATTTGTTTTTTTTTTATTAGAAGATGTAAAAACAAGAAAAGTCACATTATTTTTTGTTTCAAAACGAAGTCGATGTTTTGAAGAATTTTCTTTGGTAGATTGATTCGGTTGTTAACTCTAAAAGTGAAAACACATTTTCTTAATTCCGATTTTGTGATTAAATGAAAAGAAAAACAATTCAGTTGGTGTCAATAACCACACAATCTTCTTGTACAAAAAGAGAAGAAATAAATATTATCTTATATTGATGTTATATTCTTATATTCTTGGTTTAAATTTCTATTACCAATTAGCAGTTCTATTTATTACTGGGTAAAATCAATTAACGATATAATGCAAATCGAATTTCCCCAAAGAAATTGCCTTATCGATTCGTTATAGGGGAATAAACGAAAAAAAAGAGAAATAAAATGGCGTTACCTGAATATAAATAGAACGCGCTAGAAAACTTCGGTCGCTTATTATATTTTGATACTTGTTGATGGAACAGAGAACTGTTAGAATCGTTTTTGTTTGTGAACTCTCGGTGGTCTTGATTAACTTAAATAGTAAAAAGTTTTTGTGCTTGTTTTTAAAAGCTGTAAAGTACATAGTTTGTTCAATTTGGGGCAGGTTCTTACCTACTAACGTAATTGAATTAGAGAACGTTACAACACGCTTACATGTTTGGCTCACGAATTCAAATTAAACATCAAAATAAATTTCGATCTGTTGGTACCGTGAAAGTTAATTGAAAAATAAAACAAACAAAAAAAAAACTTTAAAATATACTACGCATGTAAACGCGCGTATTGTAATGGATAGTCTGGACTAATGTCAGAACGCAGTGTGTTACAGTCGCAGTTTCCTTAGTTGTTGTTCCTTATATTAATCTGTACCACTTGTAATAGATTCTCATCCCTCCATCATCAATAGTCATATTTCATGTAGTTTCCTTAACCCATAGTTTCCTTATATTTCTTGCAATCTACTAAATCTGCAATAGCCGGACAATCGTATGGGAGAAAGAAAATTGCACTGATTACCTTGATTTATTTATTCATTAATATAACACAGTATTGGTTAATTTGAATTAATTAATAATTTTCATTAATCATCATCCGTATAACCACTAACAATTAATCAGAATTTAATCTTGCAACGCACTAAAATTGACGCGCGTTATACTTCCATTCGATTGTTCTCGCCTTACTACTTGAGTTTGAACTTTTTTGTTTCAAAACACAAACCATAATGAAACAACGAAATTCTCAAAACCTCATAACAGCTACGTGTATTTTGTTTCCAATCGTCAACATACAACGAATTACTATTTCTGCTTTGTTAAACATTTGATTTGTCTTTGTATGAGTGTTTTGCTTTAAACAATCCTTCCGTGATTGATCTGAACGTCACTGTATTGATATTGCAGGATGTAGTTATTAAATGTCTAAACATCATAACATTGATCGAATCTGTATTTGATTCATTTTGAATTCAATTATACGTGTTATGAATGTGTCGGAAATATTGTGGGTCCCAACCTTATTGTCATACAATATTATCAAACAGCAAACGGTTTTGTGTAACTATAAAAAGTTCCCAATAATTTGAAAATCTGATGTAAATTAATTATCTCCCATCTAAACACTGTATTCGAGTTATTGCGAGACTGAAAATTTGGCTATATAATGAGCCACTGTAGCCTTTTCACTCTCTTAGTCTATTACATTTTTTGATTAGTGTAGTTGACGTCTCATAGTCTATTAGATTTATGATTTGCTGTTTGACGTTTTTATTTTTGGGGGAGTCGATTGTCAACCATTGGTATTGGATTTTTGTCTTTGGATGTTTTTGCGGATGGAGAAAATAGTGGATAACTGAAGGAGAAAACCATTGGATATAATCAACAATAAAAGGTATTAGGAATTGGACTATTTGGAAACAGATTGAATCCTTGGACTGAAAGGTCTACGTGTTTTTTTTGGATTGATAACGGATCATATGAGCCTGTAAGTTATTTTCAATTATACTCCTTTTTATGAAGTGCATAATTAAATTGGTGTGAAGAAGATTAACAACATGGCATTCGAACAATTGTTTGGGAGAAATGTCAAGTCCTGATTATTAATTGGAGAATAAAAATTTTCTGGTCTCATTACTCAAATCACATTGAGCACAGGAATAGTGAAATTCGTTAGTGTCACTCAATTATAGTCCATTAAATTCGTGGCTATGGAAACTTACAGTGCCACCTGGCAAAACCCTACATGTTTATCAAATTGAAATCAATATCTAGTCAAATCCATTCGTGTTGTTGATATCCTGTGTATTTTATGTGTAAAATTAAAATCCATGTCTAGTCAAATTTATGAGTGCTGTTAAGATGAAAGTATATTTATAAACAAACTCAAAATTCATGTTTAGTCAAATTAATTAGTGAGGTTGCAAAAAAAAAATATATTTGTATGTAAAATTAAAATCCGTCTCGAGTCAGATTCAATTGTGTTGATGAGATACAGTATATTTTATGCGTAAAAGTCAAATCTATATCTAGTCAAAATTTAAAAGTGTTGTTAAGGTTAAAATATATTGTTAATCCAAATTAAGATCTATGTCTAGTCAAATTTATTAGTGTTGTTAAGATGAAAGTATATTTATAAACAAACTCAATTTTAGTCAACTTAATTAGTGAGGTTGCAAACAAATATATTTATATGTAAAATTAAAATCCATATCTAGTCAAATTCAATTGTGTTGATGAGATACAGTATATTTTATGTGTAAGAGTAAAATCTATATCTAGTCAGAATTTAATAGTGATGTTAATATAACAAGAAAAATATATTTATCTGTAAAATTAAAATCAGTATCTAGTCAAATTTAATAGTGTTGTTACAAAAAAATTTACTTATAAACAAAATCAGAATTCATATGTAGTCAGATTACTTAGTGTTGTGAATAAAAAAAAAAAATATATATTTATCTGTAAAATTAAAATCCATATCGAGTCCAAATTTAATGTGTGGTTAAGATCCCGTGATTTACGTAACCTTGAACTTGTATTTAGTAAATGTTTTATGTTGCCAAGGTGAAATATATATGTAACATTAAATCGGCCTTCAGTGCAGTGTTACGTATTTCAACTCAACAGTTGTAAACAAATTTGTGCGGTTGTTACCACATATTTTATATACTTCACCGCGACAGTTGTAGAACCTTTTTGCTGTGACCACCGTATGTGTGACCTGTTTCAGCTTAGCATTGGTATCAAGATTTCGTTAATATCCCATATCACCAGACATCATTCACATCCAAGTTTTACTTTGGCTGTCTTATATTGAATTTATTGCAAAGCAACATTTTTACAATATTTTGGGATATTTCAACTGATTATTTATATGCAATTTTTGCTGATATTATCGTATTTTCAACGCAACATTTTTACAATATTTTGGGATATTTCAACTGATTATTTATATACAATTTTTGCTGATATTACCGTATTTTCAAAGCAACATTTTTTTTTTCACAATATTTTGGGATATCTCAACTGATTATTTATATATAACATTTGCTGATACTATCATATTTTCAAAGCAACATTTTTACAATATTTTGGGATATTTTCAACTGATTATTTATATACAATTTTGGGCTGATATTACCGTATTTTCAAAGCAACATTTTTACAATATTTTGGGATATTTCAACTGATTATTTATATACAATTTTTGGCTGATATTACCGTATTTCCAAAGCAACATTTTTACAATATTTTGGGATATTTCAACTGATTATTTATATACAATTTTTGCTGATATGGTCGTATTTCCAAAGCAACATTCTTACAATATTTTGGGATATTTCAACTGATTATTTATATACAATTTTTTTGCTGATATTACCGTATTTTCAAAGCAACATTTTTACAATATTTTGGGATATTTCAACTGATCATTTACATACCATTTTTGCTGATATTACCGTATTTTCAAAGCAACATTTTTACAATATTCTGGGATATTTCAACTGATCATTTACATACCATTTTTGCTGATATTACCGCATTTTCAAAGCAACATTTTTACAATATTTTGGTATATTTCAACTGATTATCTATATGCAATTTTTGCTGATATTATCGTATTTTAAACGCAACATTTTTACAATATTTTGAGATATTTCAACTGATTATTTATATACAATTTTTGGCTGATATTATCGTATTTCCAACGCAACATTTTTACAATATTTCGGGATATTTCAACTGATTATTTATATACAATTTTTGCTGATACTGACATATTTTCAACTCCATATTTACACCGACTTGTTTGCGATTGCTGCCAAATTGTCCACGCACCAGTGGATCATTCGTACATTTAATTTTCTGTAATACCACACCTGTTGGATGAATCAGCACTGATGGAGGGCTAAGGCCGAAGACCTTTGACGACTGGAGGATTAATCATGGGGTGAGTGGACTTGTTTTATTTCCTTTTTATTTTTTTTTTTATGTCATTTTATTTGTGGTCTAACTAAGAAGTGTGAATGTGTGGGCGAACGTTAGTATGCGTGAAGTGTGAGTGTGTGAGCGTCTGAGAGTGATTGTGGGGGGTTGGACGTGTTGATCGTGGGTCTTTCGCCAATGGGGTCGCCAGAGTCTCCTTTTTTCACACTTGCATTTTTTTTATCCATTTCTGTAAATTTTAGTAAATAGCGTACATTTCTGTATTTGTGCTGAAGTAGCAGGGTTACTTTATCGTTCCCATGGGCCGAAGCTAGCTTGGGGCTTGAAAATCAATCTCGCTAGGTACGCTTCCTGCTATGTCCTTCTCATTGGTTCGCCAATGAGAAAGCGCTTCATTACAGTATTTACTATAACCGATTGTGACTCTTATTTGTCTACTCATTTTGTCTGATTAGATCACAGTTTTTGTGTTGTGTTTTTTTTCTGACAGCTATGTCTGAACTTTTTTGTTGCATGGCTAGCTAACAACAAATTATAAAAAAAATCTTTTAAGAATTAAGTAAATAATTAGCTTTAAACTAAATTAAATTATAACTAACGTAAGTGTATTAATTCATAAATGTGGTGTATACTGTGCCCGAAATCCCGAACAAAAGATTCGTGTTATATAATAAAAGTTGTTTAAACGGGATCATTAGCGTAGTAGGTTAAATTACTGTGTATTAAAATGCCGGATATCAAACAGAATTAGTTTTCAGACTTTTTTGTAAAAAAACAAAAAAATAGTCGTTTAGAATATATATTAGAATATATTAAAAAGATTAATGTTAGTCAATAAATTTGTGGGCACATTTTTGTGAAACCAGAAAAGCAAAATATCGCATTTTAAATTAACTGAACGTGGTGATCGCGGGTCTTTCGCCAAAGGGGTCGCCAGAGTTTCCTTTTTTTTCACTTGTTATTTTTGTTTCCATTTCCGTAATCATTCTGAATTCGCGTACTTTTCTGTATTTGTACTGGAGTAGCAGGGTTTACCATTCGAACTCCATACTGTGATTAGCCGGAGCACAAAAATTTCTATAAACGTATTCCCTAAAAATTATTTTCATCATCCTATGAAATTAATTAACAATTCTTGAATATACAATATTTTCCAAAAAGCCTAAGCTAAGCAATTCCTACAAAGTCAAAACGAACATGTTAAAACACGTTTTAATTCGGATATCCAATAATTTTTCCATTCACATCAAATTTCCATTCTCAGCTATTTTCTATTAAACCACATATAAAACACAACAATGTTTAAAATATGTACATTGAAATTTCTATAAACATATTCCCTAAAAATTAATTTCATCATCTTGTGAAATTAACTAACAATTCTTGAATATACAATATTGTCCATAAACTAAAAACCCGAGCTAAGCAATTTCCACCAAACAAAGATGTTAAAACATGTTTTAATTAATATAAATATTAATTCGAATATCCAACAATTTTTCCATTTCACACCAAAAATCCATTTTCAGCTATTTTCTATAAAACCAAATTCTAATTAAAATAATCCAAACATACAATATATGGGAAAATCTATCAAAAAACTTTCCGTTCAAAAAATTTCTTACAATAATTTCTATAATATGATCCAAAAACCAATTACAATAACCAAAACAAATATACATATGTCCAACAACAATTAAACAAAAATTCGATTAACGGAAACTACGAATCCAATAACAAGAAAAAACTTAAATTTTAATTAAATATCCCACCGAAAACGCGAAGTTGCATTTTCTTTCTATTTATTCCATTAACAAAAAATCCATTCATAAAATAGTAAAACTTACAATTTCGTGATTGGTCAGTTTTCATTCAAAATTTACTATAAATAAAATAGAAAATTGAATGAAAAAAGTCAGTAGTAATAATTAAATCATAGTGGAAAGCAGTCTTAAACTGCACCGCGAAACGCGGGGGTCCAACTCGATGGACCTCAAGTTAGTCTGAAGTCCGGGTTTTACATACTGTAACGTCGGCTTTATGCTAATTAACATGATAAAACCAATCCCTATTCTTGATCTGACTCAAACACAATTAACGTTTCATTTTCATTTTTTCCATTACAATAGTTAAATTTTTCTCTTAACACAGACCAGCTTCAATTCGTACATTAACATAAATATAAGAACGCACTCGTTTTTTTTGTTTGTTCAGTTGCTTGACTTTCTTTGAAAAAAATGAGAAAACGTCAAACAGAAACACATTTTGCATTTTTGCAAATTTTTGGATAGCCATTCCGTGTTGAATATTAAAAACAAAAAGATCACGTTCTAACGTAGATTATTAAATATGATATTAAATTCATGAATGTATCAGAATTCTTAACAATCGAGAACATATGGAATATGGTTTTTTTGTGTTGGAGAATGATAACTCAACTGAGCAGTAATCACCAATCAACAAATGTTAAGATAAGTACTTTGTTAATATATATTTATTATTAAAATGATCAATTGTTTAGAAATGTTAGGCTAGATTTTTTCCAGATATAAGAGATTCCCAAAATTTTTTTAAGGTTCGTGTGGGGGCAAACGTTATCCCGTAGTGTCATTTTCTTATTTTGTGATAAAAGCCCAAGGCAATAATACGTTGAATTACTGTCCGTCGCGGTAATATCAAAATAAGTTCTTTTTCAAAATAGTTTTCATTTAAAAAATAAGTAGTGTTTGTCCTAAAGTAATTTTTATTCAAAAGAAAATAGTGTTTGAAAGGAAAACAGTAGTTTTCCTAAAGTAATTTTTATTCAAAAGAAAATAGTGTTTGTTGTTTTTCAAAAGAAATTTCATACTTAATAAGAAAATTGTATTCAAAATTTTTCAACTGTTAACAAAAACAAACTTGTGTGTGGAAAAGAAAGTAATAAGAAGAGTTATTTCTCACGAAAAACCTTACGAGATTAAGACCAGCAGAGATTGGTAACAGGTAAGAGTTTCTTTACTATTTAATTAAGTGAATAGGAACACCCATACAAAGATTCACATCGCAAACATTGATGCTGTCAGTTGTATTTTAATCCAATTGATACAACGGAACGGTTTTGAACCACCCTCATACACGAAGCCGATGCCTCTAAGCCGCTACAATAGGCACATCAGGTAGTTCCAAACCATCACACTCATCTTGTTGTGGTAGTTTAGAAATTTTAACGATTGGACGTTTTAATATATTTTTGGACGTCTTTAAAGTGACAACTCTAACATTGTCTTGATCAAGCTAGATTGGCTAGATTGTCTCTCATTTTCCCTTTATCTTCTTGGAATACTAGGATTGTCATACCAGATGAAGCACCAATACCTGAAGACAAAATTATGATGGGAACAAAGATATTGTACTGTAATTTCACTCCAGCATTACTTAGAGCTTTATGTGATGCCTTATGCATCTTATGCATCCTATACATCACCTAAGATTAAGACATTCAAAATTATGCGTATGATGATTCTCAAATCTAAAAAGAAACATAGTTCTCAACCTGAAAGACATTCAAAATTCATACATGTTGTAAATTTCATTTTTGATTTGCAAATGAATTATATTTTGATTTAAAATTAAATCAAAATATATAAAATGCAACGTCTAATATTTCATAACAAAGTAGTAATTTCTTTTAAGAAATTGTTATTGTTTGTTAATGAAATTATTATTGTTTGTTAATGAAATAATTTTATTTGTTTACTTTTTTGCTAAATTAATGTTTTTCATAATTTAAATTTAACAACAATTGTTACATAATTTATTTGTGACAATAAATTATGTATGTCATTTGAAATTGTTTTGGTGTCATCAAAACAATTAGCAATTTTGTTGTTTTTGTTTTGAAATGAAATTTTTTTACAAATCAACAAGAGGTCTACCAATGGGCAGTCCTTTAAGCCCAGTTCTAAGCAAAATGGTAATGGATGACTTATTGGACTCAGTAGTTGAAAAGTTAGACTATGCAGTACCAATTTTGTTAAAATATGTTGACGACATTCTTATAGCAATACCAACAAACAAAGCAGAATACACACTCAATAACTTCAATAATTACTCTAGAAAAATTCAATTCACGCTGGAAAGTGAAGTTAATAGAAGTATAGCTTATCTGGACATGGAAATACAACGATCTGAAATACAAGAATTAAGAACTGCATTTTATATGAAACCTTCTGCAAGTGGTAGAATTCTCAACTATAACTCTTCCCACCACATTTTACAAAAAACAAATACAGCACTTGGTCTTATACACAGAGTTATGACGTTAGATACATTGAATAATCGCAGTTTCAAAAACAATACTATCAAACAAATCTTATTAGAGAATGGATACCCGAACACACTCATCAATATGTTGATCCATAAATACATTCATAATACGAATCAAAATAATAATCACACAACAATAGCCACAAATTATATCAATGATGCTGAACATTCTAATACAATAACTAACAACCACAAAAAATTCAAATCACTTACATACGTAAAAGGCCTCTCCGAAAAATTGTCGAAAATGATACGTCACTACGATGGAAACATTTGTATTAGTTATAATAATAAGAGCTCACACGGAAATGTTTATTTAAAAGTGAAAGACAAAACAGACAAAATGAAGCAAAGAAATGTGATCTATTCCATACCATGTGAAGGAGAAGGATGCCATGCAAAATATGTTGGAAAAACGACAACACATCTGGAGAAAAGGTTGACGTCACACAAATACGACATAAATGCACTCCAGAAAGCAATAGTTAAAAATAATGATAGAGACATAGAAAAAGTATGCAATAGAACTGCTCTAGTCAAACATTCACACGAAAACAAACACACATTTGGTTTTAATAACTGCAAAATATTGCACCAACACAACAACCCATACAACCTCTCATTTTTAGAAATGCTCCATATAAACGATAATACACAAAATATAAATAAAAAAACAGATACTGAGAATCTCAGTAAATCCTACAAAACAATTTTGAAATTAATTGATGAGAGACAAAATAATTTTTGAACATAAATAAATTAGGAAAAAATTGTTAGTATTTTAGTGGTGATGCAGTTCAGATGACATGTCTGGTTGCAGTGTTGAATTTTAAGCAAAACAATTTTACCAATTTGACAAGGACAATTAATGTTATATGTAAGAACTAAATGTTTTTTTGTTAATTTTTAGTATTATTTTTTCTTGTTATTTTTTTAAAAATAATTTTCTAAGTTTTGTAATTATATATTTTCAATAAATAGTGCCCTGAGGAAGCTTCCAAACGAAGGCGAAACGTCGGCAAAATAACGAAATAATTGTTTAATTATTCTATATTGACTGAAGTACACACACAATTAACTAAGAATTTTTTTGATGAAAATTATAAGATAAATAGGAAATGTATGATCTGTATGAGAATCGTTATACGGATATAAATTTTGTAAGTATATAAGAAAAATGTTAGTTTTAAAAAGGTAGTAGTAATCTAGTATCGGTATCACGAGCACTTCTTGATACCATAAGATACCAAATGCAGTTGATCATGTCTGTGATATGATCACTGTCATAGAAAGTTTATAGAAAGAAATCAAGGCCAAAAATTAATAAAAGGAATTATAACAACATTAAAGGGATTTTTCTTTTACCATGATAGAGAATAGAGGTCGAAAGGTAACAAGTGCCTAAGACCTGGAATGACCCTTCCTGGTCATCCGATCTAATCTCTATCAACCAGCAACCCATCTATAATAATTAACTACAACAAAAACCAAAACCAGTTTATTTAGATGTAGCTGATGGATCTTCTGGAGGAGCTCTAATACTACACAATACACAATATATATCAAAGTGAGTTGTCATATATGACTCAAGAATATTTAAAAAAAACAGAAGACAATGCTAAGGCTAGAGCAATTAAGAGAACATTAGTCAAAATTCCCAGGAGTGGCTTTTGGGAAAAAGCGATCAAATATTCCTGGCTATCAGTAGAGGGGTCAGTGGCATTGGATGCTCATAAACAGCTTTTCTATGATAAAGTTGTCCTCCCTACAGTTAAAGGTAAATTGCCAGAAATAATAGGTGCAGCATTAAAAATGTTTAAAGGGGATTAAGTGCCATATGGGAAGACTCATAGTAAGTATCATCTCATTTTGCGAAGTTCATTGTTGTCGCCATTGTCAATGTGATTTTTCATTCTCATTTATTTTTAATTAAACACAGTTTATGATTGGTTTTTTATTAATTAATTGTTAATTAACAATACTAATTGTTAGGAAATCAACAGAAGGTAAGTTTGGGGGTTTTAATTGTGGGTAAATAAGGGTTTTTCAATAACGGGAGAGTAAAGGAAGGGAAAATTTCTCAAAAATTCATAGGGTTGAAATATTGAAAGTGAGAAATTCATGAAATTTTCAAAATCTTCTTGAAATTAATGACATTTATGAAATTTTCAAAAATCTGCTTGAAATTAATGAAATTCAAAATCTTATTGAAATTAATGAAATTTATGAAAATCACCAGTTGTGGTAAACGTGCTATGATCAGATGTGGCTGGTGTAAAACTTATATATGCTTTGATCACTTTTGGAATTACCATTATTGTATAAACTATGTTGAAAAATTTACTACATCTTATCATAAATGAGTTCATATAATTGATTACACAAGTTTTTGCATTCATTTGTTCAGAATATGCGCGCTCTCATAGGTTTCAATGCAAACTTTGGACGGCCATAACTTTTTAGCCATAGGTGTTACGTTCGAAATTTTTTTTTCTACTGTGCTTATTTTTTTCATCTGATCATTTATTTTCATATATGACTTGTTACATAAAGTTATTGTCAAGTAAACGTCTACGCAAGTTAGTTTGTTCCATATGGTATACGACTTGTTTTGTCTTTGATCAAATTCCAAATTTGGTCTTTGATCTTTCTTTCCAAATGCATGGAAGATAGCGAAACTTATACCTATCCCTAAAACTAACGCGTCACACGACATCAGAGACTTCAGGCCAATTTCGATGCTCTCAAATATGGGAAAAATTCTGGAAAAAATAATAATGTTTAAATTGCTTTGATAATTTTGATATCATCCCTGATGAACAGTTCGGATTCAGGAAAGAACACTCTACAGAGCATGCGCTCTTATATCTCCATGACAATATCGTCAAAGGACTAAACAACAGAAAATGCACAGTCTCTTGCACTTTAGACCTCGAAAAGGCTTTTGACCTCACATGGCCGAAAATGTGATACAAACTGCACAGGGCCAACACCCCGCCTTACTTAGTCCGCATTATAAAAGTTTCCTCACAAATAGAAAACTTTTTATTGAAATTGATAATCAGAAATCTAACACAATACCAGTGAATTCAGGAGTTCCGCAGGGATCCATACTTGGACCCTGGTTATTTAACACTTATATTCATGACATTCCAACTAGATTGTCCAATAACTCCAAAACAGTTCTTGATGCTGATGACACTATAGTTTTCGCACAAGACGAAAGACCACATCTTGCATTAGATAAGATCTTAAAACACATTACACTCATACAAAAATTCTACAAAACCTGGAGAATAAATATTAATGTCGAAAAATGCCAATTAATTTGCTTTAGAAACTCAAGTGGAAGAGGACACCATCTAGCTGTACGAGAAAGTAAACAATTAACTCTCCAAATCAATAATAGCGAAATCAAAACCGTCGATAAGATCAAATATCTAGGTGTTAATATCCAAAACAAAACTGTTTCAATCAACATATGAGAGCCACTATAAACAAAGCTAAAGGTGCAGCCGCGCTGCTAAAACCAATTCTGTCATCTAACAATGTTGAAAGCAAAACTAAGCTTCTTGTATATAAAACATTAATAAGACCTATTTTAACTTACGCTTGCCCTATCTGGTTCACAATTAGTCCCACAGTAGCTAAGGAACTCCTTGTCTTCGAAAGAAAAATCATCAGACATTGTCTCTCCAAATTTAGAAGGAAAAATAAAAAATATATACACAACAAGATTATTTATAAAGATTCGGGAATAACCCCTATTCTTTAATACTCTTACAATCTAGCCGTCACTAGACTAAAAAGACTACAACATCACCCCAACCCTCTTATGAGGAGCATTTACCACGACAATGTCACAACTCCACTGGAAAACGGTACCTACTACGTATCACCGATCAGTTTAATAAACACAGAATCTCTCGTGTCTTTGCAAGCTAATAACTGCCTAAATCTTAATAAATTCTACGAATCGAAAAATACCAGTCACTTGAGAGGTTAAAGTACACACCCTGGCTTCGTGCTCCGTGATCTGAATAGGCGTGCACCAACTAATCTAAATTAGTACAATACTTTATTGTTCCCTGTAAATATGTAAATAAATTAGTTTTAGTTTTAGGTAGTTCATAAACAGCGCTCAAATGCTGAAAAAAACGTTTCATATAATGCCCTGAGCAAGCATAAATTTTTCTAGTAAATAAGATACAGTTCATAATAAGTTGAATTAGAGAAAATACTGTAAATTGAATTAAAACAATTTTCATATATCAAAAAATCAATTTTTGAAAAACGGTAGCACTTGACAGTTCTTGTCAGTGTATCCAACATATAAAACAAACTATGTTTAGTTTTTTTTGTAACCGCTGTAAAATATACTTGTAAAATGAATGTTTCTAAAATGTCTCAATAAAGGAATTGAATTGAATTGAAATTAACAAAATTCAACACTCAATTTCAGTGTCAGCTTCACAATTCAAACAAATTTTATATATATTTTTTTGAACACACTAAAGCAATTTGACAGTCTTTATAAACATGTATAATCACAAAAATAACTTATTGAAAACAAAACAAACAATTGAACGATTAATTTATATATAACAAACTACATTGTATTAAAACATATACCTGATAAAACTTTATAGTATAAAAATGTTGATTTTTCTGTAGTTGTTGGTTATCCACTTTGATATTTTCTCATTGTAATTCCATCATGATTTTCTGTATCATTTTTTATTACAACAATATCATCACTAAAACTGTTTGAATTACATAAATCACATTTTTCCTCAAATTATTAAGATAATAATATGATATTATTCAATAAATAAAATAACCAATAAATTATTAATAAATGAACAAGAGAAAATTTAAATATTTATTTTGTTTTATATTAATTATATTAAGAGCAAAAAATTTACACGTCTATTCACGATGAAATCACTTTCTCCTCCCGGTTTATTGGTAGAACACGTATAGTAGATTTATACAAAGTTTCAACCAAGCCTGATTATTTCAGGAAGAACAATACGTTTAAAAGAAAAATTTAATATAAGTGATAAAAATTAAGTGTGTGAAAGTGTTTTAGCCAAAAAGGCAATAAATTTGACCAGATATCCGGACCGGATAAAAGAAGGTCTTGTCACCCGTTCCCGAATAAACCATCTCAACGTCTACAGGTACATCCAGGAGTACCCAACATCTTGCATTAGCAAGAAAGAATTAAATTAACCAACGGCAACAGACACACACAAGGAGTGTTCAACGAATAAAAACAACACCATCACATCGTCAGCAGGCCCAACTAGGAAGGGTCCAACAGTGAAAAAACTAAAACAAAAGGTCAGACAACATTTATTTTTATATATTAGAAAAAGTTAAATTTTACAAATTTTTAAAATAAAAATTTTTTTTGTTATCTCTGAAACATTTCAAAAATTAGAAAAAAATAAAAATTTATCAATTAAATTAATCAACAATTATTAAATTCAATCAATGGGATGGGATATTGCATAATTTGGATATATACCCGTTTGTGTACGTGTGCAAATTAGCGAGTGCATCTCAATCCGATTTCTTAACTGGAGGAGTTGGACATATTGCCAGATCCAGCACATTCACCGGTAAGACTTGTGAACGAGAAGAGGCCGATGAAAAATTCTTCAAATACATTTTGTCGGATCCAGAGCTCACCAGAGAGACTGGGAGTGTCACAACAAATTGGGCCGAAACTTTAGGCGCTATAAAAGCAAGAATAGCAAAGAGAGTAAAAGAAGAAAGGAAATTGGATTTTGGTACTACTAATTTCTTTAAGGTTGATGAAACCAGCACAGCTCAAAATTTCGGCCAAGAAATTAATGAAAGATTCAACTTGACAGGAAAATACTATTTCCAACAGGAATAATATTGTTTTTGATTTTCCAATCTTTTAACCTTTTTTATTGTATTTGTATCATTTTTAATCATTGTATTTGCATGAAGTTTGTATTAATTAAAATTAAATTTATTTATTCAAACAACTTAATAATAAAATTACGAATAAATTAAAGTTAATTAAAGCAGCAATCATTTTCTGGAAATCCATTTAAATAGAAAAAGCATAAATAAAATTAAACATATAAATTTTTTAATCACAATTATTTATAAATTATATTTTACCAATTTAAGTTTACAAAAAAAAAAAAAAAATTTTTTTTTGAGTAAACAGAATAAAATTTTTTTTACAATAAAAAATATATATGAGAAACAAAAACGTAAAGACTACCGGTCTTACAACAGAAAATTTGCAAAGCAACAAATTTCGCATTTAACATTTTTTAACATTATACGGTTCGAATCTTTTACAATAGGCATATTTCACGGTTTAAGCCTACGGTACGAAATAAACCCACTAAATAGTATATTAAGAAACTAGTTTCATAATCGACGATTTTATCGCACGCAATCTGTTTAGAAAACGACCCGCGCAGCGGGGAGTTTTCTAAAGGATAAGTGCGATAAAACGTCTTATGAAACGAGTTTTTTATACTATTTTTTCTATTTTGCATTTTTTGTCTTGAAATTTAAAAAAATATTTTTTATGTTTTAATGTTTTAAAGAAAATTTCTAAAAATTTCAATTCAAAATAGTAAGCTCTGCGTTTCATCATATTTCTATATATTTTTTTGTTGCAAAACTAGCTTTCATAAAATGTGTATTTTATTAAAATATAGTCAATTTGATATTTTGTTATTATTACTAATTATTTTAATTAATTAAAATATTTAACACTAATTTAGATTATTTTTTAATAATAAGATTAATTAATAAGAATAATTTTATTTATATAATTATTCGTTTTAACTTTCACTGACGTTTGTATGACCAATGTGACCAACTTTGAAAAACAAAACTTTGCGTATCTTAATGAAGGCCATTTCGATACGCATTTGGGTATCGAAATGACTTTATTTTAGACGCAAAATAGAAAAATATTTTTTTAAAATTATATATCGGACAAAACTCAAAACGTTAATAGACAAACAAGAGCCAAAGCATACTCAGACACCGATTTACAAATAAAACAAAAATCGAAAAAATCACATAAAAAATTATATAATAGCAATTAACAGATTCACCTAAAAAGGAAAAACTGAGGGAAGAAAACACAAACTCGAACAATTCAAGCGACTCAGAAAACGAAAACCTAAAGTATTCCGACGGAAACTCAAGTTCAGACTCAGACAGTGAGAACCAGGAAACCCATATAAAGCACAACCAAATTATTAAAACAAAAGTTACAAAAATGGCATACGCGGCAACAGTAAGTGCGATGGCAGACATACCAATATTCACAGGAAAGCAAACAGAGCAAAAAGCATCAGACGCAAGATTATTTTTAGATAGTTGTGACAGAGCCCTCAAAGGACTGGACGAAGAAAATAAACCACGCTTTCTAAGTGTAGTAATTAACAAAATAAGATATCCTGCAAGTGACGCAATCTACGATATTGACAAAGAAAATTACCAAAAGTTAAAAGATTTTCTAAATGATAAGTACGTAAAGCCAAAATACACAAGAAATCACACAACAGAACTATACAAACGTACACAAAGAGAAGGCGAAACGGTGAAAAATTATGCAGACAGATTAAAGAAACTAGTTTTTGAGACAATAGCGTGGTACAAGACACATTACAATCAAGAACAATCAAAAGTTTTAATTGAGGAACTGGACAGACAAGCGTTAGACACATTTCGGAGCGGAATATTATCGTACGGAATAAATATGTCTTTAAAAATGCTACGAACAAACCAGTCTTTGGAAAAAGCAATTACCAGAGCCAAAGACATTGAAAGAAGACTGGTAGACAACAATGCAGAAGCCCCAAATGAACAAAAGAACTCAAACGAAATTATAAAAAAATTAACGGAATTATTAGGGAAGACAAACATACCAAGACGAGAGACTATCATAAAATACTGCAGATATTGCAACCGTAGAGGCCACACGGACATGGAATGCCGTAACAGAAGAAGCAACATATTCTGTACATATTGCCGAATAAAGGGACACGAAATGTCAAACTGCCGAAACCGCCAAAGAGCGCAACTGAAACAACCACCAAGGTACAAGGTATAATTACAACAATAAAAATAAAATTAGAGGCTACAATCAGGAAAATAATCGTCCACCAAATAATCACGCAAACGTACAATATAATAGGGTCAACGATACACACCAAAGAGGACAAGGATACAACCAACAGCAAGTCCATAGACAGATACCAAGGTCAACAGAAAGAAACCAAAACGTACGGATCTTCAAAGAAAGGAAACAATTTAGTGCCAAAAATCTGTTATAATTTGTTATATTTGGTTTGTGTCTAATATACACAAATATCGGTTACAGAATACCATTTTTATCAACTTTGTATAAATTGGCGCCCAACGTGGGTCTCCTCTAAGGGTTACTGCAGTGATGCGGTACTCTGGAGGAGTCCCTCCATATTACAAAAATTTTTGAAAAATTTTTTTTCTTCAATTTTAAAGTTAACTTTCCACTAAGACAATAGTTTAGACTCTGGCGACGTGAAAGCGACGTATTGCTTCAAACGCGCAGGAACGAAGGAAGTCTGAGATGCCTCAGACTTCCTTCGATGGAGTTTTGCGTCACCACGCCTCCAGCTGCAATTCTCCTTTTGTTTTTTTTTTTTTTTCTATTAACGCAAGGGTGGGAATGATTCCTAGGAATTATTCCCAATGGGCATTACAACCCCACGGACCCTAGTTACGGGTTGGGGTCTGGAGATGTCACGTAGGCCGAAGGTGGCTCAGGTGCCAGACCTAGACTGATGTGGATTGGTGTATACGCCAATCCTCATCTGAGTCTGGTCACCTGGTCAGGCTTTGGAATCGCGTTGTCCTCAGAATCCAGCTCGCGCTAATTCTGCCTAACGTTAGAATCCCTTCCCGGCAATATTGGCTTCCTATGGCCTGGGTTGTTCCGTTCCCCATGGATGATACTGGGGGGCATTTTCCAAAGTAGCCCGATCAGCTGCTGAGGGAAGATGTCCGGTCAGCCTTCAGCCGTGGGTGATTGGGTCAATTCACGTCATAGCACCCTTCCCGTATGTGTTGTTGGTGTGGATCGCGGCTGACAGGTGTCGCTGATTGAATGGTGGTTCAGAGTGTATATCCTCTGACCATCCCTTTGGCACTTGTCATTCGGGTGATATACCAGCGACACATACCCCATCTTATTCCTTTCCCACCCTACCTTCTCCCATCCTTATCTATCCCATCATGCTCCAATCCATTCCCTTGTTCCCATCCTGTAGAATAACATATTTTAAACTTTCTTTGGTCCCAAAACAAAAAACTCATACAACAAAAAAACAAATTATTAAGGAAGAACGACGATCACCATCTCCAACCCAGCGTTGATGAATACCCCATGGTTGGTCCGTCCGTCCACCAATAAATAAATAAATAAATAAATAAATAATAAATAAATAATTATTAAATAAATAAAAACTGCTGATAATATCCGGTACTAATTTTTTTCTCTCTCCTGTCCTATTTTAGGTCCATCAAAAAAAAAAAAAATAAATTATATCTTAAAAATATCCAGGAAATTAAATTATTATAAATATCAAAAATTATATCATTGAAAACATCAAGAAAAATTATATTATTGGAAATATCAAGAAAATTGTATTGGAAATATCAAGACAACTATACTATAAGAGGTAATACTAAACCAAAGCTGATCAAAGTGGGAGATTCCTGGATGTGTACTTAGTTTTAAGTCTTTAGCTTATTATGTGTTAGGTTAAATAACAATTTTTGTTCTGTTCACACCTCCAGGAACATAAACCGTGAGTTTTTATTCAAACTTTATTCAATAGTTTTTTTTCGTGTCTCGAAAAGGGTCGGATTATTTCTTCCTTCCTCTAATTTACTTTGATCCTTTGGACGTTATATTTAACATAGCATATATTATTAATTAAGCATTTTGGTGAAATCGAAAATATTGTCGATTGACAAATATGTGTTCGGGAATAGGGCCCCTGATTTAATAGACTAAACTAGTCGAAAATTTAAAAATAAAAAATAATAGAGTTGTGCTTCTTTTACTCCTAAATGTTTATACAAATATGAGTTGACAAAAACGCCCAAGGAGTGAGGTGCTATTTAAAAAAATGTCGGTTAAGATAAATTAAAATTAGTCAGTCGCAGTGGGATTTAAAAATAATGTTGAGTAGAGTAAAAATCAGTTAAGTTAAGAGTGAAGTCAGTGGACAGAGTTTTTAAGGAGATAATAGTTTTTAAAGAAATATTAATAGTTAAAGTAATTAAAACACAAAGTATTTCTAGTTTTTTTGATTATGTTCACAACACCATCCGATCGGGTAAGTCACAACAAGCAACTGGAACAATTCTGTTGTAAACGCCCAAGGACGAGTTGATCAAGTGTGGTCACATTAAAAATTTAACAGTGGTGATACGTTTGTTTTAAACAAATCAATAACGTAGAAAAATTCTATTGTAAAGATGAAAATATTTGTTAAGTAGTGTAATCAATAATAAAACAAAAAAGAAAAAAAAGAAACGATCTTTCATACCGAATAGGAAACGATCTTTCTTAACGAAAGAATTAATAAGAGAAGATGCAATTTTTTAAAATGTTGGTTAGTTATGTTTTAGTGGAAGATAGAGTAACATAACAACGATAACAAAACTTAAATAAAATTTTAGTTTTCCATTTTTTTGTTGAATATTTATTATGTTAAATAAATGATTTTAGTTGTTTTTAATTAATAATAATTTTGTTAATTTTCTCCAATTGCACAAAAAAAATAGACGTTTATCTATACCACTGTTTTTTTAAACAGATTCAGCAAATTAATTAAATACAAGTTTTGATAAACGGAAAAAGAAATGAGAAAGAAAGTCTGGTTGTATACAAAAAAAATGCAGCTGTACATATATACAAACATAATATAAAAGAAAGAATTTTTCAACTCAATTGGTTAGTATAACGTTAAAATCGAACGAATGTACTTAGTAAATCTCATAGTATAAAACTAAATTTTATTATAAATAAAACAAAAATATTGGGTGTAAATAGAGGAAAAAAATGTAAATGATTTTTTTATATAGAAAAATTAAATTGATGGTGATGTCAAAGTTTTAAAAAAAAAAAAAAATAGATTTTTTCATTCCGATTTTGTTGATCTTTTATCTAAAAAATAAGAAAAATATTGTGTCGTTCAATGGAATAATAATATTCCGTTTTATTATTGAGGAATCTATTAACAATTAGTGTAAATTGAGATTTGAAAAGAAAACAAATTTTAAATTAAAGAAATATAAACTATTATGAAAAGTATATATGAATATCCATTCCTTAACCTTGACTATATATAATAGCTTTTTTTTTAAAATAAAGATAGAAGAATTAAACTATTAATTATGAGTTTTTTTTTCTTGTGAATATTTCCCTATATTGTGAATTAAAGAAAAAGGGAAAGTGAGGTTATCGAGTCAGTGTTGAAAGTAGAAGAAAAACAAATTAACTACGCGCATAACAATCTGGATGATCCACATCCACTAAAAATAAATATGAAAACAACTGTGTTTAGCCGATCCTATTCGTGGTAAGGCTAAAGGATTATTTAAAGACAACTTGGCTGAATAAAAAAACATTCTGATTCAAAACTTCGGAAGTAGTCAAAAGGGAAGATAAGCGTACCAATATATGGTTTGAACAGTTTTGTTCTGATTTTCGTTCTGCTTCTTGGGCTTTTATTTTCTCTTGTCAAAATGTCAAGGTGTTTCAGACGTTGTCTTATACTAAATACCATTATAAATATGGAACAATCTAAATGAATTCAAGGCAAATGGTATCTATGGATATTCTCATTGTGGTAAGCTTGCTTACGTTCTATTATATGTTTTTATATAATCATATGCTGGCAAATGTTTTTCTTTTATGTGTTTTGTTAATTAGTTTTTTTTAAGACATGTATAATTTTTTTATGGTGGATGGTGTTACCGGTTCATTTGTAGATGGACCTAGTGATAGTCGAATTCTACATGAAAGATCGAGAACTTCAGCCACGTGTGGTGTACCGTATTTGGTGAACCATTTGTTTTTTTTGCTGATCATTGTAGTGATCTTTAGATTCACTACAATGTCTCAAGCCTTTGCATTCTTACATTATAATCAAAATTCCTATTAAAGAACCTTAATCTTATTCTTACATTATAACCAAAATTCCAATTAAAGAACCTTAATCTTATTTCAAACAAAGCAATATTCATATTTTCATTTAGACAAAACAAATTCCATTTGAAACCTAATAGCTTCAACAATTTCGCTTCTCAAAACAATTCCTAATATTTGAAAATTTTGTCTTCAAGCAAAATCATAAGACAAAATTTTCATCAACAATAAAATCCAGAAAAATATTATTAACAACATTGTAATAACAATGATCCAATTCATATTACTTCAGGATGCAACCCAATGTTTTAACAATAACTTTCCTACATAAAAAGATTCGTTCTTATAATTATGCCAAAACAAAATATTTTCAAGCACATTTCAAGCAACATTTCCAATATGCAACGGAAATAAATAAATAATAAAAACAACTTCTTATATTCCCTATGAAAACGGCAGAATAGTGATTAATCAATTTTATCCATAGATTGCATTTTGAACTGAACGTAGATGTTTTTAATGATTAATTTGGTTTCCTTTTCCGTGAGAAACTTGTAGATATGCATGAAAGAAATGCTTCATTTTCTTCCTCCTTTGTCAATCAAACAAAGTCAACAAAATCAGTGAATTACTGGATGATATGCAGTCAAGTTGGAAAATGATTGCACTTATGATATGCTGGTTTAGGAGGTTCGAAGAAATTAGCGCTTCAAACAATAATGACATATGACCTCGATCAGATTCTCACTGGATATGAAACTGGACATTTCAATGGATCCTAATGATTAAATAGACCGACGAAAATTGATCCTGGTAATCAAAGAAGTGGATCATAATATGTATGTAACCGGAAGGCAAAGTAATCCTTATAATCGAAGACATGAACCTAAAATGGAAACCGAGTCGACAGATGGATCATATTATGTACCTAAATCGAAGATAATTGATCCTAATAATCGAAGACGTGGATCACAATATGTACATAAATCGAAGATAATTGATCCTAATAACCGAAGACGTGGATCACAATATGTACATAAATCGAAGATAATTGATCCTAATAACCGAAGACGTGGATCATAGTATGTACATAAATCGAAGATAATTGATCTTAAAGATTATTCAACGAGCTGGAACAATATGAATTAAGTGCTCAGATTAGAACCGACTATAGGTAATGTTTGACAACATTATTCATCTCAATAATTCTAAGTATTGAGTGATTTCACATGCCGACACGAGTTTCTTGGACACACTTATTGGTTAGTAGTATGAGACTACTGGAGAAAGTGCGCTATGCAGTGAAAGGTTTAATCATATTGGGTCGAAGATCGATTGATTAGACAAAATCCATGTAGCCGATGATTGTTATGAATGAACTGGTCAGTACGTAAACAATCTGAAAAGATTGATTGTTATTTTGATTAAAAGGATTATATGTTTTTAAATTTTGGCGCTGCACACACTATGATGAATGCTAACAACGGGTATAAATAGAAGAAAATTTCTGTATTCTGTCATGTTTTTTCAGTAATATTAAGTAATATTAAGATATTGGTCATGTATAATTTTTCATTGTAAAATTAATTGTTATTAGTGGTTGTTTCATTAAAAAAATTTAGTGATTAAAAATAAAATTAATAAATAAATTAAAGATTAGTAGTAATTGGAAGTTTTGGTTTTTAAATTGTTTGTTTTAAAATCAGTGTCGTTTCGTTAATGATTTTCCTCGAAATTATCATCTATAGCAAAACCATGTGTTTTTCTTTCTAATTGGTTTCTTTTTCCATTGCAGTATATGATGCAAATTTTTTATTAATCGCTGCTACGTTAGGCGTGTACTAATATTTGAAGTTATTCTAGAACATCTACAGTTTGACTATTTTCACCAATCCGCCATGGTTGGCGTACATATTTGCAAGCATCATAACAATGAACGCATTTAATTATCAATTTTCATCGATCTGCCATGTTCGACGAAATTATTTGCAAGTAATCTAGAAATTCATTTATTTCATCAAGTTTCATCGATCTGCCATGTTAGGCGAAATTATTTGCAAGCAGTTAAGGAATTAAGTTATTTACTCAAATTTTTCACCACATTCCACCATGTTTGGCGTGCATATTTGAACCCACTCAAAAAATCAATTTATTATATAATCTTCATCGATTCATCATCCGTGTACATATGCACATATTCAAGAACATAATTCATGATTTTCATCAATGCGCCATAGGCGTGTATTTTTGCAATATTTCAATAGATCAACAGACACCAATCTGTCATGTTAGGCAAGTGCAGTTGTAGTTATCATCAAGTTATCATCAAATTATCACATCCATGTTAGGCATATGCATTTGTAACTATTATCAACTTATAAACTAATTATCAGATACATGTTAAGCATTGGATTTATAATCATTCTCACATTATTATCAAAGGATCATCCAATCATCAAAAACCCGCTGTTATTTTTAAAATGTAAATAAGTTTTTATCTTACACATTTTCTTTGTTGAGACCCTATCCCACTAATAGCTAGGTGTGAGTAGCCGAGTGACGCGTGCAACACAGTGTTCGATCCAACAGCCTGGTAGACAAATCTCTAACCTTAGCATGTGGAATCATTGCTTTCATCTGGTGGACCAGGGTTGCACGGCTAAACGTTACAGTTATATCATAAATCTGGTCTTTAAAGTGTATTTTACATAAACGTGTGTATAACAAGATAAATTTTATACTCATATATTAAAAGGGCATTCCACGAAAAGGTCAACCACAACACCAAAATTTCAAAATTATTCCTGACTATTTTGCTTACTATTTATTGATAGCTAATACATCAAATTATATTTTTCTTGAAAAATAATAAAAATTTTTTTTTACTGAATAGCAACACAGTCTTTTCAAAACAACCCAATCTAGAACAACACATGTGGTGATTTTTCATCTTGACTTTCGATATCATTTTTAAGGAAGAAGAGTTCTAAAAACTTCTGCATTATAGGTAAGTCTTGACTTCATCTTATTAAATAATGTATTATATACAATATACATATACGTGAACACTTAAATATAAATTACTAGAACATCAAATTTCTTTTGTTTCCATTGTCCCACACGTGACAAAAAAGAACATATTTTTTAAATTGTGGCTTTAATAAGATATGTTTTTTTAATTTAAAAACATTTGTAAAGCACACTTAGAAGAGTGATTTTATTTTGTAGTTCACTTAAATTTTTTAATAATTTGCTTTATGAATAAAAAACTAAAATAATACTGTCCCGCACGTGACGTGTCGTATGTGTCGTGTGTGTAGAGATACTACTACGTCTACTCACTAACCTAACCAAATCAAAACCCATTTAAATAAATTATAAGGAATTCCCATGACGAAATTAATTTTATCAAAACAGAATAATAAATAAACAATATTTCGTATGTACAATTGTAAATAAACAAAGTTTTATGAACTAGATTCATATTATGTCATCACATATCATATTTCAAAGCATTGAAACAATTTTAAATAAAAAAGTTAAAATACTTTTGATGACTCGCATATTTTTTATTATGAAAAAAAATATGGAATAAATAAAACAAACATTTTCTATGTACATTTTTGTTGTTATTGCATTTTTGCAATAAATAATTTAAAACAATATATATATTAATTGATTTAGGTTTTAAGTGGGGAATACATAATTTGTAAATACATAATTCATATACATTATTATATGATGGGGAAAAATTTGAATATGAAATGAAATGATTTTGTTAATAAACGGTTAGAATCAGTTTGAATTTAAATTGTTGTTTTACTTTCTCTGATCCTCCTGACGACCTCAGTTGACATACGTCAAACGGGTCTAAGTTGTTTCGTGCAAATTGTATCACTGAAAAGCCGGACTGTTCTAGACATACAAAAGTTGAAAACGGATTATCATTATAATATCTCCTGTGGTAAATTTAACCACCGCCAGAAGTTAAGATTGAAAAGAAAATACGCAGTCAGATTGAGTTAAAGAATAAATGTCGTACACACACGATATTGAAAATGATTTAATGGTGTACGCGCAGCACATGTGTCTTTAATGGAGCTGTAAACAAAAATTTCAATTTTATAGCTAATATTTGTTTTAACTAAATTATTCAAGTCTTTACTATCAATTTTAAACAGATCTCAGGTTTTGTAAAATTTTATATTCTTTGCTAATGAAAACAGGGTCAAATTAATTTCGTTAATTTTCATGTTTAATTTGATCTGACTTGCATACTGCAAAATCAATTTTGTATTTATTGTAGCATTTTATGCCTGCTATATATATTTACAAAGGCATTAATTATATTCTTTGTACTTTTTTCTTTAAAAATGGAACCCCACAACCAACAACAAGTGCAGCTAGAATGAAAAAAATGAGGGAGAAAAAAAAGAAAGAAAACTCTGATTTCCAAATATTGGAAAATAAGAGAATAAATGAAATTAAGGCCAAGAAAAGAAGTAGAATGACTGCTGACGAAAAAAAGAAAGATAAGTTATATGAACGTGATAGGAAAAGACTTCAACGGGAAAAAAATAAAGTATCAGCAACACCAAGTCTTAATATATCGTCACCACAACCAGCATTTGGATCAAAAGCATCATTTGGCAAAGCATTGCACAAAAGCTTAAGAGTTCTTCCTGCATCACCAAGAAAGCGTTGAGCAGTTGTCCAAGGTTTGGCAAAAAGAGTTGCAAATAATCTAACAAACAACATGACAGCAGCGTTGAATACTCCGAAACTCCAATCTGATCAAAATTTTTCAATTGTCAAAGAATTTTTCTTTCGCACAGATATTGTATATACCTGCCCAGGAATGAAAGACGAAGTAATTGTATGGGAAAACAGAAAGAAATCTATTCATTAAGTATTACATGACAATGTATCTGAGAGAGGCATTTGCCATATTTCAATCAGTTTATCCTGATTTTGCGATAGAATTTTCGAAGTTTTGCTCTTTGAGACCCCCAAATGTTAAGTTGCCGAAGGATACTCCTGCAGATCAATGGAAATGTAGAGTCCACGAAAATTTCTTTTTGCAACTTAAAGACCTGAAATTATCGCATGACACTTTTGTGGAACACTGAAAATAATTCTCCTTGCTGGCAGAATAACTGTGGGGAATATGCAAACGGAAAGAAACTAAATATGTCACTAGATGCAGAAGAATATGTTACCTGGAAGCACTGGGAAAATAATGTGGATGGAAGGCTAAATCTAGCAGTGAAGGAAGGATGTGCGGCTAAATTACATGAAATCATCATCCAAAACATGTCTCAAGTCATGCAACACATAAATGTTAAAAGAATACAAGCAGAAGAATTTCAAAATGACAAAAATAGAAATGTTGTACGTATTTCGCAAATTGAATTTGCCATGTCTTTCTTCTGCGAGTACCAACAAGAGATACAAAGCGCACTTTGTTCAAGAAACAGTATAACACTTTTTACAGCTACTACATTTCTTGATGGAAAGTGCCATGCATATGTTCTCTGTTCAGATGTCCAAAGTAAGGACAAGGACACGATATATGCAATGCTGAATGTATTATACGATAAACTCTATTCCGAAGACAGCCCTTCTGTCAAAGAAGATATGCAGCGATGGACCTGCTTCGGAATTTAATGATTATAATATTTGTTTTTTTTTAATAATTATAATATTTGATATTATAAGATTTGATTATAATATTTGTTTTTTCAAATTTCTATTCATAGAGCAGAAATATCATAAAGTACATTAAACTATTTCATTTTATCGTTGTGCTCGTTAAATAAACCCTTAAATATTAAATATATATTATATTATCATTCGTATTATTCACCATTGTTGTTATCACATTTTATTTTAGCATGTAAAAGAATACACAAATGAATATTTTTTAGTCTAAGAATTGTTATGCTGAAGCATTAACGTTTTATAAATTTCTTTTACTCAAATAAAATAAATTGAATCCGAAGATTCAATTGAAAAAATAAAATGGTGTTTTTTTTCGAATCGAATTAAATCACAAACAAATCTGGCGTAGTTGATATTGTCATTTTCCAAAGAAAGTGTTAACGAACTCTTAAAAATAAAAAAAAAAATATCCGAAGATATTTTGAAAATAAAAGTACGAACAATGAAATATCCGAAGATATTCATAAAAGTGTAGTGTAGTGACAATAAATTTGGAAAACAAAGGAAGATTCAAGAAAAATTAATCCTTTCGTAGAAACAAAACTTCATTTCACCTTCTTATAATAACCTACAAAAATTTCAACCAATAAAAGAACACAACTCTTCGATCAACGAAGACATATAGTATAAGACATCATGGAGCAGCTAATAGTCGAAATGCAACAAAAAATTGAATTTCTTTCACACAAAGTCGAAGAACAACAAAATACAATTCAACAAGTGAATGAAACAAAATTTAACCTCACTCCAGACCAAATTATTAGGAACTTTAATGAAATTCCTACCTTCTCAGGAGACAACGAGCTGAAATTGAAATCATTTCTTAAAGCAATAGAGGATGTAGAAAGCCTATGCGGAACAAACAACTATCAGCTCAGGGCGTATTGTTCAACGAAGACAATAAATAACAAAATAATTGGAACAGCAAAGAATACAATATTGGAAATCCTTGACGATCAACGGACATGGAAGAACGTCGTAGAACAACTCAAAGCCAGGTTCAAACCAAGGAATACCACCTATCAGCTACTTCACCAGGCAAAAAATTTCAAGGTACATAATCTTAAATATCTTTTTAATAAACATAATAGAATTAAAAGTGAATGTATAGAAATATGTGATTTCGATGGAGTAGACCAATTCATTTATGGATCTATCGATAAAGAAATCGTCCAAATATTAATTTCTAAACTTATTCCAACTTTTCAAGTACATATAGACGCTAAGAAAGATTTAAACGAATTGGAAATTTTTTAATCAGAAAAAGAAATTTATTATAGTAAAGAAATTATTAAAGATGAATATAAATCAAACAAAAATTCCTATAAAAAATCTCAAACTCAATATAAAAATTATAATAATTTTAATAGAAATAATTTTCAAAATTATCAAAATAATAATTCTAATCACAACAGATATAACCACAACAGATATAACTCTAATAACAATCATTATCCTAATAATAACAATCCTAATTCCTAATAATAATAATAGCAATATAGTTATAACAGTCATTATAATTCTAACGACAATATAGAAATTCAGGACAATTTAGAAACTCGGGTCAATATAGAAGTAGAAACGAACACATGGAGGTTGAGAACATTGTAGGGGAAACTGTTATTACCATTACTAACAAAGTAAATTTTCAAGATTCCCCACAATCAACCAGTTACCGATAGCAGAGTTAACATTTGACGATAAGTCAATAAACCTGTAGTGTCCAGCTCTGATGCCGATCCACTTTCATACGCGAAAGCGATGCAACAATTAAACTGTTTGAATTCAAATAATTTTATTGGAAAGCAAAACAGTATTTGTTGCAAAGTGTATTCTTTTTATAATCAATTTTATTTTTGATTATAAAAGAAGAAAATATCAACAATGTGTAACGATTGTCCAAATTCCTCTTAATAGATAATTAAAAACGCATATATCCCATTTCAGAATGTATTTTTTTTATAAAGTTGAAACAGAACTAAATTAAAAGATCTATTGGGCCGACTAAGAAGCAAAAGTTTTACGTGAATTTCGCCATTTGGCAGCTTTCATATAAATCCAATGGCGCTTAATCCAGAATAAATTATATTCGGAAGAGAAAACCTGTGAGTTTTGGTAGCACCACAGAACCATGTTACATTTTATCAATATCCAGTGATTTTGGTTAGCAGGAGGTGTTAGAACTAAGGATCATCAATCAACCGGAGGAATAAGAAAAAACAATTGTCAGCTAAGTTTTCTTTTCATTTTTTTTCCTTTATTATATACATATATGTTTTTCTATAAAATTCTAGAAAAGAACGAATTAGAATGAAAGGCTAAGTTCTTTAAAGATAAGAGATAACTAATTTTTTATATTCGTCTGGGGGCAATAGAGATAGTCAATCCGGCTTGCTATTGAATATTTTTCAAGTAAATTTTGTTTTTTTTGGTAGTACATAAAAGTCCAAGCCACGATACGTGGCAATAACAAATGTAAGGATTTTTTATTGGCACAAACAATTATAATATGTTTTGTGTGTTTAAATATTTAATAAAATGATGCTATCTCGCCTATTCTAAATTCGGTAGCTGTTTGATAAAACAAATACTATCGCATTTAGAATTTCAAATAAAATTAAATTAATATAGAATGATTCTGCTCTTAACTTTTCATTTGGTTAGTAATATAATTATTCGAGTTTTAACAATAAAAATTTGTTTAATTTTTTATTAAATAATTAATGTACAAAAAGTGTTAAAATAAAAAATTATTTTATTTGGAAAATATAAAAGATTTTTATGAAGTGCAGTGATATAAAGTTGAGAGACACATCTATATTTGGTGACCCCGAGAAAGAATACGCGGATATACGTGGATATATACAAATTTTATTGCACGACGCCATTTTTGACGCCGAAAAAGAGAATTCTTTTTAAATAAAACAAAAGGCTGTTTTTCTGGAAATCTGGTGTTTTACATATGCACACCAGATAATAGGTAAATATTTTTTTTTATTTATTCAGTAAAATATAAAAATTTTTGCCCCACTTGGACATATAAAAATTTTAAGCAAAATTTTTTTTTCTTGAAAATATTTTATTGTACGCAACAAGCATCAGATACAAAGTTGACAACTGTAGATATTTACAGTACAACTGTAATATTTTGCACAATACAACTATCAATTTTTTTTGTACAATACAACGTGACATCTGTAATTTCATTATTATCAAATCTGGCAACTCTAAGAAAATTATAAAACAAGAAAATAAACAAAAACGCAACGGATAAATATACAGAGAAAATTATTATATATACTTTTGGATACTACATTGGAAAATAATGCAACAGTAAACATTTATTTCATCCCAACATCATATTGATTAGTTCATTAAGGCAATCAAGAAAATAAACAGGGGTGAGTGTGCCTTTTTTTATTATATATTTAAACCACTAAATTCCAAATAAAAAAACATAAAATATATCATTGTTGATTAATTAAAAAAAAAAATTTTTTTATATATTGTTGCAATTTGTTTTTCTTCACGTTTATTTGGCTTCAAGTATTGTTTTGCGAAATAATAAATATCGTTTTACAGTTGAGATTGTGTCGGTTATTGCTATTATTTTTTTTTATTATTTTAAAATTTTTATTTACGAATATCAGCAAGTGTGTGGTAGTGATTCTCCCTCTAACATTAAATGAGTGACACCGAGTCCTCATCTTCGAAGAACTTACTGCGGTCGGGTAAGGAGGTTGAGAATCCTTCACCACCAATAACGAAGACATCAAGGCAAGCGCACAGCATGGCTCCTCCAACCTTACCAGAATTCATCGACTCGGATCCACAACTATGGTTTCTTCAAGTAGAAACCATATTTACAGCGCGGGACATCACAGAAGACAAGCAGCAATTCGCTGCTGTTATGGCTGTTCTCAAACCAGCGGTGCTTTCTACCATCCGCTCCTTTTTAATAAATCTTCTAACACCAGACCTCTACAAACGACTTAAGACTGAAATAATCAGTCAACTAAGCCTGTCTGAGCAGGCCCGTTTAGAAAAATTGTTAAAAATAGCAGATTGTGGGAATCAAAAACCATCACAGTTCTACGACCAGCTCCTCCAAATAGCTGTCGATTCTACTGCGGTCAACCCACAGCTTATTAAAGAGCTGTGGCTGGCTCGCCTTCCAATGAATATAAAACCTGTCGTCGTCTCAATTCAGAGTGACGACATTAAAGATTCATTATCGATTGCGGACAAAATTTGGGAAGCGGTGTGCTTACCCACCTCCCTTTCTTCTGGTAACTTAAGCAGTTTCAATGTCGACCAAGTTAAATTACCATCGACATCTACAGGGAACTTGCCTCGACCACAAAGTAATCTTAAGAAGATTGTAACGTCGACTATATTCGCAGTAATAATATTAGAACCAATTTCTATTCTCTTTTCCATTCATCAAAAATATTTCCATATTCCATTTCATTTTTACAATCATCATAGTTTAACAGTTTTTTTCAAATAACACCGAACAGTCCAAATTCAAATATCACAAAGAAATTAAATAAAAGAACGCACTCAGCGCTGTTTCATTTTTGTTTTTTTTGCTGAAAATAAGAAGAAACGTCAAAAATCACATTTCTAAATTAATTCTTTGTCGGTTTTTGGTCTCTCAAGAAGAGACAGCTAAAGTTAATTTTGCTTAAAAATTAAAAAGTTTTCATTTTGGAAATAGAAAAGTTTTTGTTCTCATATGATGTCAAAATGGCACTAAATAAAAATAAAATAAATAGTTTTTTTGTTGTGTTGCAATGTTATTTTAAAGGCTATTGAAATCAATTAAAACCGTGATTTGTGATAAGCAAAGTAAACCAAAAAAACCAAAAGAATTAGTCTTCAATTTAGATTCAAGTTGAATCAAAAATAAACGTAAAAATATTCAGTAGTTATTTTGTTTCTGAATCCAGGTTAAGAAAAAAAAACCTAAATGTATATACATAATAGACGAATTAAATGTGCAGTTGGTTAATTTGTGTACCTAATATCCGAAAAATAAAAAAACCATTGGAAATTAATATTGATATTTGCTAATTTATTTTTTTTGTAATCTATCTGATATTAGTGTTGTCCAAAAGAAAAATCAAAAATAAAGTAAGCATGAATTGAACCGTGTAAATCAATTGAAAAGTTATTGCCAATTAAGAAATAAAGAAATTGGTAAGGAAGGGAGGAGGCCTAGAGAAAAAGTTATTTGCAGAAAGATTGGAACGACTATAAGGTTATTGTTCAGGCGAAAAGAATAAAAATTAAATGATTAACTCGAGTGCATGGTCTACTGTCGGAAAATGAACTGGGAGATTGAGAGAATGGAATAAAACTATTAATTAAAATCACAGGAAATTGAAGACAACCAACCCTAATTTACAATAAGATAAGTTTCATTTTGTTTATAATACCTATTTTTTTCAATATATCTTTCTTTTTAAATTTTCTATTTGAATACACCTGATGTTAGGTTAAATAAAAAGATTTTAGGAGATTCCCAAATTTCGATTGGTGTGGGGGCAATCCGTATCCCGAGCGATTTATAATTTTTTTTTATTATTGTGTAAAAGTCTAACTCTAACAGTCTGGGCCGAAACGAAAACCTGGGGTTTTGTTTTTAAATGAGTCATTCTGGCGGGAAACAATTTTTTTTATATAATATACCGTAGGTACGGTAACAATAATAATTTTTTTTTGTGTCATGAGTCATAATTTTAGGCGCAAATAATTTGTTGGCGCGAATTTTTTTTTTAGAAAACCAGGTTGTAGTTTTTTTCTTTAATTATAAAACCAGTTTTGGTTTTTTTTGGTGTTGGTGAGTTTGCAATTTTGCAAAATATTAATTTTGGTATAAAACCAGTTATTGGTTTCGTTTTTAATTAGGAAATTATTAAATATTAGAAATGTATACAATCAGGAGGTTCCAGGGGATGCGAATCAGGAGTCGACCAGGGGATCTGAACCGTGGATGAATGAGGTGGATGAGGAAGTGTATGTGGGCTGGAAGGAGAAAATGAATGAGGCGAGGAATGTGGTGAAAGGAATAATAAATGTAGTTATGGATGAGGTGAAGGATGGAATATATTTGGAGGTAATGGATGATATAGCTGAGGAACAGTGGGATGAGATCATGGATGAGATAATGAGTGAAATAATGAATTGAAAAGAGCCAATATCAAATAATGGCCCTTTTCAACTCAAATTTTGTCATCTCTAAGCAAAACCATTAACTTGAAAAAATTAAGAAAAACAAAAATCCCAACAAAAAATATAAACTAAAATTAACCATGACAAAAAACTGCATTTCAAGTATTTAAATTGTTTTCCGTAATAACTGTTTTTTAAAAAGTTAAATGTTTTGTTTAACTTATATTTTTTGTTATGTTAATTTTAGTTAATATGCATAATTGGGGTTTATTTTTAAATAATATTTTTCTATATAAAGAAAAGTTAGGATAAGATTTAGAGAGTTGAATTTAGATAGTGGAATTGAATTTTTTAAATTAAGTAGAGTTGCATTTTAATCAGAAAGTGGAGTTGGTCTGTAGAGTTGATATTTAGATAAGATTAAAGAATTAAATTAATTGAATAGATTTGAAGAAGGTGAAACAAACATTAAAGAAAAGTTAACAGTAGTGAGTTTAAGTTAAAAGTTTTGTGAAGATTAAAAGTCAAAAGTTCTGAGTTTGGATTTAAAGTCTTGCTGGGAAATAAAGGTAAAAGTTTTTTGAGTTTAAGTTAAAAGTTTTGTTAAAAGACTTGAGTTAAAATTGAAAATTAGAAATCAAAGAGTAAAACTAAAGAGTTAAAGGTTTAGAGGTTGGGTTGAAAGCCGTAAGTCGAAGATTAAATTTAAAAGTTTCGAGTTGAACATTATTTATTAAAACTAACCGCTAAATTAAGTGATCAATAAATATAAAAACTAACAATAAAATTATAATTGAACTATTAAGTGAGTTTTATTTACACTTTAATGATTATGTTGACCCTTACCATCTTGGCCACAACATAATCTGGCGCAGTTGGTTGTCCTACGCAAACAGGACTAATAAATAAATAAGTAATTAAAAAAATTAAAAAAAAAACTTACGAACTAAAAATTTTAACTTAATAAAATTTAACTAAAAAATGAACAATAAGTGAAAATAAAGTGAACTTTAGGTTATTTGTGAGCTATTCACTTTAAATTAAGTCTAAAAGTTCTAAACTAACTCTAAACTAAGTTTAAAAGTTTAAAGGAAAATTTTGTTACAACAATAACAACAACAGTTCCAGCTATATCAAAATATTTAGTATCAGCAACAGTTTCGGCAACGTTTAAATTTGAAGATAAGAAAAAATTCGAGTTGTTCGAGTATCAAAAACAACATCAACAGCATCAGCTACAGCAAAATTTTCATCAAGCAGTAATCTCAAGAAAATAAAGACTGAGTTTTAATTTTAGTTCTGATAATTTAAGTAAGTTATAAAAAAAAACAAAACAGATAATCGAACTATATTGTAATAATAATTCAAAAATGAATCGTGTTAATTCTAATATAATTACCCAATATTTGCAAACAATCCCAGAACAAAAAAAGTGCGTATGTGTGAGTGGGTGAGGTGCGAGAGCGTATGAATGTGTGATTAAATGTGGGGTTGGACGTGCTGATCGTGGTTCTTTCGTCGAGAGGGTCGCCAGAGTCTCATTCTTTCACATAGTTTTTTCTCATTTTCGTTTATATGATGTATTTCGCGTACAATCTGATCATTTGTGCTGAAGTAGCAGGATTTATTCCTCGATCCCCAATGATTGAAGCTAGTCAGAGGGCTATATAAATCTCATCCATGTGCGCGACCTGCTATGCCGCTTCATTGGTTCGCCAATGAATCAGCGCTTTATTACAACTTATTTTATATTGAAGGTGACGATTTGACTTTCACCCATGAAATTAAACATGAAATCAGATTAAATACTGAAAATCCTATTTATAGCAAGATTTATCGATATCCCCAAATTCACGAAAGAGAGATAGAAAAACAAATTAAAGATACTCATTTATATCCAGAGTACTCACCCTTAGTTCTAAGGAATTTCATGAAGAAAACAAATTAATAGTTCAAAAACAACTCAAAACAAACAGATATCCACTTAAATTAATCAAAACCCTAATACAAAAATATTACAATATACAAAACTAAGCCAAACAATTTCTCAACATACACAACCAACTCCCAGAAATAATGACAAAATATATTTTGGCATGACCTACGTCAATGGATTAACCGAAAATTTAAAGAAACTGTTTACATACAATAACCCAGCACTAGGCATTGTGTAGAGATACTACTACGTCTACCTATCCAAATCAAAACACATATAATAATTCATGTTGTACGAATATAGAATTCGAAAATTGTGTGATGAATCACCCACTTCACTATAATTATAACTAAATCGGCCAAACGGGAAGGCCCCTCAAGAAAAGATACAAGGAGCACCTGCCTTCTCAAAATCATACGAAACAAATTTCTAATTATGCTCAACACTTGATTGACGAAAACCACAACCACAGCTGCTTCAAAAACGATGTCAATTTGATCCACAAATGTTCTAAAGGCAAATACATGGATACAATAGAAGAATACGAAATTTACAAAATTAACAAATACGACAGCGACCTTCTATTGAATGACAAATTAACCATCAAACACAATATTTTATTCGAAACAGCTTTACAACAACAACAACAATAAAGACCTTGACCCAGCCAACATTTCATCACCGGAACATACTTTCCAATACAAACGCCACCAATAAACTGGTCATTCAAATACATAAACAAACTTATATTCATTCGTACCCAATACCTCTTAAGAAAATCATCTTTAATCATAGTTTTACATATTTTTATATATATATCAACATACAGATACATCTGCAATTGCATGTTTTATTTATTCTATTTATTATGTGATTTTGTAATTATTTTTTCTACTCATTACTGATGATGATAGTAAATCTATCGAAACATGTTTTTAATTAGCTAAATTTATTATTTTATAATTTTAAATTTATATTTTACTTCACTGACGGAGAGAATTTTGTTTCACAATTATTATAAATTTTTAAAAGTTTTTAAGTTTTTTAAGTTTGTTTAATATGTTAAATAAAGTAAATCTAATAAAATAACCGTGTTATTAACAAGTTACATATAATAAGTTATAAAGGAATTCCCATGACGTTATTTCTTTTTATCAAAACAAAATAATAATAATTTAGTAAACAACATTTCATATGTTTACAATTATAAGTAAGCGAAATTTTATGAACTTTATGAATTATACATTACTCAAAGTGTGTCATCATATATCATGTTTCAAAACATTGAAACTAATTTTAAATAAAACAAAAGGTAAATAATTATGATGATACAGATTTTATTAAGGGGAAAATAATAAGTAATTAAATTGACATATGTATTATATGTATATTTTGCTAGAATTGCATTTTCTACATAATTAATTTGAAATAAATATATTGATTGATTTAAGTGGGGATTAGGAAAATGAAAATGCAAATCCAAAAATTGTATAAAAGAAAGTTTTCGAACAAATAAAAATCAGAATCAGTTTTAATTTAAATAGTGTTTTACTTTCTCTGATCCTCCTGACGACCTCAGTTGACGCACGTCAAACGGGTCTAACGGTTCTTTCCTTGGTGCAAAATTGTTTCGGCAAACTGTATCGTTTAAAAACCGGACAGATTTGGACTTACGGACATACAGACGGCAGTGTTAAAGTTAGTCAACAAAAGTTTAAAGTATAATAAGTAATAAATACGCAGTCAGATCAGGTAGTGTACAAATGTCGTTTACTCATGATATAGAGAACGATCATATGGTGTACACCCACTACAATTGGTATCAAAACTGAAAAAAGTGTCCACAAAATTTACTCCCTGCGGTCATGCAGTAAACTAACTCTTGTATGGAAAACGCATTCGCACTAGTAATACAATCTACTATGTTATTGTGTCTCATGTTTCTTGTGTGTATTTTAACTAGCCTAACAAGAATAATTTTAAACTTTATAGCCAACGTTTTTATACATTAAGAAAAATATTGTGTTACTTTAGAAATATTTTTAATTAGTTTATTTCAAAAACATTAATATAGGTTTAATAGCATAATATTTTTCACTGTTTTTTCTAGAAATGTGGATTGAAAAAGATAACAAATAATTATCGAAACGTCTCCATCAATAAAAAATTTGTATATTAAGAAAAAATATGTTTATTAGTTCTTGATTACAATTAAATGAACAAATTTTAGTCTATCATCTGTGTCTTATCAAATAGCTTGAACCGCATTTGCATAAGATAAAAACCAAAACTTTATTACAAATTGAAGGCTAAAACAAGAAAAAGAAAACGATAAAAAGAAAATTAAAGATATGTTACAGCAAGGAATCATTCGAGAATCCAATTCACCTTATAACTCACCATTATGGATAGTACCCAAAACGATGGATAATTCCAATAAAAAAAAGTGCCGAATAGTTATTGACTATCGTAAGATAAATAAAGTTACAGTTTCCAATTTCCCATATAGAAAATATTCTTGATAAATTAGGTAGAGCACAATATTCCACTACTCTAGATTTAGCTAAAGGATTTCATCAAATTGTAGTAAGAGAAGAAGATCAGAGAAAAACGGCTATTTCAACACCATTTGGACACTACGAATATATTGGAATGCCTTTTGGACTAAAATATACACCATCCACATTCCAAAGACTTATGAATTCAGTTCTAAGGGAATATATAAACAAAATATGTGAAGTTTACTTAGACGATATCCTTATTTTTAGCACTTCATTACAAGAACATATCTGTAATACAAATAGAATATTAAATAAATTAAGGCAGGTTGTAACGTCTGTGGTGGACCAGTAACCAGGCTGATCCACCCCATTGACACAAACACCCAAACATTCCAACATTCCAACATCTTTCCAAACAATCGACCCATTGATCAATTGAGTGATCATCCTAACCAGTCTAGACACATTAACCCACAGCTGCAACATAATCCTACATCCCTCATCTAATAAATCGTTAATCGAAATCTTTCAAACAATTTTCAATTCAAACAACAAAGTCCTATATCTTCTCATAAAAACACTCAAAGTATTTTTTATGTCTATTTTTCAATTAAATAAACAATCCATACATTCGTTTAATTTAAACAACAAATTTCTAAAATCCAAAGTCCAACTGGTTACAAAGTCCAATGTACAATTCATGCATTCTTCTAATTCAAACAATAAATTCCTATAATATAAAATCCAATAAATAATCCATACATTCTTCGAATTCAAATAACACATTTCAATAATACAAAGTCCAAAATTATAATCCATACATTCTTTTAAAGCCAAATAAAATTTCCATTAAATAAATCAAAATACCAACTAAATTAATTACAACAATAATCCCATTGTAAATCAGAAACATAAAACCCTACACGAGCTAAAACTAAAATATTTCCATATTACCGGAAAGTAATAAAACCCTTCAATAATTAATTTTTCGTTTAAAATAAAAACAAACAACAAAAAATGTAATTAAAAAATATGGAGGGGCTGAAATCTCACAGCTCTGAGATATCAAGACTTCGGTCTGGGTAAAGGATTTTGATATAGTTTTCGGCAAAAAACTTTCACGAGGACATGGTTTTTAGTTTTGGGCAGCGATGTATATCAAACATAACTCTTTGTTAACGTACAAGTATTTTTTATATCTGTTTAAAAACTTATTACAAAACTAACACGAAATATCAATACTGTAATAAACTTCGTCCAGAATGGGTTAATTTTATTTACTCATTCATTAATTAAAAGTGTTTACAAATATTCGCAAGTTTAAGGAATAATCGGTGGTACTTGAGCCTGGGTACTAATAGTGAAAGAATCTGAACTAGTGGAATAGTAAATACAGATTTTACGATTCCGAATATTGTTGATTCAAATTGCGGAAAAGCGGTGAAGTTTATGGTACATAAATTGGAGACCCTGGAATTTATTGTAAGGAAAAACGGAAGCTGCTGTAATTTGTTGACAAATAAAGTTTGAGATTCTGTTAACCAAAGATCTGTCTTTTACTGTCGTGTTTGTTCAATAATCTAAAAAAACCAACGAAGAGTCGTTACAGTGGTGTCAGAAGTGGGATTATTGCAACAATGGAGGTCTGGTATCCACAACTGGGGTTGAGCACCAGCAAAAAGCAAACGCGCTTATATTGGCATTGAAGGGACCTGCTGCTGAAATTTTGCAGACACTATCAGCGACAGAACGTGATTACAGCAAGATTATGGAGGCCTTAGAAGTAAGATACGGGGAAAGTCATATGCAAGCTCTCCATCGCATGCAGCTCAAGACACGAAAACAAGGAGTCAGCGAAACCTTGCAAGAATTAGAGGCTGACATTGTGAGACTGGTTAATCTATCATATCCGAATTATAACGCTGAACACCAAGACGAACTGGCAGCTGATACATTCATCAATGCTCTTCGAGATGTGCAAATGAGAAACCAGCTTTATCTAAGCGGAAAGAAGCTACCTGCAGAAGTCTTAGCCTTGGCCCTGCAAATGGAAGCTGGAAAAAGAGCGTACGGTTCAGATAGAGTACGTCAGATGGAAGTTACTGAAGAACCTATAAAAGCAGCGCTTGATGAAGCGATCATGCGTGTCAAAAGTTTGGAAGATAAACCTGAACGAAATCAACGAAGTAGATCTAGCAGAGTAAGATGCTGGAACTGTGGGAAGTTGGGGCACATCCGAAGAGAATGTAAATGGGAGCCACACCCGGAAGACAGAGGCCGCGTTCCGGATTCGGAAACTAGATTGTGCCAGTTTTGAAGGGCGAAAGCTGGCTCAATTACAATGCCCTACATTGGTGGTATCACAAGTAAAAAGAGAAAATAGTAGTCTAGTCTTAGAGGCAACCGTTGGAAGCAGATCGTGCATGTTGACTTTGGACACAGGTGCTTCGAGATCAATAGTGCGTCCAGATGTGGTTTGTGATAGTCAGATCGATACAGCAAGACGATTCACCCTAAAAACAGCTACGGGTGAAACAGTTCTAGTTCATGGAGAAAGCGACCAAGAGGTTCACCTTGGAGGAAATTCATTTAGGCACCGATTTATTGTAGCAGATATAGAAGATGACTGCATAATTGGGCTTGACTTCATGAAAGAATACAATTTTATATTAGATCTGGGAAGCCACGTACTGAGATATGGAAACACAGAAATAGTGCTAAACGCCACCAACGACAATGCTGAGGTCCGTGTTATTAGTGATGGACCAACTGAGATCCCGGCAAAATCTGAGAAAATCATATGGACTAAGCTACTAGATAAAAGTGACCAAAATTCACCTGTGATGATTGAGCCAGCTAACAACGACTTTGGGGGAAACATTATGATTGGCCGAACGCTAGTTGCAGCAAAAGAGGGAGTAGTTCCAGTGCAACTGATTAACTTCTCAAATAAACGAGTGGTCATCAATCATGGAGAAGAAATCGCCAAATGCAGCACCATAAAAGAGATAATCAGCTGTGAAGAAGAGCAAAAGGTCTTCATGCAGAGAAACAATCCCGCATTAGTAGCAATACTTCAAGATCTTAGTAAAAGAATGAATCCAGCCGAATTCAAAGAAATCAAGAGGGTATTAACGAAGATGAGCAGTGTTTTCTCTACTGGAGATGAAGATGTTAGAAGAACAAACATCGTGCGACATAGGATCAACACTGGAAACGCTCATCCTATCAGACAGCCTCCTAGAAGACTACCACTGGCTAAACACGAGGAAGTGCAAGGAATGCTGGACAAAATGAAAAGTGATGGAGTCATCAGGCCATCTAAGAGTCCATGGAGCTCACCAGTGGTGCTAGTTAGAAAAAAAGATGGGTCAGCTCGTTTTTGTGTAGACTATCGAAGGCTCAATGAGGTAACCATTAAGGACAGCTATCCACTGCCACGAATTGATGACACACTGGATACACTATCAGGGGCCAAATGGTACAGCACATTAGATCTGAAGAGTGGCTACTGGCAAGTTGAAATGCATCCAGAAGATCGACGAAAGACAGCATTTTCTACTAGCAATGGGTTGTGGGAGTTCAATGTGATGCCGTTTGGTCTATGCAATGCCCCAGCAACATTTGAACGTCTAATGGAATGCGTGTTGCATGGTTTAACCTGGAAGGCCTGCCTAGTTTATCTTGATGACATCATTATAATGGGTCGCAACTTCGAAGAGCATCTAATGAACCTCGAAGAAGTACTCAGAAGAATAAGTAATGCCAACATGAAGTTGAATCCGGTAAAGTGCAATCTCTTCCACAAAGAAGTGAAGTACCTTGGACACATCATTACAGAACATGGAGTCAGAACCGATCCCGAGAAGATTGATGCTGTGAAAAATTGGCCAGTACCGAAGAATGTTCATGAGCTACGCAGTTTCCTTGGCTTATGCACCTATTATCGAAGATTCGTGGAGAATTTTGCGAATATCGCCAAGAGTCTACATAAATTGACAGAGGCAAATACCAAGTTTCTGTGGACAACCGAATGTAATGAGGCATTCTACCGTTTAAAAAAAAAACTATGCAACACCCCTATACTAGCCTATCCAGAATCCGGAAAGATGTTCATTCTGGACACAGACGCAAGCAATGTAGGAACCGGAGCTGTTTTGTCACAGAAAGTTGGAGACGATGAGAAAGTGGTGGCGTACTTCAGTAAAGTTCTGTCAAAGCCGGAGCGGAATTACTGTGTCACGAGGAAGGAGTTGCTAGCTATCATCAAGGCTGTGAAACATTTCCACAAGTATTTGTGTGGACAACCATTCCTGATTCGCACGGACCATGCTGCTCTAAAATGGTTATTACAATTCAAATTTCCTGAAGGACAAGCAGCAAGATGGATAGAGATCCTGCAGAACTACGACTTCAAAGTTGAACACCGCAAGGAAAGGATCCATGGTAACGCTGATGCCTTGTCTAGAAGACCCTGTATAGAGGAGTGCAAGTCATGTAGCAGAACTGAGGGAAATGAGGCAGTGAAAGTGAACCAAATCAAGTTCCAAACTCCTGAAGATTGGTGTACCTAGGCAATGAAAAGAGAGCAGCTAGAAGATCCAGCTATGGCTCCAATATTGAAATGGAAAACTGAGGGAAGGTGACCGGAGTGGAAAGAGTTAGCACCTTTAAGTACGGAGGTGAAATGCTACTGGGCGCAATGGGTCTCACTATTTATGGACAACGGGATACTTAAAAGAAAATGGGAGTCCGCTGATGGAAAGAAAGTGTTAGAACAACTGGTGTTGCCATCAAGTCGAGTGGAAGAGGTACTGGGAAAGCTGCATGGAAGTATTTCTGGAGGACACCTGGGAGTCAATAAAACCCTAGCCAAAGTAAGGGAGAGGTTTTATTGGGTAAGGTATCGAACAGACGTGGAGCAATGGTGTCGGCGATGCGATACTTGTGCAGCGAGCAAAGGACCAAAAACTAGAACTCGAGGAGAGATGCAACAGTACAATGTGGGTGCCCCAATGGAGAGAATTGCTATAGACATCGCGGGGCCATTTCCGGAAACGACAAAAGGTAATAAATACATCATGGTGGTCATTGATTACTTTACAAAATGGCCGGAAGCCTATGCAATACCGAACCAGGAAGCAGTTACGGTCGCGGAAACATTAGTCAATGAATGGGTTTGCAGATATGGAACACCGCTCGAGTTGCATACCGACCAGGGAAGGAATTTCGAATCTCAACTGATGGAAGAGCTGTGTAGAACACTCGGCATTAGAAAAACACGAACTACACCTATGAACCCGCAGTCGGATGGCATGGTAGAACGATTCAACCGAACCATGGAAGAACATTTGTCAAAGGTAGTAGAAGCCAACCAAAGAAATTGGGACAAGGATCTTCCGTTATTCTTGATGGCCTATCGTAGCGCAGTGCACGATACGACAAGTGAAACGCCAGCGAATATCATGTTCGGAAGAGAACTACATCTTCCTAGTGACATCGAGTTTGGCATCCCTGGAGGTCTGGTATCCACGAAAACAGATTATGTAGGACAACTAAGGGAGAAGATGAATAAAATCCATCAGCAGGTTCGAGACCACATTAAGATTGCCAGTGACAAAATGAAAACCAGGTACGACATTTTCAAGAAGGAGAATTGGTATGGCTATACAACCCCAGAAGAACTAAGGGAAGATCACCCAAGCTGCAGCCAGATTGGGAAGGCCCATATAAAATAATCAAACGAATTAATGATGTTATCTACCGCATACAAAAGGGACCCCGTACCAAGATGAAAGTGATACATCTGCAAAGGTTGGCACCGTACCAAGGTAACAGCACCAATGCGATCTCTGATATTGTTCGGGACGAACAAAACTAAATGGAGGGCAATGTAATAAACTTCGTCCAGAATGGGTTAATTTTATTTACTCATTCATGAATTGAAAGTTAACTCCTTTTTAATTAATGTAAACATTTGTATAACAAATTTAATTTACATTAATTTATGCAATACAATTTGCAATACAAGTAAAAGATTGAAAAAGGAGTTAACTTTTAATTCATGAATGAGTAAATAAGATTAACCCATTCTGGACGAAGTTTATTACATTTGGTGACCCCGACGTGATCTTGGGTAGGGAGTAATAACAGACGAGAAATATAATAAGTTAATATGGTTACTCCAGAAACAGCAGCAGGTGGTTCCGGCATGGCAATGGATACGAGTGAAGCTACACCATTTAGTATGGCTCCTCGTAATGCGGAACTGGAGAAAATTTTTACACTATTTAGGTTTATCAGAACAGCTTTTTTTAAGAATGATACCATAACTGCTATGGATGAAGCTGAAACAATTGATTTAAATTTATCTGATGAACTAGCAGGTGCACTCTTCACTGTATATACATGGTTAAGAAAACGTGAAAACAAAGATGTGGCCAAAAGAGGAAATGAACATACGGCCAAGACAATAAAAATAGGTGGAGTTGAAGTTACAGTGGGGGCTATTGGAGGTGATTTTTTGAAATTGGAACACCCAAAATTCAATTATATGATTGCAGGCCCTTTAATAAATTTGCTCACTCTCCATAAATCTTCATTTGATGAAGTTCGGTTATGTGTATCTAAGTTCCATGCAAGAGATACTGGAGAGAAGAAAGAAATGATTGGTATAGATCGATTTGATTTGAGCAACGCACATATCCCTCTATTGAGAGGCATAACATACAAACCAGAAAGGATAAGTGCTAATATAAAAAGCATGGGATCTATCGCCTTAGCCATTCGATTGGTTTTAGAAAATAAACTCACAAACAAGCTTGAAGAAGCACTATTGAACTCGATTAAAATGGTTCCAGATGCTCATGCTATTGTATCAGAGCTCAAAAGAATGTTCTATAAAACGCGGACAAACAGTTTGATAAGAAATTTAGCTGACTACATGCTTCTAATTGGCGATAGATCACAACAGAGGATCTATTTCCCACTGTTAATGTTTTACCGTGGATGGCAAGAATTTATTGGGTCCCATGACAACATCACTTTTTCGGGAATAGGGGGCTTAGTTTTTTACAAAAAATGCGTAACTAAGTTCAAATTCCAGAGAAAAAGTCAAGCTGATATAGGCCTAATAAAACAAGTAGAGTTTCACGCTATGTTTGGAACTTCTACTGAAGACCTTGGCATATTGAATCAAATCACCAATCATAATAACTGGGCGAAAAGATCTGAGTGCTCGCTTGTGTTCGCCAAACAAGCAGATCATACACCTAAGGTCTTTGAGATGATTCAATTCACTTATGTGTCAAAATTAGCCAGTGCAAATATGACCAAGTTAACTGGAACCCTTCAACCTATGATCAGCAACAAAATTGTATTTTCTGGCTCTAGAAAAAGGAGTTAACTTTCAATTCATGAATGAGTAAATAAAATTAACCCATTCTGGACGAAGTTTATTACAATACGTTGCCGGAAAATTATAATCCAAATCCAAAAATTTTGTTAAATTAAATAAAATCAAACTTTTTCAAAATTCCAAAAATATTCCAAAAACTAGAATGAAATCAAATATTTAAACTTTTTCTAAATTCCGATAATATTCCAAAAGTTCTTAAAAATTCAAACTTTTCCAAAATTCTAAAAATATTGCAAAAATTATTACAAAATCAAAAATTAAAACTTTTTTCAAAATTATAATAAAATCAAAAATTTTAAATTTTTCAAAATTCTTAAAATATTCCAAAAATTCTTACGAAATCAAAAATTAAAACTTTTTCAGAAATTCTAAAAATAATGCAAAAATTATTACAAAATCAAAAATACAAACTTTTTCAAAATTCCAAAAATATTTCAAAAACTATAACAAATTCAAAAATGTCCATGTCCAATTTCATTTTCAATTATATTTACTACATAAAAACAGCTACATTTTTTTTCCAAAAAATTGGCTAAAAAATAAATGAAATTATTTTTTGACACACTTGACATTATTTTTTGACACACTTGACATTATTTTTTGACAAACTTATAATGCCATAATTCTCAATAATAATAATAAAATTTCATTTCAAACAATTTTATTTTTTCCTAAAAATTGGGTAAAAATAAAAAAAAATCTCTCTTTTGACACACTTGACAACATTTTTTTGACAAACTTATAATGCCATAATTCTCAATAATAATAAATAAAACTCATTTCAAACAAACAATAATTTTATTTTTTTTCCAAAAAATTAGGTAAAAAAATAAATAAAAATCTTTCTTTTGACACACTTGACAACATTTTTTTGACAAACTTATAATGCAATAATCTAGATTTTAGTCTCACATACCAATCCCGACCATCAAGATTTCTCCAAATTCAATGTTTCTACTCGTAATCACTTAAAATGAACGTTTTTTAACCAAAAAATACGCAAATTTCCTTGTTTTGACACACTTGACGATTTTTTTGACACACTTCCGGTACAGTTATCAAACACATCGTCCTTTCGGCTCTTCCCATTGAGTAAACCTATTTTTAGAAAAAAAAATTTTTGAAATCCGTTCAGCGGTTTTCTAGATTTCGTCGGTTGTGACGGACGGCCGGACGGCCGGCCGGCAGACAGACACACATTTTTTTTTTTTTGCTTTTTTAGAATCAGTAGGTCCTAAAACGTCGAGAAATGCCAAAAAAAGTGGGGGTAAGAATTTCACTTTGAGCTCATGAATGTAATACTTAGGTCTTTCAGACCGAAGTAATTAAAACTGAAAAATCGATTACTAAGATATTTCGATTTTATTTTATTTTATTTTTTTTTGGAAAAACGTTTTCCGATTGGTCAACTAAATTTTGCCCAACGGAAAACGTCGAAATAAATACCACTGATTTTTGGAAAACAAATCAGTCTTGAGTAGTACGCGTTTCGGAATATTAAAATCGGGGAAAATCGAATCCCAAAAAATCAAACAGTTTACGGTGTGAAAAATACATAGTGTTGGAACAAGAGTTCCTGTTAATATTAAGGTTACTAAACTAATCAGTGCAAATTGTGGTGTATAAATTATCAAATCAACAATAAACCAATTAAATAAATTGATTATACCAAACTAAAGTGTTTCCATTGAAGCTAGGGAAGAATTACTCGCCACAAAACCGTAAGTACTTCCTTAAAATCACCTTTGAACTTAAATATTTGTGGTAAACAAGCATCCCTCTGGGGAAGCACCACACGTCGACTATATTCTAAATAATAATATTAAAACCAATCCCTATTATTTTTTCGATTGAGTTACAAAATATTTTCATATTCCATTTGCATTTTTACATCATAATAGTTTAACGGTTTTTTTCAAATAACACCGAACAGGCCTAACTTCAAATATCATCAAGAAATGAAACAAAGAACGCTTACTCAGCGCTGTTTAATTTTGGTTTTTTTTAAGAAAAAATAGAAACGTCAGAAAAACACATTTTTGCAATTTTGCAATTTTTGATTATTCATTCCATGTTGAATTGTTAAACAGAACCTAGTTGAATTTTAACTTAGAAAGATCTCATTTTAAATTTAAACAAAAAATAAGATCACATTTTTTTTTTATTGAAAACAAAAGAGAAAATTTGTTAACTAAAACGAATTTTATATATGTTAATATTAATATAATTCATTTACAAATACGAAAATAAAAATGAAAAAATTATAAAGTGATAGATGGTGATTAATCTGTTTTCAAGTTTCCTTTTCTTTGTATTAAGTAAAAAAACCAATAACTAAAACAATTATATTCGTGGAAATTCAAGAAATGGTGAATAAAATCTATAAGAAAATAAAAGTCCAATATAGCTAAAGGAAATCTAAGTTAGATGATCCGACAAATAATCATTTTTGTGTGTGTTCATTTATCAAAACTTTTATTTGGATACATGTTGTTTGAGCTTGGTACACATACAAGCAGATATTAATTTTTCACCTTGAGTGTGCAGTCAACACCAGCGTTGCCACTCAAAAAAATTAAAATGTATCCAATTTTATAAAAAAATGTATCTAAATGTATCCACTTTTTTGAAAAAATGAAACATGATTATTTGATATTACTAAAGGACTAATTAAAATATATGTTTAGTACAATTCAGTATCCTGATCACATTTATTTATAATATAACAACAAAAAAATCCCATTAATTCAAATTTTTATCTGATGATTTTTATTTGTGTTTTATTTGATGAATAAATTCCATATACATTTTTTGCACAGTTTTTGTCACCTCCAAAAATTCCTCTTTTCTAGGTAATTGTATGCTAAAATTGATTGTACTGCATATCCCATACTTATTTCAGACAATTGTATATAGTTTTCTTCATTTTCAAAACCTAGCTCATTTACATTCCTTAGATTTAAGAAACGATAAGGGTCTATAAAATTGTATAAAATGATTTTTAAATCGACTTTTAAATTATTAAAAAAAATGTGATCGATTTTCAAAAACTGTTTAAAATTAGTTACACTGCTCGCCAATTTCTGATACTTTTTCTTTCACAAAAACAGAATAGACGAACAATATAACAAATTTCATAAACATTTTCAAAGTTTTTGGAAATCCAACACAGCTAAAGGCATATTAATAAAATGTATCCATTCTAGCAGTTTTGTGATTTTTTTGTATCCAGTATCCATTTAATAAATTTTTCAAATAATGTATCCAAATGGATACAAATGTATCCAAGTGGCAACGCTGGTCAACACCCTCTACAATACTAGCCGTGCTATTGCTTTTTCTATGTATGTGCCTTGGTCCTTCTTTCGTTTGTTTTTGCTTAAAAAAGTTTATTTACCAACAATATCATATGATATGACTATCATTCTGTTTTTTTTGGACAAATTAGACGTTTCGTATAAGAATTTCCTAATTGTTTTAATTAAATATATAATTTAATTCAATAGTTAATGAACAAAATTAGTGTTACTATAAAAATAAAGTGATTTATTGTGATTTTGTGGAAATTGTGAAAATAATTATTTATAAATTTATTAAAAACAAACAAACTCTGTGTAGTGTTTACTTTTATTGATAACAATTGTTTTGTGTTTTGTGGTAATTTAAATTACAATAATTATTCAAATTAGTTTAATAAATGTTTTATAAATAAGGGAATTGCGATGTTTCTGCAAGTTATAAAAAAAATCTATTGCAAATGCTAAAATATAAGGTTATGTTGTTCCAGTAAATTTTTCTGCAGAATTATCCCGTTCAGTTTTTATTTTGTTTTCTGTTATTTTGTAAATTAATCAAATGTAATCTCATTTGATACTGCTATTATAAAAATTACTGGCATATAAGTTTATTTAATTTAAAATATTCCTAAGCATAACTTGCAATTTCCTTATAATTTATTATAAAAGTGATTAAAAATAGTGGATTAAATAGTGATTCAAAATAGTTTGAATGTGAAATCGCAAAATGACGGATGTTGCTACCGAAATGCTACTCTTATTTCGACAGCACCCTCAAATTGGAACCAAAAGTTATTTCATCATACATATCAACAGATAGAATACTGAAAACAGTGGAAAAGGATGACTTGACACCCACACCCACATCTGCTGTTTGTCAGTTTGTGCTGTGCATTTCCAGGACGCAAGGAAGGAATTTATTTCAATATTTTTAGTTGATGAAAATGATTCAGGTAAGTTATTTTTACGTATTAAAATTAAGATCGGTTACAATTAGATTATCAAAGTGTTCCATAGTAATATCATTTTAAGCCAATCAAAACTAGATTTTGCGTTACATTCAAATCCTATGTTATCACTTTGGTGACAGCTGGTAAATATTTTATGCTGTACGAGATATATAAACGCATCCATAAAAACCGCCGGCGTTATGAGAGGGCATTATGAATTCATAACGCCCGCTCTTAATACACTAAAATAATATTTTAAACTTCAAAATGTTTATCCTCATGGCATACTAGACAGTTTGTTTATGTCGCAAATTGTGTTTTTGCTTTTAATTTAAAAAGTTTTAAAAAATGTTATTAAATAATAATTTTTATTCATATTAAATCAAAATTTTCATTACTTTTTGAAGTAAAAATGGCAATTTTCAAACTTTCCAGAAAAATCAACAGATTTACTGGAAATATTGTCCGATACAGTTATCATTTTATTTGATATGGGGTAGGCCGATGATTTTGATGGTTGTTCTTGAACATTCGAGATGATTTCAAAGTTAGAAATAGCACTTGTTTCTCCTTCAGATGAACCTACAGCACTTGCAATCATGTTGGAAATTCTATTTTTTGAAGTGATACTTTCTTCTATGTAGCCTTGTGCTACAGTGTCTCTTCCATTTGCCGTGCAATTTAAGAGTTTCGAAAGACGCACCTCCCTCAATTAAGAGAGCAGACGAAGTACGTCTCAAACAATGACCAATAAGGTGGTGAGGGTTTCCTAATTTTAAGAACTTAACAATAGTGTTTGGAACACTGCCTATCGTATTTTTTCCAACTGGTTGCATTGTACGTAAGAAAAATGTATTAACTTGCCAAAGAGATAAAAGTAACTTCTGAATAATTTTCACAATATAATTTCAGATTAGAAAAAAGCGAAACAATGACTGATGATCAAACGAGTACAACGGATTTACAAATCGAAGATCATGAGATGACTAATCCACAACAAGTGATTCCGCCAAATCAACAGCCAGGTCCATCACGAATAGTACCTGCTCGGCCTGTGAAACGTGTAATCGAGTTGGTCGATGCAAACAAAAATAAAATTACTAGCTCAAAAAAGAACAGACCTGAGCCAAATATCGAAGAAAAGAAAAACGTGCTCAAATGCATAATACATTGGCATGAATCATTAATGGGAATAACCAAATTGGAATCAGATGATGCGTATAGTGTCCTCAAGATGGCAGAGCTTACTTCTGTGATACATACTGCTCACACGGTATTGCGACAACGCGTCAATGGTCGTGGAAGATTGAAGGACCTATACACATCGGAAGATTCAAATGTGTTAATATATAACAAGGCGATAAAGATGAAAGACATCTTAGATGAAATGCAAAGAGTCGGTCGGTTATACCAGATCGTATATGACCAATCAGAACATAGTCGTAAGATTATAGGAACTCTTGCGAGTATTTTGGTATTGATTGCTGCCTTTAAATTTAGATTAGCTGAAGCTAGGTGTGTTAATGATACCATTAAAGTTGGCAAGAAAGAAAATGTTGATCTGAAAATTCCAATCAATACATTTTGGTTGTCTGATTACCATCAACCTTTGTTGAGTGGAGTAAATTACACACCTACGCTTCAGTCAGCAATGGCGCAATCGTTAGGTCCTATGACCATCGTGATCAATTTGGTTATGGCAACAGACGTCAATTTTCAAGAAAAGTGGATAAAGAATTTTTGTTCAACATTTGGCAACATTCCCAATGTCTCAGCTCTCGCGACAAAATTAGTAGGAACTAGAGCTGGACAACAATCAATTATTAGAGTTCTTGCAGATTTGTGTTTTTGCGGTATAACGAAATCTTCAAATAAGGCATACATACCCGCATCTGCTTTTCTAGCAGTAGCAAGGACCAGCACTGATTATGTTAACTGGCTTTTACGTCCTCATGATAAAAGACCACTTTTGGAAGATAAACATCTGAATCCGGCAATTTTAACCGTTGATTTTTCGGGAAAAGGATTGTTCCATTTCTGGCGTGCAATGGGAAATCTCACTCAGAACTTGAAAATGCCAATGGGCAGATTATCAACACCTCGTCACGCGAGTGAGATTTTCTTCCACGCATTTTGGGGAACAATCAAAGAAGACCTGAGTTTGGTAGACTGGATGACTCAGAGGAATTTTTATACACGTAAAGATTTTGGAAAACTTTTTAATAGTATGAACATTGACGGTGTAATGCACGATTTGGACATATTTCCATTTAAAACAGTATGCAAGCTTGCAAGCGCTTCACAGTCCGATTACCTAACGGGTGGAGTGGGACATATAGCAAGATCTAGCACATTCACTGGCGCTACTAGGAAAGTAGAGGAGGCCGATGATAAGTTCTTTAAATACCTATTGTCAGACCCAGAACTCACCCGGGATTCTGGAGGTGTCACAACTAATTGGGCTGAGACCTTAGGAGCGATCAAGGCGCGAATCGCTAAAAGAGTAAAGGAAGAGAGAAGACTGGAATTTGGAACTACCAACTTCTTTGAAGTAGATGAGAACAGTTCTGCACAGCGGTTTGGGAGAGAACTAGATGGTCGAGTTAACCTGACAGGAAAATATTATTTTCAACAAGAATAGAGATGATCTAGATTATACACATGTTATATTTCTTATGCCACTTTTATGTTATTTTTAATTCTTGCTTTTTGAAATATGTTTGTATTAAATATAGAATAAGTGAAAAAAAAAGAAAAAAAAAAAACATTTATTATTTTTATTATATAAACAATTTGTTATAAATATATATTTTGAAAAAACATTAGTTCTTTTATTTTTTTTATATAAAAACATTTATACGATATACAATTTTCATGGTCCTTCGAGCCGGATTTAGCGCCAATTTCTAAAATAAGTGAATTAAAATTAACAGTGTGCTAACTATTCTAGTTTTTTAAAATAATATAAGTGAATTAAATTTAAAATATTTTAACTATTCTAGTTTTTAAAATAATATAAGTGAATTAAATTCGATAATAAATAATAAATATATATAAGTGATTTAAATAATATATAAGTGAATTCAAATTTTGTGCATAAAATATAACCAAAAGGAAATCAGTAAAATGGCGGACACACGTGCAATCACAAGAATTCTCAATAGAGTGAAGCAACTTGAAGTTTACGCATCCAAAAATCTTTCAAACGAGCCACTAGAAAGCATCAAAGCGAATTTATTATTATTAAAGGAGGAATGGGCTGATTACAAGGCCAGTTCACATCTATATAGTGATGCTCCAGAGATCATCAATTTACAAGATCAACTCGAAGCAAAGTTTTTTAGTGTAAAAGGTAAACTGATTACAGCAGAGCTAAGTCTGAGCAACGCTCTACATCCACCAGAGCTTGACTCAAGTCTCAGTGAATTGATGGCGAATCAACGATCATTTTTACAAGAAGTAAGTAATATCAATAGTAAATCAGAAAATGAAGTTCGATTACCGCGAGTGAACATACCTTTCTTCACCGGAATATATTCTGAGTTCGCCTCATTTCGGGATCTTTTTGAAGCATCAATTCATAATAACGGAAAGATGTCGAAGGTCCACAAACTTCAATATCTCAAAGGATTGCTAAAAGGAGAAGCATACGCTCTGATACGACACGTCGCCATAACAGACGCTAATTATGAAGAAGCTTGGCAAATGATCGTCCATCGTTACGACAAGAAGAAGCATGTTATAACAACGCTTCTCAAACAATTCATGGAACAGCCAATCATAAATCAGGTTTCCGCTAAATCGCTCCACCATATGCACGATGTGTCTGACGAAGTACTAAGAGGAATAAAGGTTTTAGGAGAAGACTACCAATCGAGAGACCCATGGCTTATATACATTCTCATCTCAAAACTAGAGCAAAATCTAAAACAAGCATGGGCTAAACACAGTTATGGGATTGAATCACCGAAAATTGAACAATTCTTTGAGTTTCTCAGACAACAAGGTGATACACTAGAATGCTGCGAGCCTCTTAAACGCAATACACAACGTCAGTCTCAAGGTAACAATATAAAAGTAATGCATACGGGAACTAATATTATATGCTGTCCAAAATGCAGTAGTGAACATTATTTGCGAAATTGTGATGAATTTTTACAGCTTTCCGTGCATGAACGAAGGGGTTTTGTAGCAGACAAAAAACTTTGTTTCATATGTTTGTTTAAAAACCACCAATCACAAAATTGCCGATCACGTTTTAGATGTGGTATATGCCGCGCAAGACATCACTCAACTCTCCACGAAGAAAAACCCACCGTGTCTAACAGCAGTGCAATTACTAACATTACATTCAATCCTGAAATTTCTGAAACCAGCAATCAAAACTTAGAAACAAGGAATGTTGCACATGCTATGTCCATCAAACGATTTACTGCCATTCTACCTACTGCAGTTATACGAGTCCTAGATTCCGCTCATCATTATCAGAGATGTCGAGCATTACTGGATTCTGGAGCACAATCATCTTTCATCTCTGAAGCCTGTGCTCAGCGCCTGGGACTGGCACGCATGCAGGCCAATTTCTTAATAAAGGGTGTAACATCAGGAACTGAAGTGACAAGGGGAAGATTATTGATAGATGCTACATCCATTTACTCTACCAAAGAAAGTCTTAAGGTAGACGTTCTAATATTGAAGAAATTGACTGATTGTTTACCAACGCGAGAATTAAATACATCTGATTTAGAGAGGATCAAGGGATTAGAGTTAGCTGACCCCGAGTTTTATAAACCAGAAGGTATTGACATCATAATTGGAGCTGACAAATTCTTCAATATCTTACGAGATGGTCAAATCAACAATTTAGGTGACAGCTTAATAGCACAGAACACAATGTTTGGCTGGATTATATCAGGTGAAATGAATGAAGATAACGACAAGAAACAACTTACCAGATGTAACTATCATATAGATTTAAATATTAATGAAACTCTCCAGAAATTTTGGGAAATGGAGGAGTTACCAAGCGTAAAACCATTCAGCGATGAAGAAAATAAATGCGAAGAGCACTATAGAACTAATTTTACCAGACATATTAGTGGTAAGTTTATTGTAAAATTACCATTTAAAAATTCTGAAAGGCCTTTAGGTAACTCTCTAAACATTACTCGTAAGAGACTTTGTAATTTGCAGCAAAGATTAAATCGTGATGTTCAGCTAAAAAATGAATATATCAAGGTAATGCGGGAGTACATAGCGTTGGGTCATATGCGAGAGATTCCAGAACAAGAGAAGGAATTACAAGATGATAAATGTTATTATCTTCCACATCATTCTGTGATTAAAATGGAAAGTTCAACCACCAAGGTGCGAGTCGTGTTTGATGGATCAAGTAAAACCACCAATCGAAACTCTATCAATGATGTCCTTATGAATGGCCCCAACATACAACCTCCATTGTGGAATACTTTAAATAAATTCCGTCATAACCAGTTCGCATTTACCGCGGACATAGAAAAAATGTACCGACAAATTTTGGTAGCTGATCAAGATCAAGACTTCCAACGGGTTCTGTGGAGAGAACATGTAAACGAGCCTATAAAATATTATAAGCTAACCACTGTTACCTTTGGAATGGGTAGTTCGTCGTTTTTAGCAACTCGTTCTTTGTTACAAGCAGCATATGATTGCGCAGAAGAATATCCAGATATCTCAAAGGAAATTTCGAGTAAATTTTACATAGACGATTATCTGTCAGGAGCAAGCACGATTGAAGATGCCCGATATGTAAAGGAGAAAATTACGCTATTACTTGCACAAAAAGGTTTTCGTTTAAGAAAATGGCACTCAAACGCAATAGAACTTTCCGAACCTGTCACTGCAAACGATAAATCGTTGGTATCGATTGATGAAACGGATTCCACTGTAAAGATATTAGGGTTGCAATGGAATGCTTTAAAAGACTATTTTACCTTTAAGGTGAATTTGCCATTGGAAGAAACCGAAACTAAACGTACATTGATATCCAATGCCTCTAAAGTGTTTGATCCACTTGGTTTAGTAGCACCATCAATTATTTTAGCAAAAATTTTATACCAAAGATTGTGGTTAAGAAATTTAGACTGGGATGACAGGCTGCCTGATGACATTGCTATATTATGGAATCAAGTAAAAATGGAACTTCATCAATTAGAAAATCTTAGAATAAGACGGTTTATAGGTCACAGAGAATTACAAATACATGGATTTAGCGATGCGAGCGAAAGAGCCTATGCAGCAGTGGTCTATGGCCGATTCAAAAATGAAGAAGGACTGATCCAAGTAGAACTTATTGCATCAAAAACTAAGGTGGCACCGATAAAACAAATATCATTACCGCGATTAGAATTATGTGGAGCACATCTTCTAGCCAAATTAATGACGGAAGTGCAGAAAACATTTGAACAAGAAATTGAGATGCATGCTTGGACAGACTCTACTATAGTATTGTCATGGTTATCCGATCATCCAACAAAATGGAAAACCTTCGTAGCAAATCGGGTGTCTGAGGTACAACAGTTACTACCACGAAATCATTGGCAGCACGTAAAATCAGGGGATAATCCGGCTGACTATGCGTCCAGAGGTGTTTTACCATCCAGATTGCTAAAACTTGATCAGTGGTGGCACGGTCCAGCATGGCTTTGTGAAATAGAGACTAAATGGCCCACGATCGAGAAGGAAGTATTCTATGAAGAAACTCTATGTGAGATAAAGGAAAAGTCGTGTTCATCAAACATCCCACTGTATCATGTAAAGGAGTTAGAAAATAGCAACGTTGGCAAAGGTGAAGTGTATGAAATTTTATTAAATAAAGTATCCTCATTTAGTAAAATTATTCGTATATTATGTTTTGTCAATAAATTTATTAACATTGTGACAAAACGGAGCAATAACAAAACACAAGGTCTCTCTATATCAGCAATCGAAATGAATGAAGCAACTGAAAGGTTGGTTAAATGGGTGCAGCAAATGATTTATTCAAATGAGATTAATGCTCTGAAGCGAAACAAAGAATTACCTAAACATAATAAATTGTCAACTCTTACTCCATTTATAGATGAAAAGGGCATACTACGTGTTAGAGGCAGGCTGCATCATTCTAATTACCCTTATGAAGCAAAACACCCCATCATTCTACCAAAATCCCACATCCTAAGTAGAATGATAATTTCCTTTTATCATAAAAAATACCTACATCCTGGCCCATCCCACACATTCCATCTTATACGTCAAAGCTATTGGATTGTCCATGGACGAGGAAAGGTGAGAGAAGAAGTTAAAAAATGCATACAGTGTTTCAAAAATAGAGCTACAGTTTCCAGCCAAATCATGGGCAATTTACCAGCCGTGCGAATAACACCAGCGAGACCATTTTCAAACTGCGGTGTAGATTATGCTGGACCAATATTACTAGCTAGTAAAAGAGGACGTGGAGCTAAACTAGTCAAAGGTTATATTGCAGTTTTTGTTTGTATGGTCACTAAAGCGGTACACATAGAAACTGTCACAGATCTGACTACTAATGCTTTTATAGCAACTCTTAAAAGATTTGCTGCGAGAAGAGGGGTACCATCGAATATATATTCCGATAATGGTACCAATTTTGTTGGTGCCAATAAACTACTAAAAGAGGTATATCAATTTCATAGCATAAAAAATAATGATTTTATAATTACAAAGTATTGTTCCCAAAATCAAATACGTTGGCATCATATTCCTCCTTCTGCACCTCATTTTGGTGGATTATGGGAATCAGCAATAAAATCTGTTAAGACTCATCTCTATAGAGTCACTGGAAATTCACATTTGACATTTGAAGAAATGACCACTCTTTTATGTCAGATAGAAGGTGTACTAAATTCTAGACCACTATGCCCAATATCCGATGATGATTCATTTGAAGCGTTGACACCTGCACATTTTTTGACGGGTTCATCATTGAATTCCATACCGGAACGCGATATGAGTTATACATCGAAAGCTATATTATCAAGGTGGCAACAAGTTCAGCAGCTTGTTCAAACATTCTGGAAACGTTTCCATAAAGATTACATTAACAACCTGCAACAAAGGAATAAATGGAAATCATCTGAAGATAATTTAAAAATAAATGATCTGGTTTTAATAAAGGATGAAAACTTACCAACTTGCAAATGGGCCATGGGCCGAATAATACAAATTCATCCAGATGATAAAGGTTCAGTTCGAGTGGTGACCATCAAAACATCCAATAATATTTTGAAAAGATCTATAACTAAGATCTGCAAACTTCCGATTGAATGATTGTGGTTGACGGTCTGTCAACGGGCCGGACTATGTTCAAACTTGAACATGTTTTAATGATTGCCTAAAAAAGAAAAATCAATTAATTTAAATACTAAAAATTTATATATGGAATACTTATACTTACCTGAGATGTTTATAATTAGTTGGTATTTTGTTTTGTTATGAAATGTCAAATTGTGACAATTCACAACAATTAGATTTAACTTTACCGGAGAAATGAATGAATGCATTCAAATATTAATTAATGTTAGCAATAAATGACTGCATTCATTGATTTCTTCGCTTGAGAAAGATATTCGCCTGTCCATCTGTGATTGGAAATTAAATGTTCCGAAAGGAAGCGAATTGCGTGCAAATTGAATGTAAATGCAAAAATGCAAGTCACTTCTATTTTTGCGATTACCAGAAGCATATTTAAATTTTCCTGCGAGCGATAAAATATAATTTGAGATATCAAAACTAAAGAACAGGTGAATATTTTTCTTTTCTTTGAATATAATTTAAATTCTTTTTAAATTATTATTATTGCGATTTATTAAAAAATTATTAAATTCAAATAGACATTTAATTGAAAAAAAAAAACATTTATTATTTTTATTATATAAACAATTTGTTATAAATATATATTTTGAAAAAACATTAGTTCTTTTATTTTTTTTATATAAAAACATTTATACGATATACAATTTTCACTTTCTGTTTCTATATGTAAGAAAAAAACGTGACCCATTAGTTTTATTTGGCCTTAAATTCATATATTGTCGTACTATTTTCAGAGCACCCATTTCTTCATCTATGATTGTAAAGTCATTTGACGTACCTGTTTTAGTTTCTGGAACTTTTACAATCAAAACGGAACCTTTATCAGTTACATGCTCAACTGACATTTTTACTATTTCGTCTCTTCTTAAGCCTCCAAAGACTCCCCTAACCAAAACTACCTTATGAAACAGATAAACGTCATCTGGAGCATCTTTTATGAAAGCCAAATCCTGATTGCCGGTTAAAACTTGAGATTTTTTTTAAAGGTATAACCTCTTGACTTTGTTTTAAAAACGAAAGCAATTGGTTATATTTTGAAATATTGATTTTTTCGTAAACTGTAAGTGTAGATTTTAAAATGGAGTATTTGGTCCACAGTGAATTCGGGGTATACTTTTCAGACTAAATAAAAAATTGAATTAATAAATTTACTTATTAAAATGTATAAACAAATTAGAATTACCAATTCTTGAAATTATGTTAACAACACATTTTCATTGTTTGGATTTAAATTGGAAATAAAGATTCCGTTGCTTTTTGAGCATTTTCCTTAATAAACTCTGGCAATTTCAAATCCATTATTGCTTAGGACTAATTCAGAGTCCTGATGAATAATTATTTGAAAATTCAAACTGTTTTTTCTCATGACAAACTACGCTACAAAATTTGCGAGAATTTGCTTACCTAGCAACGCACAAATTACAAATAATTATTTTAAACTTCAAAATATTTATTTTCTTGGCATACTGGGATACATTTGTATTTTTTTGCATATCAATATAGACTTACAAATTAAATTCTTTCGTAGTTTTTAGCTTATTAAGTGAAGCATAAAATCTTGTATGCACCACTGGCTTTATTGGGTATTACGCCCATCAAGCCCAATCCATCCCTCGGGCCAGAGGCCCTCGGAGTAGATTACGTCGCTTTCCGGGCACAATAACCTACTTAACGCCCTTGGTACATAAATAGCTACTATCGCACTTTAAATACTATAAATATGATTATTTTTTCTTTTAAAAAAGCAATAGATTCTAGACTAGAAAGCATAGCATCCAATAAAATCGAATATCATTATCTGGGGCAGTTAAATTTTATATTAGAACAAATTAAATTAATGTTCCATCGCAAAAATAGGTACCCTCATAGGGCATTAGTTAAACTAGTCCCGTTATTAAGATCGTCTGGTAATGAGCTTTTCAGATAAGTGAGCATGTAATCGACATGATTCTGGGTTCATAAATTAGAAGTAGCAAAGTTTAATCAATGGTGACATCCCCTTAGAGAAATAACAGATAGTCGTCTTGATTTTTTGACATAATTTTTTAAATTGGCTTAAATGATGGAACGAATCTGATAATAACAATGGTATTTTACCTAAAAAAAATATACAGCTGTTTATATCAAAGCTCTTCTCCTGTGATACTTTTTCTAAAAGATTATTTGGCTGTTAGGAGATTTGATATTCAATACATTTTACATGGCAACTTTCAAACTGATGATCTAGATGACCGATTCGCACTATATAGATCTCGCTCTCTCTCTATCTCTTTCTGGTTCAAAATATCATATTAGCTTAATCGAACTTTTAGATTTTGAAACAAAATTACTCAAAATATTTCGAAATTGATAAGAAACAGATCATGATTCATGATGTTATTAATACAGCTGAGTTTAGTGAGATTTTAAGTTCAGATTATTCAACTAATTGTAAAATTGAGGATGGTTCATTTTTATATGAGTCAGTATATGTTGCTCATTGTAAAATTGTACATCGTTAATATTTAACAATTAGTAGATAACACCGCTCAACAAAATTAATATTTCGATTTCAATTTCAGTCTTTCAAGAAATTCTTCGCTGATAATCCGTAATCTTCCAATTTTTTCAAAGTAAATTAAATCAAATTAATCCAAAAATTATTAATTTGATTAACTATGCAGAGCATAATATCATATAATAACTATCAGAATCAGATTACATATTCCGATTCTTACCTTTGTGTTAACTTATATCAACGTGTCTTTGATAAAATATGCTCTCCACTGTTTGCAAGTGAATAACCATTTTATTGAATAACCATTGCAAAATGATAAATCACTTAAAACATCAGCATGATGGGGACACAAAACCTAGAAAATTTGCGAAAATTAAAACCTCGAGTTGAAAATTCTATTTTATATAAAGAGTATCTATTTATTTGCAGATTATTTTAAAAATATTTAATTTTATTTAATTTTTCAGGTTTAAAGATTTATTTATTCTATTCTTTTTGCTTAAAAGATTGATTTGTTTTCATACATTATATTTCAAATTTATAGATTAAATTCTGTTTTTGATACTTTGGTCTCGGCTAAGGTTTTTTGCATTTTGCCTTAGCCTTATAATGATATATGTAGTTAAAAAGCAAATCCTGAGATCTTATTATAAATCGGCTGCAGTCGTAATAATAAAGATTTATCAAATTAAAGTAACGTAACTATACTGTTGTTATTTATTATCAGAAACCCAAACATGATTTTAAATTAGAGGTAAGTAAACTAACGACAATCGACATTACTACTGATTTTAAATTTTAAAATAATGAATTTTTGCAGATTTTAGTAGTTTCAATTAAATTTTACAATTTTCATTATGCGTCGTGTAGAAACCAATTTTAAAACAATCAAAACAATCATGAAATTTATGATGATATTTTTTATGTTTGAACAAAAAATAGTACATTATATACCGAGGTGATAAAGTAAATTTTCTACATTGAGGTGGATATTAATTCGCGAGAAACGAAGTTTCGAGCGAATTAAGCACCGAAATGGAGAAAATTTTCTTCACCGAGGTTTATATACTATTTTTTTTACTACTTGATATAAAAAATGCACTAAAACTCTTAATTATTCACAAAATAAAATGTCAATTAATAAGCAAATGGTGAATAAATAAAAATTTTGATTTGGTGAAACATTGTGTATCATATCATTGGATTGCGTATTGGATATTTATTATGCAGGGCTGCTTAGTTAGAAATTTATTTTCAATGAATTTTCTTAAAACTATATAAAAATCACATATGCTTTGCGTTAAAAAATATAGCTTTTATTTATTTTTGACATGAATTGAATTGAATTGAAAATCTATTCAATATTGTTGAGCCAAATTTAGAATTTTTTTAGTCTACAACTCACAACTAAACTAAATTTCAACAGAATTCTGTTTAACACGAAATAAAATTTCAAATAAACTAAACTGTAGTTGCAAAGAAGTTTTTGCATTCATTCATTATTTATTATTATTAAAATAAAATCAAAACGCTTATTATTTTTTAATATATTATTATTATTTTAGGAAGAAACTAAAAAATTTCAAAGATGAACTCAGTTAACAAACGAACAAAAATTATATTTTCATTATTTACTAAGGTGCTAAAATACTTATTATTAGGTGTGGGGAATAATTATTAGTAACCTTAGCTGAGAAAAATAACTTTTGTCTTGGGTTTTTGAGTAAATAATTGAAATTTCTCATGCAAGTAGTAAAAAAAAATTATTAAAATGTGTAAAGTAAAACAATTAAATTTAATCTGTTAATAAAATGCAAAAAAAAAAAAACAATCATACAACTTATTTTTCTTATTTGGTTTTTCTATTTTGTTTCACACGGACCAACTTGCCTGTCAATGTATTAGTAATAATATGAATAGCACGGCTAGTATTGTAGAGGGTGTTGGTGCAGTTTAAGAATTGCAGTTGTATTGGTTTTTGGAATAATGTTGTAGCAATATCTGGAAAATCTTGGAATGTAATATTGATATAATCGGCGTTACATTGAATACTGGATAACTAGAATTTGTGACTTGAAAAGAATATATTTTGGGAGAGGACTTGAAATTGTAAAGGACAAACTGGAAGAAGTCGAAGTTGAAAATTAATACCATATCTTTTTGCTGGAAGACTGTAACCTGCAACAGAGTAGCTGTGAGTTTTTTTTTGTATTATTAAATATATATTAGTAGTTAAATGGAATTTCTTAATTTTTTCTGTATAATGCTACAGTAGATATTATTTTATAAGAGATAACCAATTTTGTGTTCGTTTGGGGGCAATCAAATAATTAACCGGTCTAAAATTGAATTTTTTTTTTGAATTGTATTTATTTTTAGTGGCAGAAAAGTTCAAGCTATTATATAGCTCCCACTAACAAGTGACGCCGAACAAAAAAGGGACCCTTTAGGTTTGCTGGTTGATATTATAACCGAAATTACGGTTTAGTTTTTGATATAACGGTTTGATGAGTCATATCCTTTTTGGCACAAATAATTTGTTGGGGCGATTCTTTCTGAAAACCAGTTTTGGTTTGTGTTGCCATTTTTTTTGGATAAACCAGTTATTAATATTTTGTGTATATAAACTGGGCGTTGTAAACCAGTTTGGTTTACGTGATAAATTATAATTTGATATTTTCGAAATATATATACCTTTTTGGATAACCAGATATTGGTTTTGGGTGGTTAATTCTTGTGATTGGTTTAGGAATTTTTTTTTATTGTTGAATTTTTTTGATACAAAACATGTACAACTCAATCAGGAGGTTTCAGGGGGTGCGAAGTAGGAGTCGACCAGGGGGGTCTGATCCGTGGATGAGTGAGGTGGAGGAGGAGGTGTGTGTGGGCTGGAAGGAGAGGATAAGTAAGTCGATGAATGTGGTGAGGGGAATAGTAAATGTAGTTATGGATGAGGTGAAGCATAAAATTTATTTGGAGGTAATGAGTGACATATCTGAAGAACAATACGATGAGTTACTGGATGATGTAACAAGAGAAATAGTGAATGAGGAAGTGAATGAGTGGGTGAATGAGGAAGTAAATGTGGGCTGGAGGGAGAGAAGAAGGATCAAAAAAAAAACAGGAGCTCACACCTGAAGAGAAAGGAGAGGAGAAGGAAGGATAAGGAGAGTCGCGTGGTCGTGGAGCTGGGAGCTTCCTCGACCAAGAGTACTCAAGTGGAGGAGCTGGTTGAGGAGGTTCCCATCTCGTCGATCACGCGACTGGAAGAGGAGTGGTCTGGTCCACAGGAGGCCTCTGTTCCTCACTGTATAATTAATTAAAATTAATTATTTTTAGTTTGGAAAAAAAACCGTTTTGATGTCAGCATTTTTTTAGGGATTGTTTTTTATGCTGTCGATGTATATATTGTACATATTTTTTTTTTTTGGTAAAAATCCTTGTAACATTGTAAATACTATTGTGTATAATCCTGAGTAAACCGGTTTTGGGGTTTATTTATTCTTTTTTTTTTTTCAAATGAATTTAAATACAATGTACATATTGGTACAATTTTTCGGCTATTAGGTTGTAAATAATTTTCTTTCTTAGCGGTAGGCCTAACAAGCCATCCATGGGGCTTCTCCCTTTAACGTTAATGACGTTCTTAGGTCGCCTATGACCACCGGGGTTATGCGATCGAAGAACATTGGTTTCTTCTCTTGTTGCAGCGAGGGGGTTCTCAGGGACGAGGAATGGTGTTGCTGTGTTTGTACTTAGGTGCAAACCAGTAGTACCATTCTTTGCTCAGAGGCTTCTTCGGTGTAATGAAGAGAAGAACCAATTATACTTTGCTTTCAGGATAAGAGGCTTCACCTCATACAAATTCATACTTTTCCATTTTTCCATTTAGCTTTTCAATAGAACAATTTTTCATGGAGTTTAGGATTTGAAGTCTGGTGCACGGGAGCGTTCTCCAACTTTCGCATTAGGTTTAGGTGTAATTTATTTTTAGGTTAAACAATCACAACTGGGTCAGTAGAAATGGACCTAAGGTCTAATCGTGACAGTTGTGATTGTTTTATTAGGTTGGGGAGAAACTGTTCTGTAGAATCTGGTCGTTAGGGACTTTTCTAGTCAGTTCTCACATGCATTGTTGGAGTGGGCTCGCGAACGCGATAATTCAGATTTAAATGATATGGACATGGTATCTGAGGAACCATTTACTCGTACATTTATTTTCCTAAGTCAAACCATTATACAAGATAGTATGAAAATTCTCAACTTATTTTTTTTTAAAACTATATTAGTCAAAGTCGAATGCATGAATGTTTAATCAAAAATAAATTACAAATTAAGTCCAAGTACGTATATTTTTGACATAGTTTTGAAGGTTGAATATTTTCATATTTTCTTTAATTACGTAATAATCATAATAAAATTATGAACAAATTGCAAATAGAGTATAAACGTAAAATTATGTTTATAGGTTTATTTACCTATAATGGAATGTGAATTGTGAAAATAAAAGTTGTAATTTCTTTTATTAAATTCATTACTGCTGATTTACGGAAATATTGTTTTTTTGTTTTTGTTTACTTACTTCAACTGAAATAATAATTTTATGAAGTAAACAAACAAAAAAACAAAACAATTTTATTTTCACAATAATGTTTATTTTTTAAAATTGTTCAAGAATTATGTTATGATAATATTTCATAATATAAAGCTTGAACAAGATTTCTTGTTTAAGATGGATGTATACGGAAACGTATAATGAGGAACTATGAGGAAAGTATATAATGAGAAACTTTTTCAGATTTAAGTGAAGTATAATTTTATTCTTAAAGATAAGAAGATAACTTTGTAGAAAGATAAAAATAAAACAAGAAATTGCAAAAAAAGAAGAAAGTATTTTTTCTTTCAAATCATCCCAACGGATACATAAAAGAGGTATGTTCAAAAGGTCTAAGGGTCATCAAGCCCACGATTAGGTATGACCCTACAGAGGTCATCCAACTTTTGACCATATCCTTTTATTGTTTTATAGAAACGATAGACTTGTGGATCAAAAGTCTAGTCGTAGTTTACACGCTAATCTTAAGATTCAAATCGATAAATGTAATTTTTTGTGTAAATAAACTGAATATTTAGGGCATGTGCTATCGACAGAAGATATTAATTAAACCAAATCCAAAGAAGATTCAAGACATAACTCAGTTAAAATTACCTTCTACACAAAAACAAATAAAATCATTTTTAGGCATTACAGGCTATTATCGGAAGTTCATAAAATACTATACTAAAATTGCTCAACCAATGACAAAATATTTAAAGAAAAACGTAAAAATAAATAATATCGACCCATCATATTGTAAGCTTCTGGGTTTAAATATTCATAAAGAACAATAATTTGCGCCTGAACGTTGATATTAATAATAAGATATGTTGTGCCAGGACTATTGCTCTTTTGCTTTAAAAATGATAGTTTTTATTTTCAATTATAATTTCATTAATTTTCTCAAAAGTCGCTATATTTTTGTATGCGACTGTGTCGCTATATTTTTGTACGCTACTGTTAAGATTTACTTACGTCACAATGTTTAAACAAAAGTTGTAGAGAATTTTATCCTCTACAATATTTATTATATACACAAATAGCATAAAGCCCATAGGAAACGAGATATTTGCAATAAATGTGTATAAAATCGATTTTTTTACCTTTGACCTGGGAATATCTGTAGACGCGGACACCCTACGATAAGTAGGTTTTGAGACAAGATTTAGGGTGCCAAAATAAAGGTTTATACAAGTTTACAGCCGACTATCTCTCATTCCGAGGTGAAACCCCTAATATTCCTGGACTATAAAAAAAAATAAACCACATTCTGTTTCTTTATGTCAAAAGATTGTGATTTAATAAATAAGCCTTTTTCTTGAACGCAATTTGTCAAATATAAAAACAAAAATATTCCTTAGAGTTATTATTTTTTTTTTATGTGTTCAAAAGACAAAAAAAAGTATTAAACTTTTTATATTCCGAGGAAAAAAACATGGCTGCACTACAAGCGCCTAGTATCCGCAACTATGGTAATAATGAAATTAAACATATTATAATAGTGGCGGCATAAACAATTGACGTATAACTACACAAAAGAAATTAATATACAACTATACTATAATATATAACTACAGTCTGCATAGGATCACAATTAAATTGTCGTGTAATAGTGATTACCTCTACATTTGAAAATCGTAAAAGGAAATTGAGATTGATTTGCCAGTGATTGACCGTAAGGAAGGAGTGGCTGGTTAAAAAAAAAGGTAAAAGATTTGGAGACATCTGGAATAAATTATCGGCATTTTCGTGAAGAAGATTATAATCATACATCAACACCAAAAAAATTTTTAAATTGAAGACTACAATCAACCCCAACGATTAATAAGTTATGTAAGTTTTTTATGATATCTAATCTTATCAAATTATATTGCCCTTCTGATTTTTTTTTAGTGGTACTTATGTAATGGTAGCATAAATGTTTTAATGAAAGATTGCCAAAATTGAAGTTCGTATGGGGACAACTCGTTCGTCCCATAGTTTTTTTATTAACTTTTTGTGTATGATACTTTAAGATTGTGTTTAAAAGTCCAAAAATACAGCAATTGGCTTCGAACAAAAGCAAATACAACAACTGGCGATGAAATGAATGAATAAAACAAAATACCGTCGGTAGGTAGCAATAAATTGTGTTTTGTCGAAAAAGTTTTTTGTAATAATCTCAACTAGGAGCGTTAATGACGTGAGTAGAAGGAGAGGTAAGAGTTAGTTACGTATGGGTTATTCGATCGAACAAGTTGTCGGAGTAAAGTAAATAAATGGAAAAAAGGAAATATAAAATAGTTTGTGTTTGTGACATGTATGTTTGTGAAAAGTGGTTTTGTGGAACAACTGAAAAGTTGAAGTGTTAATTTCAGTTTTGTGTAAATTGTTAATTGTTAAGTGTCGGGTGTTGGGTATATCTAACATTACTTTATTTTCAGGTTCATAATCATAATTTTTTAGATTTTTTTGAGTAGACTTAGCTACAAGTTGAGTGAACCCCGAATACGCCACGGTGGAGCCCTGGACGAGATACAAACCGGATTTTAAAACAAATAAGTAACACGTACACCATGGGACAACTGTAATGCAGAAGGCCATCTGAAAGTGACGTTTGAGTGGAACAGTCAAGAAGGAAATAAGCAAGTTGTAATGCTATTTTTTACTTTTGTAGCTTCTTTTATAGTAAAATAAAAATAAGCTTTGTAATGTGCTACAAATTGTGTGTTTTCCTCCAATGCTTCGCAGTCGTCTAAGAATTAATTTTAGTATTTGGAATTGTCTTTAAGAAAACGTGTTATAATATATTAATGCATTTGAAGAGCTCAAAAACTTAATAACAACTTATCCTATTTTAAAATGACTTTAGTAAACTATTTAAGCTAAATACACATGCAAGTCAATTTGCAATCGGAGTCGTTTTATTACAAGAAAACCACCCAATAGCTTATGCTAGTCGCACTTTAAACTGTCACGAAATTAGGTATAATACAACGGAAAAAGAATTATTAGCTGTGGTTTGGGCTGTGAAATACTTTAGACCCTATATATACGGACAACCATTCGAATTACAAACTGATCATCAAGCATTTAAATGGTTGCACACTAAATATTTAGGCAAATATTTAAACCCACGTTTACAACGATGGATATTAGCGTTAGGAGAACATAATATAAAAATAGATTATCTCAAAGGAAAACAAAATAAAATAGCGGATTTTCTTAGTAGAATTAATACAGACGAACATGAAATTAATCAAATTGAAAAATATAAATTAGATAAACCTTTTAATTTACAACTAAATGCTAATGAAGAAAATTTAAGTAATAATAAAGAAAATTCAAGTAATAATCCACAAGAAAATATTGATAACTTATCTTTACAACCCACAATAACTTATCTTTACAACCATCCCATTATCTATCTATACAACCCACCATAACTTATCTTTACAACCATCCCATTTAATGAGGCGGGAAGATCCCAAACCAATAAATGTTTCATACATACAAAATTAATAAAATGAAAATCAATTTAAAAGTAAACGAAATATTTTACAATTAAATATAACATCAATAATATAAATACAATCAAATAACACATTATTTCAAAAATGGCTGAACAAATAGAACATCACACAGCTAGAAATAATAAGTACAAAGGTCGGAATTTTAATCCCGATTTTGTACACCCCGGTCCTTCGAACACAAATCCCACTCGAAGTGCACCCACTACACCTGGAAACAGACAGCGACAGCGACGGCCTAGCTCAACTCTGCCAGGACCCTCCAATACGCAGGGAATGTTGAATCCTACACCTACGCGTGATGAGCCCATCTTTAAAGATGCAATATTCGCACGTGATTTAACAGTTCGTGAGAACAATTCACGAACAACATTCAAACCAAACTGCGTCGGCCTACTCCCTATTGCTAACGACATATTCGGTCAAATGCGAATAGACGAGACACATATTGATAAGATAATCACTCCTGAAGGCGTTCGCTACTATGCTGGTGCAATGCTGTGGATGCGTATCTTGCAATTGAAAACAATGAACTCGTTGCAGCTGACTGAAGTTGAGGAAGCCATATACCAAATCGCACGTAACACTGCGTTCAACGTGCCAGAACCGCTTTTTCTTTATTTGAAATCGCTTGGCACAATACAAACTTCATCCACCGGTCAGACGTTGATACCGGTATTTGCTAACATGCCAAACAGCGTGATAAACGGCCATGGCGGCTATTACGGTCCATTAACGCTAGAAAACCACGTCCTATATGAGGAAATTCCTTGTTTGGGCGTTCTAGCTGAGGGCGTAAGACAAGCTATGAGCAATCGCGCGGCAGGCAGATATCCTTCGTCTCTGGACACACCTGCAGTTGTAGAACCACCTACACCTGCAATTGAAGTGAATGAAAACCTGTTAGGATTTGAAGATCTTTTGATAAGACGTGACGAGGCAAAGAATTTTTACCGGACGATAGGCATCAGCGATGAGCTGTTCCCTGAATCTGTTGAAAATACAGCGTTTAATTACGATCTTGTTTTTAAGATGTCAGAATTACTATCAACATTCAAAACCTTCAAGAACCAACCTATAGTATTTGCGAACTTAGGTTGCGCTGGTTCACAGTCGCAAACGATCCTTGAAAGACCACAAGTATCTCTACTAACGGCATTCTCACTTTGTAGAAATAGTACATTAACAGCTACATCATTGGCACGTGCTCCATCTGCTACCTTTGGCCTGGGCTACTTCTCTTTAACACAAATGTATAAAGAGTCGGCTGCCTTGCCTGGTGGTAATGATTCCACGCGATCAAGAACATGGTGTTGCCGAACGTACACTGGACTACAAGGCTGCATTATCCCAGAAGCTTGGATAATAAATAGGAACATACGTCGCGATCTACCATTAGAATATGGTGCTCGACGTTTTGAAGTAATATCCATGAACGTCAATGAACTTAGAATAAGAACGGTTCATGATATGGTTATTGCAAAACGAACGTAAATCACGAATGTTCCCCTCTAAATCCTGAAATATGGTCCCTCATTTATTTTCTTTTATAGAAAATAAATAAAACAACAATCCACTCTCAAGCGGAAAATCAAAATGACCACATTCAAATATTAGAAACAATAGTTAATAGATTCAAAACACAAATTATCATAACAGATAACATTATTCAAGAATACGAAGAAGTATAAGGCAACAGAAGAATTTATTTAAATTCAAATTTAAACTCAGAAAACTAGATAAATTAAAAACATATATATCCGGAAAAAGAATCGCAATTTACACCGAAATTTCATATCACGAATTCAATCGAATCCAACAAATTCTAATAAAAGAATTCCCTGGCATCAAATTTATCAAATGCGTTTATTTTGTTCAAAATATAAAAACTGTCGATGAGTTAATAAAAATAGTTTCAATACACCATAAGGAACAGAAACACCTACTTTGCGCCAAAACGTGGTTCTCATTACGAACAGTATATTTTCAGTCTGATGGTTCAAAAGGAAAGTGAAAAAATTGAATTTTTCGCTATTCGTCTTAAACAACAGGCAGAACGTTGTGCCTTTGGCGATCAGCTACTTCAAAACATGAAAAACCAATTGATTAAAGGATGTTTATCAACCAACTTGCGTGAAAAATTGTTGGAACATGGAGATGATAGTTTCGAGAAATTATTGGTACACGCAAAAACACATGAAGTTGTCAGTGAGCAAAAGAAGATTTTTGATCAAAAAGCTGCAAGTTTAAAAATATCGGAACCGGTATGTAAAATTGACAGCCAAAATGCACTTGGTAAAAGTTCGTGGAGGTCTCAGGGTGACAAAAACACCATATGCAACCATTGTGGCTTCAGTGGAGACTGGAAAACCTCGAGCGACATTTGACACAGAAAGTTTACTTAGAAGCCGTTGACATAATCCGTCATCAGGAAAGTGGACGGCTTACTCGATTGTTACAAAAAAAAACAGCTGATCGAGAATCACGTCAACAAGCTTCAGAACGGAACCAATCTTCAAAAGAAAAGGTTAAATTATTAATTGACAACGTTATTTTAGCTATTAAAATAAACACTTCTATGAATGCCATTCAAATCATTAATGACCATATGGCCAAATACATTTCTTCATTCTCCTCAAGTTGGAGAGGAAAAAATTATGCATTTGAATTTGTTGAATGTATCAGTACTGTTCTTCAAACCCAGCATATGAGAGAAATAAGAGCATCTATCACTGTCTTATAATAGATGAAAGCACCGATATAACGGTGAATAAAATGTTAGTTATGTATATCGATTTGAGGATACATACAAAACTATTTTTGCTGGAATCGTGAGAACAATTCACGAACAACATTCAAACCAAACTGCGTCGGCCTACTCCCTATTGCTAACGACATATTCGGTCAAATGCGAATAGACGAGACACATATTGATAAGATAATCACTCCTGAAGGTGTAACGTCGGCTTTATGCTAATTAACATGATAAAACCAATCCCTATTCTTGATCTGACTCAAACACAATTAACATTTCATTTTTCATTTTTCCATTACAATAGTTAAATTTTTCTCCTAACACAGACCAGCTTCAATTCGATAAATTTAAGAACGCACCCGTTTTTTTGTTCAGTTGCTTGATTTCTTTTTAAAGAAAAAAACAGAAAACGTCAAACAGAAACACATTTTTGCAATTTGGAAAATTTTTGGGGATTCACTCGATGTTTGACTTTCAAACTATAAAAAAGTTAAGTTTCTTTTTAGAATTAAAATGCTAAGTTGATTTGTGCAAATAAATAGATCTGTAAAGTAAAAAAATAGCACAATTAATTATAAAATTAACCAAAGATATATATATGCAGATAATAAAAGTATAGAAGAAAGGAAGAATCTTGTTTATTAGATTGTTTGGTTATGAATTTCTCATGTTCATATGGCGAATATTGACATCCGATATTAAACAAATAGCTAACACAGTGAGTAAAGATATACTATCTTCAAATTATTGGGATACGAACGAGCTGGGGCTGTATAGTAGTGGACGCTGATCAATTAAAAAAAAAAAAACAAAACCAGTATCTTGTATGGATTCGGAGGCTGGAGTTGATCCGACTAAAATTTACATAAGATCGATCATTCCACGCATATAATTGGAATATTTTGGAGTACTCATGTTCATTGGCAGACTTGTGGAACCAAACATTTTTCAACAAACTGGAGACTTTGGAATTGACTGTCATCAACTTAATTTACCAGCTAAGTTTTTTTTATCATTATTATTTTTGTTAAATCTTTCCTTTTTTTTTAGTATATTATCAATGAATTTTTAATACATGTTTGAGTATTTCCTATTGATATAGAATGATAAGATAAATATTGAAATATAAGAGATTTCCATAGATCTGGCTTCGTCATTGGAAACAACCCGTGTTTCCGGATGAAAATTAATCGGTTTCTTTTTGTACGATTTGTTTTATAATATAATAAGACCTCGGTAAGATAGTTATTTTTGTTAAAGAAAAGTCCAAGTGGATTCAACGAAGTGAATTACCACAGTAATATAATAAAGTGGCAGCCGAAACGAACCCCTGGTGGAACCAGGTCAGGTTTTAGATATTCATTTCTTTATACCGTAATTACGGTAAATAAATTTTTGCTTTGTCGTGAATTTTTGGCGCGCAAAGTTTTGGCGTAATAATTTTGGGCGTTGTCAACCAGTTTTTGGTTTTTTTTATTAATAATATTTTTTTTTGATAAAATATTTGGAAAACCAGTTTGGTGTTTTATATATTCCTTTTTGGATATATATATTTATATTTTTTTTTGATAAACCAGATATTGGTTTTTTTTTGTTGTTTTTGAAATTTTTTGGAATTGATAGAGAATATGTATACGATGAGGGGTCAGGGGTTGATAAGGAGGCATCACATCGATTACATAGAAGATAAGTTTATTTGTTTTTATATATATATATTATTAATTAATTCCGAAGTTTAACTATTGAAATGTCAGATTAGGAATAAGTATTTTAAGAGATTCCTAAATTCAGATTTGTCTGAGGGTGATCGTTACAATCCGTAGGTTAGTTATATTTTTATTTTTTCTTGAAGTAGTAAAATTGTTGTGTATAAAAGTTCAAGCCACCTACAGTGGCACTCGCAATAACTGGCGCCGAAACAGGGACGACCTGAGGTCGATCGTTCCACGGTACCTCAAGGCAGCTGCCGATAGATATTATTTGAATTTAACTCATGAATATGAGGAAGTGACTTACTCAGTGCTTAGGGAAGGACTCCTACGCACCTTCGGTACGCTCACCGATGATAAAGCGGTATTACGTGTTCTTTTGAACCGTAAACAGAAAGTCAAAGAGAGCGTTTATGAGTATTTAGTTGAAGTGGGTTCGTTAAATCGAAGATTAGTTCGACCATTTGCTGCAGCTGAATTATTAGAAATCGCTAGGGAAGGACTGAGCGTAGAACTGAAAAACGCTACACTTGCAGCAACAATCACGACTATGGACGAGCTTCGGACATTGTGTCAGAAGTTCGAACGTTTGTGGTCTACACCAGTCCCAACCAGAATGTCAAACTTAAGGATTAGCGAACTACAGCAAATGGACGACTATGAATCAGAAATAGATCCAGAACAAGATGGATATATTGAAGCTGTGGATACACCACCTAGAAGAATTCTGCAACGACCTGTGATATCATCTGGTAATACTAATCAACCTGGTCCATCAATGTCCAGACAACCAATTGTTTGTTTTAGATGCGGGGTAAATGGACATCGAGCTCCTGATTGTTCTAAAAACAGAATAAAACTGTATTGCTGGAAGTGCAACAAACCTGACGTAATTTATGCAAATTGTTCTTATTGTCACCCGTCGTTAAACGATCGACCGAGAGTACATGCTTCGGGAATAGTACCCTCGGTTCAACAGCCAATGAGCCCGAAGAAAGCGACGAGAGATGTAGGAACACAAGACGATCTACCACCGAAGAAACCAGAATAAAATCATCTAGCACATTTAACTTCCCATCGTTACATCGAACTTATTTTAGACGTCTAGAACGTAACATCAGATATTGGAGGATGAGGAAATTATTTCGTAAAGCTTGTATTTCATCTATCCTTTCAGAAACAAAGGATCCTCGGCCGCGACTAACAATAAAAATTTTGGACAAACATATTTCAGGACTATTGGATAGTGGAGCGTCAATCACAATACTTGGAAGAAATTCCTTGGAATTATTGGAATCATCGGGTACAACCTACCGTAAGTACACTTCGTGTATTCGTACGGCGGATGGTACTGCAACTAAAATTTTAGGTTACATTGAAATTCCAATAACCGTGAATGGCTCCACTAAACCAATGCGGTTTCATATTGTCCCTGGACTACGAGAAGAGCTCTACCTGGGCATAGATTTCTGGGAGAAATTCGGTATTGTTCCTTCTTTTGTTAGTGAACTGACTCGCACAGAGCTACAAAATTTTAATACACATAACCTCACCACTGACCAACAACATGAACTGGATATGATCAAGGATTCTTTCCCGTCATTTGAAGTGTCTGGGCTCGGAAAGACTTCTTTGGTTGAACATGTCATCGATGTTGGTGATAGTGCACCTGTTAAACAGAGGCACTATCCCACATCGCCGGCTGTTCAACTAAAGGTCTATGCCGAACTTGACCGAATGCTTCAAATGGGCGTGATCGAAGAGTCTAACAGTTCTTGGTGCTCGCCAGTGGTTTTGGTACAAAAAGAATCTGGTAAAAACAGATTATGTATTGATAGCCGTCGTGTCAATTCACTAACGAAAAAGGACGCTTACCCACTTCCCTTGATTGATGGCTTACTAGGTCGTCTAAATAGCACAAAGTACATTTCCAGTATTGATCTCAAAGATGCTTTCTGGCAGATTCCTCTGGCAGAAGCATCTAGAGACAAGACAGCCTTCACAGTGCCTGGTCGTCCATTGTATCAATTCCGGGTTATGCCCTTCGGATTGTGCAATGCTCCCCAGACAATGTGTCGGCTAATGCACAAGGTGATACCACATCAATATCACGAAAATGTCTTTGTTTATTTAGATGATTTATTGGTAGTCTCTTCCACGTTCCAGGAACATATGGAATTGCTGTCCAAAGTCTCTTCGTTGTTGAGAGCGGCTGGGTTAACAATTAACCTCAAGAAAAGCAAATTTGTTCTGAGAGAGGTGAAATACTTAGGTTTTTTGGTTGGTGAGGACGGTCTTCGAACTGACCCTGACAAGGTAAGAGCTGTAGCAGAGTACCCAGCTCCATCTACAGTTAAACAAATTCGACGGTTATTAGGTATGGCCGGTTGGTACCAACGTTTCATACCAAACTATGCAAGCGTGGTTTCACCGATCACAGACCTATTAAAGAAAAGTTCTGGAAAATTAAAATGGACAGTGGAAGCGCAGACAGCTTTTGAAAATCTAAAAAAATTGCTGACTACAGCACCGGTATTAATTAACCCGGATTATAATAAAGAGTTCTTTATTAGATGCGATGCGAGTCCGACAGGGGTAGGTAGTGTATTATATCAGGTCGACGAGGATGGACAAGAGTGTCCGATAGCCTTCATGTCGAAGAAATTAAATAAAGCTCAACGAAACTATTCAGTTTCTGAGCTGGAATGTCTTGCGGCAATTCTAAGTGTGAAGAAATTCAGGGGCTATGTTGAGGGTCACCGATTTACAATCGTGACTGATCACTCAAGTCTGAAGTGGCTTATGTCACAGAAAGACTTGAGTGGTCGTCTGGCTAGGTGGAGCCTAAAACTCCAACATATGGATTTTACCATTGTCCACCAAAAAGGTACCCAAAATATAGTCCCTGATGCTCTATCTCGTCTTTATGACGATACACACGAGGAATTGACGGAAGCGTTATTACATCATGTTAACGACATTAAAATCGACAATGAGGGTTATCGGCACAAAGAATATACTGATATGATAGCTAAGGTTCGTTCATCACCCAAGGACTTTCCATCTGTTAAAGTCGTGGACGATAAGCTATACATACGTATTGAACCAAGACCTGATGCAATACCCAACGATGTTCCTGTGTGGAAACTCTGGGTACCAAAACCGATGACTTCAAACATGATTCAGAAACATCATGATGATAGTACTGCTGCTCATGGAGGTGTTAAAAAGACATTAGAATTACTTCGACGTCTTTATTATTGGCCGGGCATGGCGTCACAGGTACACAACTATGTTGTGTCCTGCGACACATGTAAACAAACAAAAGCCACGAATCAGATATTGCGTCCGCCGATGCAATATCAATTCGAAACAGCACGTCCATGGCAGAGAGTCTATATAGATTTTTTGGGACCGTACCCTCGTTCTACACTTGGGAATACGGTGTTACTGATAGTTCTGGATCATGCTACGAAGTTTGTAATATTGAAACCGCTTGGAAACGCAACTTCGCCGAAGGTGAATGTTTTTCTAAAGAATGAAGTGTTTCTTACTTATGGGGTTCCAGAGTTTCTACACAGTGACAATGGCAAGCAGTTCACTAGTAGGAACTTTCAAAGTCTTTTGTCAGATTTCGGCATTAAACATATTAGGACTGGTGTTTATAGTCCACAGAGTAACGCGTCAGAGCGGGTCAACCGATCAGTTTTAGCAGCAATCCGAGCGTTCTTAAAAGGTCAACATACCAAGTGGGATGCACACATTGGTGAAATTGCATATGCACTGCGAGCTGCAGTACATTCCGCGACAAAGTACTCCCGTACTATTTGCTATTCGGTCAACATCCGATATCAGACGGTAACATTTATCATCTGATGAGATCACTTCACGTGCTGGGTGAAGATATTGGTGAGGAAATCGAACGCTCTGATCACTTGACCATGCTCAGAAATCGAGTACAACAGAACCTGTCTGTAGCTTTTAAGAAATCACAACATCATTATAACCTGCGATCTAAACTACGAACCTTCGAACCACAACAACGTGTGTATGTACGGCAGCATCATTTGAGTGACGCTACTAAGAAATTCTCGGCGAAATTGGCTCCAAAGTTCTTACCTGCAATGATTAAAACTAAGATTGGAAATGTACTTTATGAGTGCATAGATATGAGCGGTAAGAATCTTGGAGTTCATCATGTGAAGGATATCAGGGAATGATGTCTTTTCGTTAGGTAGGGTCGTTCCTCTGGCTAGTTGTCGTCGCTGTGGTTCACATCTTCTGGGTCATACTTGCTGGTAGTATCGGGGTGTCAATAGTGCTAACGTTCTGATGGATGGTCGGTCTCAATACTCAGTGGAGTTCCTCGCGGACTTCATGAGTGTAGGGATTGGTCATCGGTCGTGACGCCAGTGGCTGTTGATACTCCGATCCCAGGTACAACTTCTTAATAAATGCAGTTCGGTGGTTTCCTGTCATGAAAGGGATGGCGACGTTTTTTTGTGACTTCAAGATTGAAAGTCTTGCTTAACATCTTGAATTCATGGTTTGTAACGTCGGCTTTATGCTAATTAACATGATAAAAACAATCCCTATTCTTGATCTGACTAAAACACAATTAACATTTCATTTTTCATTTTTCCATTACAATAGTTAAATTTTTCTCCTAACACAGACCAGCTTCAATTCGATAAATTTAAGAACGCACCCGTTTTTTTGTTCAGTTGCTTGATTTCTTTTTAAAGAAAAAAACAGAAAACGTCAAACAGAAACACATTTTTGCAATTTGGAAAATTTTTGGGGATTCACTCGATGTTTGACTTTCAAACTATAAAAAAGTTAAGTTTCTTTTTAGAATTAAAATGCTAAGTTGATTTGTGCAAATAAATAGATCTGTAAAGTAAAAAAATAGCACAATTAATTATAAAATTAACCAAAGATATATATATGCAGATAATAAAAGTATAGAAGAAAGGAAGAATCTTGTTTATTAGATTGTTTGGTTATGAATTTCTCATGTTCATATGGCGAATATTGACATCCGATATTAAACAAATAGCTAACACAGTGAGTAAAGATATACTATCTTCAAATTATTGGGATACGAACGAGCTGGGGCTGTATAGTAGTGGACGCTGATCAATTAAAAAAAAAAAAACAAAACCAGTATCTTGTATGGATTCGGAGGCTGGAGTTGATCCGACTAAAATTTACATAAGATCGATCATTCCACGCATATAATTGGAATATTTTGGAGTACTCATGTTCATTGGCAGACTTGTGGAACCAAACATTTTTCAACAAACTGGAGACTTTGGAATTGACTGTCATCAACTTAATTTACCAGCTAAGTTTTTTTTATCATTATTATTTTTGTTAAATCTTTCCTTTTTTTTTAGTATATTATCAATGAATTTTTAATACATGTTTGAGTATTTCCTATTGATATAGAATGATAAGATAAATATTGAAATATAAGAGATTTCCATAGATCTGGCTTCGTCATTGGAAACAACCCGTGTTTCCGGATGAAAATTAATCGGTTTCTTTTTGTACGATTTGTTTTATAATATAATAAGACCTCGGTAAGATAGTTATTTTTGTTAAAGAAAAGTCCAAGTGGATTCAACGAAGTGAATTACCACAGTAATATAATAAAGTGGCAGCCGAAACGAACCCCTGGTGGAACCAGGTCAGGTTTTAGATATTCATTTCTTTATACCGTAATTACGGTAAATAAATTTTTGCTTTGTCGTGAATTTTTGGCGCGCAAAGTTTTGGCGTAATAATTTTGGGCGTTGTCAACCAGTTTTTGGTTTTTTTTATTAATAATATTTTTTTTTGATAAAATATTTGGAAAACCAGTTTGGTGTTTTATATATTCCTTTTTGGATATATATATTTATATTTTTTTTTGATAAACCAGATATTGGTTTTTTTTTGTTGTTTTTGAAATTTTTTGGAATTGATAGAGAATATGTATACGATGAGGGGTCAGGGGTTGATAAGGAGGCATCACATCGATTACATAGAAGATAAGTTTATTTGTTTTTATATATATATATTATTAATTAATTCCGAAGTTTAACTATTGAAATGTCAGATTAGGAATAAGTATTTTAAGAGATTCCTAAATTCAGATTTGTCTGAGGGTGATCGTTACAATCCGTAGGTTAGTTATATTTTTATTTTTTCTTGAAGTAGTAAAATTGTTGTGTATAAAAGTTCAAGCCACCTACAGTGGCACTCGCAATAAAGGCGTTCGCTACTATGCTGGTGCAATGCTGTGGATGCGTATCTTGCAATTGAAAACAATGAACTCGTTGCAGCTGACTGAAGTTGAGGAAGCCATATACCAAATCGCACGTAACACTGCGTTCAACGTGCCAGAACCGCTTTTTCTTTATTTGAAATCGCTTAGCACAATACAAACTTCATCCACCGGTCAGACAAACAGCGTGATAAACGGCCATGGCGGCTATTACGGTCCATTAACGCTAGAAAACCACGTCCTATATGAGGAAATTCCTTGTTTGGGCGTTCTAGCTGAGGGCGTAAGACAAGCTATGAGCAATCGCGCGGCAGGCAGATATCCTTCGTCTCTGGACACACCGGCAGTTGTAGAACCACCTACACCTGCAATTGAAGTGAATGAAAACCTGTTAGGATTTGAAGATCTTTTGATAAGACGTGACGAGGCAAAGAATTTTTACCGGACGATAGGCATCAGCGATGAGCTGTTCCCTGAATCTGTTGAAAATACAGCGTTTAATTACGATCTTGTTTTTAAGATGTCAGAATTACTATCAACATTCAAAACCTTCAAGAACCAACCTATAGTATTTGCGAACTTAGGTTGCGCTGGTTCACAGTCGCAAACGATCCTTGAAAGACCACAAGTATCTCTACTAACGGCATTCTCACTTTGTAGAAATAGTACATTAACAGCTACATCATTGGCACGTGCTCCATCTGCTACCTTTGGCCTGGGCTACTTCTCTTTAACACAAATGTATAAAGAGTCGGCTGCCTTGCCTGGTGGTAATGATTCCACGCGATCAAGAACATGGTGTTGCCGAACGTACACTGGACTACAAGGCTGCATTATCCCAGAAGCTTGGATAATAAATAGGAACATACGTCGCGATCTACCATTAGAATATGGTGCTCGACGTTTTGAAGTAATATCCATGAACGTCAATGAACTTAGAATAAGAACGGTTCATGATATGGTTATTGCAAAACGAACGTAAATCACGAATGTTCCCCTCTAAATCCTGAAATATGGTCCCTCATTTATTTTCTTTTATAGAAAATAAATAAAACAACAATCCACTCTCAAGCGGAAAATCAAAATGACCACATTCAAATATTAGAAACAATAGTTAATAGATTCAAAACACAAATTATCATAACAGATAACATTATTCAAGAATACGAAGAAGTATAAGGCAACAGAAGAATTTATTTAAATTCAAATTTAAACTCAGAAAACTAGATAAATTAAAAACATATATATCCGGAAAAAGAATCGCAATTTACACCGAAATTTCATATCACGAATTCAATCGAATCCAACAAATTCTAATAAAAGAATTCCCTGGCATCAAATTTATCAAATGCGTTTATTTTGTTCAAAATATAAAAACTGTCGATGAGTTAATAAAAATAGTTTCAATACACCATAAGGAACAGAAACACCTACTTTGCGCCAAAACGTGGTTCTCATTACGAACAGTATATTTTCAGTCTGATGGTTCAAAAGGAAAGTGAAAAAATTGAATTTTTCGCTATTCGTCTTAAACAACAGGCAGAACGTTGTGCCTTTGGCGATCAACTACTTCAAAACATGAAAAACCAATTGATTAAAGGATGTTTATCAACCAACTTGCGTGAAAAATTGTTGGAACATGGAGATGATAGTTTCGAGAAATTATTGGTACACGCAAAAACACATGAAGTTGTCAGTGAGCAAAAGAAGATTTTTGATCAAAAAGCTGCAAGTTTAAAAATATCGGAACCGGTATGTAAAATTGACAGCCAAAATGCACTTGGTAAAAGTTCGTGGAGGTCTCAGGGTGACAAAAACACCATATGCAACCATTGTGGCTTCAGTGGAGACTGGAAAACCTCGAGCGACATTTGACACAGAAAGTTTACTTAGAAGCCGTTGACATAATCCGTCATCAGGAAAGTGGACGGCTTACTCGATTGTTACAAAAAAAAACAGCTGATCGAGAATCACGTCAACAAGCTTCAGAACGGAACCAATCTTCAAAAGAAAAGGTTAAATTATTAATTGACAACGTTATTTTAGCTATTAAAATAAACACTTCTATGAATGCCATTCAAATCATTAATGACCATATGGCCAAATACATTTCTTCATTCTCCTCAAGTTGGAGAGGAAAAAATTATGCATTTGAATTTGTTGAATGTATCAGTACTGTTCTTCAAACCCAGCATATGAGAGAAATAAGAGCAGCAAATTATCACTGTCTTATAATAGATGAAAGCACCGATATAACGGTGAATAAAATGATAGTTATGTATATCAAATATCGATTTGAGGATACATACAAAACTAATTTTGCTGGAATACGAGAACTTACGTCATGTGATGCTAATGCAATTGTAGCGACAATCAAAACCTTTTACCAAGAATTCAATTTAGATTTGCAAAAACTTGTAATGTTAACGTCAGACGGAGCAGCTGTAATGCTAGGTGCAAATAATGGTGTAACTGCAATTTTGAGACGGGAAATAAAATATTTACAAGCTCAACATTGTGTAGCCCATAGAGAAGATTTGGGAATCGATGATGCATGAAAAAATAACAATCAAATGAAAGATATCAATCAATACGTTGTTGAAAACAGTATATACTATTTTTCAACGAACAAACAAACATTGGAATATTTAACGCAGAGGTTAATGATGGAGGAAACTATGATGCACAGCAAGGTCGATGAATCAAGTGAGGCATTTGTAATGAAGAAATTTGGACACAAGAAGGCAAAGAAAAAATAAATCTGAGAGGAAAGATAACCGTTTTCTGTGTAGAGAAAGTGGTCATTGGAAAAAGGATTGTCCACGGAGGCAGCAAAACAATTTTTCGAAAACTTCAGATAAAAATGGAGATGCTTTTGTTAGTGAAGCAAATACGATTGAAATAGATAGTGCGTCAGATACTTGGTTTTTGGATACAGGTGCAAGTGACCATATGTCATTTCAAAGGGACTGGTTTATTAATTATGAAGAGTTTAATAACCCATCAAAGGTAAGAGTGGGCAATGGTGAAATTATATTGGCTCATGGTCGTGGTGATATAAATATTTTGGCTTTTGATGGAAATCAATGGAACAAGAAGCACTTGTCAAATGTGCTCTTTGTACCTAAAATCAAATTAAATTTATTTTCAGCAAGCTGTGCGCTGGACAAAGGTCTCAAACTAATATCGGACAGTAAAGAATGCAAATTTATGAAAGGAAATAATGTGGTAGCGGTTGGAGCAAGATATGGTCAAATTTTTAAGCTATTTTTTGAAGTAACCAAAAAGGGTCTTGTTAATGCAGCTGTTCGAATGCAAGAATTAAGAATATGGCATGAGCGTCTGGGGCACCAAAACGTAGGTCAGGTAAGAAATTTTTTAAGAAATAATAAAATAAATTTTGAAGATAATGTGAATTTTAAATGCGATGCTTGTATAATGGGTAAACATCACAGATTATCGTTTAATATGAGTGACAGTAAAGCATGATTACCTGGAGAAGTAATTCACACTGACCTATGTGGCCCAATGCAGACATGTTCAATTAATGGCGCTAAATATTTTTTACTATTCAAAGATGATTTTTCAAATTACAGGACAGTTTATTTCATTAAAGAGAAAAGTGAAGTTCCTGCATTAATTGAAAAATTTATTAAAATAGTAAAGACAGATACGGGCAATAATATCAAAATTCTTAGATCCGACAACGGCACCGAATTTGTAAATAAATCAGTATCACATATTCTGGAAAATTATGGCATTTATCATCAAAAAACAGTTCCCTATACACCAGAGCAAAATGGTAGAGCAGAAAGGGAAATGCGCACACTTGTTGAATCGGCCAGAACAAATTTTGGGCTGAAGCAATAAATATGGCAGTTTACATCATCAATCGTACTGGACCAAGCAGTACCAATCAAACACCGTACGAATGTTGGTTTTCAAAAGAACACGAAATTGAAAATTGGTTTATATTTGGATCAAATGTTTACGGTCATGTACCGAAGGAGCAACGACGAAAATCGGATAAAAAGGCACAACAAGGAATTTTTGTTGGTTATTCAGAAAACACTAAAGGCTATCGTGTTTGGATACCGGAAACAAAAAAGGTGATTTTGTCTCGAGATTTTGTTGCTAGTGCTAATGAAGAAGAGATTGGTTGTACAAATAAACAAAATAAAAGCGTAGCGAAGATGATATTTTTTCTGTGCCTCATAGTGAGCTTAATACCAATAATTCTTACTTTTCAGATGAGCCTTACCAAAAAAAGGTTGATGCTGAAAACGAATATCTAGATGCTAGTTCAGAAAATAAATCAATTGAAAATGAAGTATTTTGTGATATAGATGAGACTGATAAATCAAAACGTTTAAGCAATATAAAAGATAGATTGCGAAGTGCAAAAGATACATCAGCAAATCTTGTAATGACAGATAGTTATGCTTTTCTTGCTAAATTTGAGTCTGAGACGTATAAGGAAGCAGTGAGTTGTCCTGATAGTGTTTTTTGGAAAGTAGCAATGCGGGACGAGTTGGACTCATTGCATAAAAACAATACCTTCAAACTAATTGAACGACCAAAAGATCGTAGCCTAATTGACAATAGGTGGGTGTACAAAATTAAGCAGAGTCCAGATGATGATTGTGGTCAATTTAAAGCTCGGTTAGTAGTCAGAGGTTTCAACCAGCGTTTCGGTGTAGATTACTTGGAAACTTTTAGTCCATTAGTAAAATTTACATCAATTAGGACTATTTTAACAATTGCTGCAGCAAATAATTTACATTTAAAGCAATTTGATGTTAAAACTGCTTTTTTGTACGGAGATCTAAAAGAAGAAATTTTTATGAAGCAGCCAGAAGGATTTGATGATGGATCAGGTAGAGTCTACAAGTTGCAAAAGAGCATTTATGGATTAAAGCAAGCCTCTAGATGTTGGAACGAAAAATTTTGCAGTATTCTACGAAAATTCCAGTTAAATGCAAGCAAATCCGATCCTTGTGTGTTTATAAGTCATCGTGGTAGAGAACAAATGTTTCTTGCAATATATATAGACGATGGTTTAGTAGCAGCTTCATCAATTTCCGAAATCGACGATTTAATAGCAAATTTAAAAGATAATTTCGAAATTAAAGTTTCAGATGCAAAGTTTTATTTAGGTCTGGAAATAAATCAACATGAAAGTGGTATTCATGTGAGTCAAACAATGTATATACAAAAAATTTTGCAACGTTTTAACATGACCGATGCTAATGCTGTATCCACACCTGCTGAAACGAGTATGTATGCAGAAATAGCTAATTCGTTTACACCATCATTAGGCAGTTGGTAGCCTAATGTATTTGTCTATAGCTACTCACCCTGATATTACTTTCGCAGTAGGCAACGCTAGTCGCTATTTGGATAAACCGACGCAAGCTCACGTTAATTGCGTGAAACGAATTTTGAGGTATCTTAAGGGGACATCAAATTTTGGAATTATGTTTAAAAGGGAAAACCTAGTTAGTAATGAAAATACACTAATTTTGAAATGTTTCAGTGATGCTGATTTTGCTGGTGATACAACAACAAGGAAATCAACTACTGGTTTTCTATTCATGTTTGGAAATGGAATAGTTTCATGGTGTTCACAATTGCAAAAATGTGTTTCGTTATCAACCACTGAAGCAGAATATATAGCTGCCTCTGAAGCAGTTAAAGAATTGGTATGGTTCAAGCAGCTTATTTTTGAACTAATGGCAATTCAAGAAACTCCTGTGCTTTATGTCGATAATCAAAGCGCAATCAGACTTGTCAAAAATCCGGAGTTCCATAAAAGAACGAAGCACATTGACATTCGATACCATTTCATAAGGGAGAAGTTCGATGAAGGTCAATTGAATCTAGAACATTTGGCGACTAACGATCAAGTTAGTGACATATTAACTAAAACATTAGTTAAATCAAAATTTATAGTATTTAGAAGTTCCATGAATATTTTACCATGTTAAAATTTAAGATTGTTTTCTTTATTTTATGAATCATTGAATTTAATAAAAAGTGAAAGTGTTGAATATGTTTAATTATACAATGATTCATATTTTATGTGACACACTGTAAGAACTTGAATTAAAAACAAAACAGAAAAAAACAGTAATTTGTAAATCAAAATTAGACTATCAAATAATATAATTTCTGTATTTCGTTTACTCCAAATAAAACCTTTGAATATTAAACACTGTTTTTCAATATTTTTTATGTTATCAAATTTATTAACGAACTATGCCTTCATCTAACAAAACGATTTCCATCAGATGAGATGAAAGATTGGCATGCCTTTGATTACAATGCAATCGCAACCAACGTAACAGATTTTACTTTTGGACAGGAAAGCATACACGCTCTCATTAAAAAATATTCTGAAATTCATTCCCTCAATGATGATGCAAGAGAAGAAGTGTTAAAAGAATACATCATGTTTAAGTTTTTAATTTAAGTGGAAATATGTGGAACTTTTCAAGATAACAGTGCTGATTGTGAAAGAGGGTTTAGCACTATGAATTCGATAAAATCGAAAATTAGAAACCATCTTAAAACAGTGCACCTAGACTGTTTAATGAGAATTAAAATACAACTTAGTGCTGAAATCGAAATCGATTTATATGCCGTTTATGAATTATGGAAAAACAATAAAGGTCGGCGCGAAAAAATTTAAATTTTGTATTTGAATAATAAATTATTTGAATTATTTTGTTTTTATTTATAAATGCTTTTGCTTTTGCCATGAATTGACGTCCAAAATATATTTATTTTCTATAAGTCATGCATATGAAGTTTCGTATAAGTTATGTTTATATAAATTGATTTTATATATGTTTGATTTATCCGCGCATTTATTTACTTTTGGAAAAAAGTAGCGCACCGATTTGTTTTTGCGCGCGTCGGAAAAATTCCTTAGAACATTGGATGTTTTAAATTAAAAAAAAAAACAATGTTTAAATTTTTCAATTCTCTAACTTTGCAATGAAAAGGATTCAGTTGTTTTCGATCTAAGTGTTTGTAAATTTGATTTTGTTTGGAGAAATAAATTTCAAGTTATTAACTTAGAATAATTTATTTGCAAAAATATTATCATTTGTTGGGTTTTATAACAAGAAAAAAACTTGTATTTTTAATAACGTATTACCAAAATAAATAAAGGTAAAATATCCTAAATATCCAGTTTAGAATAAGACAGTTGAATACTACAAATCAAAATGATTTGAAATTTGCTGCAATCTTTAGTTTGACTTGTAGAAGAACAGAATACAGACATAGTTTATTCAACAAAGCTTTAAATATGTTTAGTAATTTACCGCACGAATTAAAACGATTAAAACAAATAAGCAATTAAAAATTAACGCGCTAAATATTTTCCTAAATTAATTTTGATTAATGTTTATAGTATCGAAAATAAAATCAACCAAATTAAGAAATATTACTATGTAAATTTAAATTCACCTGAAATATTTAAATAAAATAAAATATATCATCTATCGAATAAAATATTCAAATAACAAGTTAATACGTTATTTAAATTAAATTGAAAAAGCTTTATACCATCAATTAGCTTCTTAAAATTTTATCTTAAAATTAAATCCTAATTGCTTTCAAGGAAGCGTGTTAAAATTTTTTAACATTAAATAAAATTTTTTCTAATTTATTTTAAGGCAATATTTATGGGAAATGTTGATAATATTAATTTAATTTTTTTTATATATTTATAAAATAAATATTGAATTGACTTATTAATTTTGTATCAAAACTACTTAATAATAATAAAAGGATATGAATAAAAATGACTAATGAATAAGTGGAATAAATATAAAAAAGTGGAGTAGATAATTTAATGGAATGATTACAAAAGTTTGTAGAGATTCAAAAAGTGATAAGGGACTTAGAAAAAATAATTTTTAAAATAAGTAAATAAAATTATTTTCTAACCTTACTTTTACTAATCTTCACATTCTAATTTTAGGTATTCTTTACATAGATCACGAGCTTGGTTACGATAGTCTTTAACCTGAAACAATACAAATTTAAATTATAAAATGTTTTTATTTTCATTTTTACAATCATACTTTTCGTTTTAATTCCTTTTCCCGATTAATTAAATGATGAATTTGATTCCATGTATTATTTGTATTACTTTGATCAATAACCCATCGTAAATATAATTCTGACCATAACACTAAGCTTATCGGTGCAACCGAAGGCCATATTACATTTTGATTGGGTTCATACACTGGATTTAATATTGAACGTAAAATGTCTGGTAAATTAATATAAGACCATAAACTTGTGGTTTCACTAAACACTTTTAATTTAACACGTTCCTTTTCGGAATCACACAAAAATGTTCCATACTGACTAAAATAACTGTTTTCGAATAAAATAATTAAAAACTGTGACGAAAATTCGAAACTACAAGGAAATTGAGAATAAAGTTGATAGACACAATCAAGAAATAATATAAATGTTGATCCTGAAGTTTTTTGGCGTGCTTGTTGGGGAGTATAACATGATTGTTTATGTCTAGTTGAAAAAGGAAAACCGCCGTGTAACCATTCTCGCTCAATTAATGCTTGCAATCTGTTAACAAAACAAGATTTAAGATAACACAAAAATGAAAGTTTATTTTTATAGACTTACCCTCTTACTGTTCGACAATCAGGATTTAATATAATCTGAACCAATGATGTAACAATTAATGTTGAATCTAATCCTTTACCACCATGTACCAACACTGGAATACCTTCTTGATCTAAACACTGAGCAACAACACATGATGTATTTAATGCATTTAATACGAGTGTCAACCAACTAGAACTATCTAAACGTGATAACCATTTATCAGTTGAACATGTTGTATCGTTACATCCTTCGATTAATTTAGCAAAACTGTCCAGCAACGCTGATATCGATGTCATATTCCCAATAGGCCGAGTTACTTTACGCCATTGTGAATAATGTTGATCAGTTTCTTGATTCGAGTTTTTCTTACCCCAAGTATCAATAATTAGACCTTTTTTACTTTCACAGAGCACAAAATTTAGTATTGCTTCATCCGCTCGACAACGTTTTATACTAGGCCCGGATAATGGTTGAGAACTACGTAATAAAATAGCCTAAAACAAGAAATGTTATACTTTAATTCTTTTTATAATAAAAAATTGCACAAAACATCCAATTTTGGAAGAGACATTCGAATTTCATACGGATGTATGGTTTTCCCAACTTCAGTATTTCATTTCGGATAGAACAGAAAAGCTTTAAACGACAACGTGTGGATGCACTGACATAAAAGCCAAATATTTTGTCATAGTAAACATAGGAAACAACAGAATAGGAAGCCGCAGAACTTCATATTCGATTTTGGTCGAACAGTTGTAAATTTTAATAATACGTTGGTGCCACTGCCCTAGGTTTTTGAAGAAACATGGCAAATTCCAAAACGTTTTAGATAGATATAGATCCTGTTTCGATCCTTGGAACAAATATGTTTAGGAAGAAGGAATTTCAACTTATCACACTCAAATATTCGTCTTTCTTACAGTAGAACACCATTTGGACAATCAAAAATTCTAGGAGAATTTTTAAACAATAAGTTGACGATCGCCACCCATGTAAAACAAGTTTACATTAACGGACTACCCACAAAGTACTGAAATCTCTTGAAGAACCACCTCCACAACTGAGTTAAACTGCATATAAAAAGTAACAAGCAACAGAAAACAGTTTGTAAACGCATCTTTGAATTGTACTGTGAATATTCAAGATCCCTACCTTTAAGACGCGGCTCATTCATTTTTTAGCCTGGTTGATATTTCGCAACATAATAACGAAATATAAACCGATCATGGCCATTTTCAATTGCAGTACGCGCTGTCAGGGCAGTCTTGACAGATCGATTAAATTCAAACAAATTTGTTAGAAAACTAAAAGCTTTATCTCACAAGTGTCAGTGAAATGGCAATCCAAGTTATTTCAGCTGTAGAACTAAGGTCTACACCAAACAAAGAAGCAGCAAAAGATCGATTCGATGATGACGGAGAACGAATTATCAATGCTCCGTTGTAGAAATTTGTGTCTATGTTTGATCTTTTCCTTGTCGAAGGAAAATATTTTCAGTTAGTTGCAATTTACTTTTCCCATAACCGTTGGTATGAACTATGAAATAATAACGAATATGAATTGGTCAATCTAATTAATGTATACATCCTGGAGTTGGGAATTCTAAAACAAATTCAAAGTTTTGGAGTCACTGCGGTAAGTGGCATGTGTAACGCCGTTGACAATTTTCAATTGCTAGAAAGACGTTGGACCAGGCACATAAGAAGGTAAGGCATTCCAGAAGTGAGAGAAAACTGTTGAAAAAATCACGTTAAAAGGTGACAGTTCTACACTTCTTTATTTGAACCGTAAATAGATAGGCCACAACACTTGATCTGGTACAACGCAATAGGTTTGGTGGTTCAGGTTAAATTGATTTTATCTCTGCGGAAGTTCGTTCATCCATAGTGTATTTGTAGAAAATTGTCAAATTAGCTACATTTCGTCTGTGCTACAAAGAATCAAGCTCATTAGTATTTTATATATATATTATTTGTATAATTGTTTGCCCAATAACCAACAGTTCCTCACTTTAATCATTAGTATTTTTTTTTATTTATTCAGTTAACAAGATTTTAAGTACAATATAAAAAATTTTTAATTTTAATTTTAATTTTTTTCCTTTATAAAACAACTTAAGCCGCTCCAGTGTAATACAATACAATTAAGGAGCTTCCCAGCCAAACAAATGCAAAACTCAATAAACACACGTCAATAAGATACAAAAAATATTATTAAGTAAGATAATACATCACTTGAACATCCAGCGTATGAGCAACTTCCCTGTAGCCACTTTAATTTGTAATATTTTATATAACATCCAACGTGAGATCAACTTTGTAATTAGCAAAATTTAGTTGAGATATTGTCATTATTAATCAGTTATCGTTCATTATATACGCTTCACCCAAATTTGAGAAGCATTAGTGTGTTCTTTTTAAATTTTTTTCCTTTTTTTTTCTTTTTTTTTTCTTTTTTTTTTCTTTTTTTTTTCTTTTTTTTTTCTTTTTTTTTTTTCTTTTTTTTTTCTTTTTTTTTTCTTTTGTTTTTTTTTGTTTTTTTTTTGTTTTTTTTTTTGTTTTTTTTTTTGTTTTTTTTTTTTGTTTTTTTTTTTTGTTTTTTTTTTTTGTTTTTTTTATTTGTTTTATTTTTTTTGTCACCAATGCTTATCAAATATCTATGTTAAAAATGATAATCCATGATTTAAACTTTCTTTTGAAACTGCTGACAGATCTACACCCACGAATTTCTTCAGGAATGTCATTGAAAGTTAATGGTCCTATGAATTTAATTCTTTGTTTACCGTAGTTGGTGCGTACCATTGATACACTAAGATTTTGTCTTGTTCGTGTACTGTATTCATGTTGTTGTTCATGAAAAGATAAGTTGCCACTTGAGTTTCTGTGTATGGTATTGTACATCCACACTCCAGCTTTAAACTTGTAAAGAGCATAGATGGGAAGGATGCCTTGAGAAATAGATGTGTACAGTTGTAATGTTAAGGTACGAGGTTCCGCTCTATACAAAAATTTAACAACCTTGTTTTGCATCACCTGTAAAGCATTTCCACAGACTCCACCTTTAGATCCCCATATCTCCAACATAAATGTTAAATGAGAATGCACGAGAGAAAAGTTAATAAGTTTTAGCACATGAGTCGGTATTATGTATCTAAATTTACCGACGATACCCACTGCTGGAGCTATTTTCTTCATTATGGATCCAATGTGTTGATCCCAGTTTAGCGAATTACCAATCTGTAGCCCTAGATATTTAACATTCACTGATTCCTTAATAGTAATCCCATTTAAATTGAACTCTATTTCATCAATATTTTTATGAGGTGCTCTAAATTGTAAGAACTTGGTTTTGTTAATATTGATGGTGAGTCTGTTTAATCTAAAGTATTCGACAAGAATTTCTAGGTCATGCTTAATTAGGGTTACATTTTCATGTTCATTTTCACCAGGATAAAACAAGGAGAAAAATAATAAAAGTACACCATGCAGTGGTAGCTTTGCCATGTCATTGATAAATATCAAGAATAACAGGGGTTCAAGTACACTGCCACTTCTCAAGATGGACGGGTCTACGCCCCAGAAGCATTCGGAACCCAGTTCCGACCAAGGACCATCACAAAAATTTCGACGAAAGGTGCAACTTCGACGCTTCATTTTTTGGATAAAGAAGCAGTTGTCACTGCTCTCACTGTTTCAGATTCTCCTAGTCATGGCCGGTATTGAAAAAAATCCTGGACCAATTAAAATATGGCACTGTGCAATATGCAAAAACATTTTAAGGGCAAACACTACATCCGTCCAGTGTAATAGCTGTAAAGAATGGTGTCATCTCAAGAACTGCTCAGGTCTTGCAACACATAATAAGGAATGGACCAAAAACTACATAGCGCCATGTTGCTATGCATCAAGTCAACATATAAATACGAGCTCGCAACAGAACACAATGCGAATGAACACACATCCGGAAACCCCAAGTGATGTGAAAATAATGCAGCTAAATTGTAACGGTCTCTTAAACAAAATCGATGATATCATCAACTTTATGTATGAAAACAATATTCTAGTCGCGGTTTTACAAGAAACCAAATTAAACGTTAGATCTAAGATTAGTGATAGTATCTGTGATTATAGAATTATAAGACTGGATAGAGGGAAGGACAAAGGTGGTGCCTTGCCTTTATCATACACAAAACCATTATCTATCGTACAACCACATTACCAGCAGTACCGGGAACTGATAAACACATAGAACAACTAGATATTGCAATAAAATCCGGAAATACGGAGATAAATTTAGTCAATATTTATATTCCACCAGTAAGCAGCTGTGATATAGGTTATGAACCGTCCATAGGACATTTATTTTATACCAAAGACTGTCTAATTCTCGGTGACATAAATACTCACCACGATCTATCTCACTCACACTTGAACACCGACTCAAGAGGTGAAAATATTGCTGATCAAATTGACGGCTCCAACTTTGAAGTCCTCAATGAACCACAACCAACAAGAGTAACAAATAACTTATACTCGTCTCCAGATGTTTCACTTGCCAGCATGTCGCTAATGCCAATCGCTGAATGGAGAACTGAAATTGCATTGGGATCAGACCATGCGCCGATCATAATCACCTTAAGCCGTTCCTTAAACAAAATAAAATCCGAGAAGAAGACATACATTAATTTTAACAAAGCAGACTGGGATAATTTTACCGAGTTTACTGAATTGGAATTCAGAAAGCAAATTTTACTAATTGACGCCCTCTCTGGAGAAAGAAAATTCAGAGACATTTTCAACAAAGCAAGATCTCGCTTCATTCTAGCCGGCAGAATACAAAATATTAAACCAAACTTCCCACAAGAAGCTTGTGTACTTTCCTCCCAAATAAATGATATCCGTAAGGCGGATCTAACTGATTCTAGAATTCAGGGCCTGAACAAGCAGATAAATAAACTAGTAATGGAACACAAACGTAACAAATGGAAAGATTTAGTAAGTCAAACTTTGGCACAAATAAAAGTGTGTGGAAGGTGATTATGGGTTTAACACATCCGCGTCAAACGCATAACAACTGCATAATCTCATTCGATGATATCCCAACCGAAAATCATAGAAAATGCGCAACAAAATTCAACACGCAGTTTACAGAAAAACAAAGTAAACATGAAAAAGAAACTAGGTCAGTATTAGGACATATGCGCAAACTTAATACTGAAAATGAGGATATCATATTTTCCGAAGATGTTGAAAACGCAATAAAGAAATCCAAACCATCTAAAGCTATTGGACCAGACGGCATCTCAGCCACCATGCTAAAACACATTGGACCCAAAGGGTTGAACTTTCTCACTACCACACTCATCACATCTCTAAATACGCTCCAGACACCAAATATCTGGAAAACGGCTAGAATAAATCCCATTTTGAAACCTGAAGAAAAGGGAGAATCCTATAAACCGATCTCTATCCTCTCATCGGTTGCAAAATTGATAGAAACACTACTACTACCTCGGATAACATGATCTTGCAAATTGGCGTCGCATCAGCATGGCTTTAGGAAGTACAGTACAACCACCGCACTTCATAGAATCCAAAACCAAATCAGCGATGGTCTAATCAAAAACAACCCTGTGCTAGAACAATTTTAGTTGCACTGAACCTGTCAAAAGCTTTCGACACAGTGTCACATGCTGCACTACTGAACGACATATTCAACACCAATCTGCCAGGTCTAATAAAGCGCTGGTTGTGCAACTATCTAAGAGGCCGCCAAACATACGTTGAGTGCCGTAACTCTAGATCTAAGATGCGAGTGCACAGACAATGAGTTCCACAAGGTGGAGTTCTCTCGCCTTCATTATTCAACCTTTACTTAAGTAGTTTACCGGCACCACCGGAAGGAATAACTATCACGTCATATGCAGACGACTGCACGGTGCTTGCAACAGGAAACAACCTGGAACAGCTCACCAATGTCCTAAACACCTACCTCAACACCTTGAATGAATGGTTTAAGACCAAAAAATTGAAACTGTCCACTGAAAAGTCCACTTCCACACTTCTCACCACATGGTCGAAGGAGGTAAATGCAACACTCAATATCTGCATTGACAACATACTAATTCCTACTATCAAAAATCCAAAACTGCTGGAGGTAACTTTCGATCCACTACTTAAATTCAACGCTCATGCTCAACAAGTAAATACAAAACTTAAAAACAGGAATAACGCACTGAAAGCTTTAGCGGATAGTTTGTGGGGTAAGGATAAAAACACAATAATAGCAATAGGAAGGCCTTTCATAAATTACTCTGCTCCCATATGGACACCCCATGTCGCTGACACCCACTGGAATAAGTTACAGATAACACAGAACGCAGCCTTGCGTACAGCAACCGGATGTCACTTGATGGCCCACCGAGATCACCTACACGAGGAATGTAACATATTGCCGGTCCGTGAACACAACGGAATGCTTACCAAACAATATATTTGGTCCTGTCATAGAGCAGCATCCCTGCAATGACACCTTATCCATGACAACACCACCTAGAGATATAAGGACTGCGAAATGCTTCCTACAAGATGTTAAAATCAAGCAAGACATAGATAACATCGACGAGCCTACGTATAAGAGGGGGTTGAAAAATTTACATACCAAAGCCGTTGAAGACACAATAAAGAACTACGCCCCGAATCGAGCTCTTAATAGCAAAACACCACAGGTCGCTGCCGAAGAGGTAAAATTGCCACGCAACACCAGAACCATCCTAGCGCAGTTAAGATCCGGTTGGTCACGCATCTTACATAAATACATGAGTAGAATTGACCAGGAAATTGTTGACAAGTGTCCCATATGTGAGGGCAGGCCACATGATGCTAGCCACCTTTTCAATTGTTCAGAGAAACCAACCGACCTGACGAAAGAAGATCTGTGGAACAACCCACAGGCAGTACCAGAGTTCCTGAAGCTGGACTTGGAGCCGAAAGAATAGCACCACAACTCGCGCTACAACAAGAGCCCTTTCACACTAGTTTACTCGGTAAAAAAATATGTATTCTTTTAAAATTCTCACAACGTAGCTTTTCCAAACATTATTTTTGGTTCCGCATTCTTATATGGACAAAATAGTTTTAGACTTATACCAAATTTATGATGTTCAAAAGGATATAGAAAAAATATACATACATCATTCTCTCGCCAATATTATGGAATTAAAAACATAAAAATCGAATCCCGAATGTAATTTCCAACGTTTTATGGTTTCAGATATTTTTAACCTTACATTAAAATAAAAAATTTATTCAAACTTACCCCATTTCCTTCATGACGATAACATACAACAGGAAATCGACCGCCATCACGAAACGCCGATGATTGTAGTATTTGTTCATCGGTGATTATTTTTGGTACAATTATATGTGATCCATATGATGAACATACCGAATAATCTTTATTAACTAAACTTAGACGCCATTCATCAGTTGCCAATAGTTTTGAGAATTCTAATTCTGTTCTAAAAATATTATAGCCATCTTCTAAGATATTATAATTCGGACGATAAAAAAACGGATATTGAAATTTGATATCATTTAAATTTGATAATGATTCAATCGAATGAGCAACATTTAGATATTCTTGGGCTGTTGATATTTCTAAGGCAATTATACGGAGATCTTTACATTTTAATTGAAGTGTACCACCTTGTAAAACATTATTTATGTAACTTGGTTTCCGATCAATGCTATCAATATTTTTGTGTAGCAGCTGGAATATAAAAAAACTGAATTAATTTAATTTTTGTGTGATTACATTCTAATAAAAAAAAAACAAGAAACCTTTACGTAAGGATCCTATAACAAATAAATATTAAATCAATATAAAGCGTAACTTGCGTGTCTTATTGTATTTGTCAATACAGACAAATATAAATGCAATATTATATTATCTGCAACATAGACACCCTCCGTTTGGGAATGAAATTGAAATATAAAGATAACGAAAAGCTATAAGTTTACAAATTTTCAGAAAGTTATAATCGCCATAACTTTCAAATATTTTCAACAAGCTTTCATTAATTAAATGTCATATCAACGACAATGTGAACACAAAAATGTATTAATTTTTAATTAAAAAATCTTACCCATAATTCTATAACATTTTCCTTTCGGCAGCTCAATATAATATGATGACCAGTTATACAAAGAGTCCCATCAACAGGTTCCTTTAAATGTCCATGCAATACTACACCATCTAATTTCGGCGTTGGTATTAAATCAGCAAATTCCATGATATCAATTTCGTAAAAAAAACTTTGTTAACTGTTAATTATATATTTAGCATATCTTGCAAAAAATCTTAATTCAATAACTTTTATGTATAAAAATTTAATTTAATTAGAGAGAACACAAACTATGGTTAGAGACAGTAATAAATGTTTTTTTTTCGTTTTATCAGTTTGGCAACTAGACAAATGTCAAAACAATGTAATAAAAAATGTTTTATACACCCCTGATATTTGTTGTGTCGGTTCAGAAGAAATCTTTTTTATCTTTATAACAGTTTTTGTATAGCAATTTCGGGTTCTTTTAAATTTTTAAACTTATGACGGTTAGGTAATTACTAAAAAAATCAAATGTTTTTTCATATTATTCTAGAACTACGAAAACGGTTAAACAGTTGTTTTGATAAAATTTTATTAAATTATAGTAAATCTACATATAAATCAATTCACGCATATTTAGAAATAGGAATAGTTTGTAATGGGCAAGATTTTAAATTTTGGGTGTACTTACATTTTCCATCCTATAGTAATATACTATAGATCTTAATTTTTCACTCACACAACTGGTTAAACATTCCAATGTACATCCAACACTTCCGTTATTAACTTAGTTTTTTTAATTTTTAATATTTTTTTACCGAATTATGGAAAAACAAATAGTTTAAAATGAGAAAATTAAAAGAAAGAAGATACCCAAGGTCAGTTAAAAGAAAATTTATGCTTATCGGGTATATTTGATTTGATTTTTAGCTCGTGCCGAAAAGGCATGAGACATTCATTCAGTTTTGCAATATGGAATCGAATGGAACACTTAGTTTTTTTCTGGGAATGTGAGTTTTTTTGAGTCGGGTTGGGTCAAGTTAATTGACTAGTGAGATGATTTTGGTAGAAATGAAGTGTCTGGTCGTGAAAATGGCCATGTTGTGGTAAAATAAAAAAAAATTTAAATTTAAACGTAACCAATTATTTAAGTACTAACCAAAAAAAAAATTCTCCATGTAGTTATATTGTTTTATTACAACGTTTGGTGGTAGTGGATGGTGTCGAGCTGTGTACAGTGATGCTCTATTTGATTTAACCGAAATGCGGTAAGGTGGCGTTATGATAGTGGATTGCGAGTGAATTCACAGCAATAACCGTTGAAGCGTGGTGAATTAATAGTTTGGTGAGTTGGGTTTTCTATTATGATAATTTATAATTCTGTCAAAATGAAGTGTTAACGTAAATTTAAAATTGGGGAGAGTTGTGAACTGTCAGTTCTCCCTTCTGGAGATCTGGGTGGTGGTTTAAGGCACGCATGATGTTTTGTTATATTTAAATTTTCTTGTACTGAGGTTGGTCAATAGAACCTTCGCTCGAGTGAGCTAGCGGCAGGGTTTAATGGCGTGCAAGACCAACTGGTAGACTTTCACGGTCTACCAGATAAACCTCACACTACAGCTTCGAACTAAATTTTTTAAAAAAAGATTGCCATGATTGTCGTTTTTTGTTAGAAAGAATTCGGTGGTACAAATGTTTGGTGAAGCTTGAATCCGGATACACAATGTAACGCCTCATCACCAAAAAGAGAATGGTAAAAACATAGGTCCGAAGTGGGATAACCCCCTTGACGTTTTTGTGACTTTGACCTAGTGCGATCTATTGCCCCTATTAGAATTTTTCGTAAAAGAGCACGACTGGTTACCAGCAGAAACAATAGAGTGAACTTCACTCAACATTTGCGTTTTGAAGCTATCCATCATATATTGGAAGTTCGTCTGCAGTCGAGAAAATTCCTGGTTGAAACTGAACTGGATTCATGTTTTCTGCAACTGTGGATGTTGATGGTAAATTAACATTGAAAACCTGCCGATGAGTCAATGTTTCCATCAAGTTGTCAGAACGTCAACTAACCGATCTAAAGGAAAATCGTTTTCAAATGATGCTAATATGTGTTGAATGTTTTCCGGTAATCTGGTCATCCACAATTGCTTCACTACTTTATTCCCCAATATCTGCAAAGTTTAATTGGAATTCGGTCAAAAGTTGTGACGTTATTTTGTCACCAAGGAATAATTTATGCAGGATGTTGTGAATCTTGTAGTATGGCCCTAATTCGAAGCCACTTCTTATTATGATTATTGAACTTTTATACACAGCTAATTAAAATAATAATAATTCAAAAAAACACCCCGGAATAGCGGTTTGTTTGCCCCCCCTCACTGACGACTCTAGAGTTTAGGAATCCCTTAATCTTCTACTTATTATTCTGTCATCCTCAATTCAAAATTAATAGTTTAAAGGAATATAAGAATATGTACATATAAAAATAATTAATGATAACTTACAGCTAATTGTTTTTCTTCGATGTGCCATTAACCCAATTTAGTGCGATATCCACTCCAGTTATAAACTTGATCATCCCAAACACAAATTTGTTTCTTTTCCTTGTAATGTATTTCCTTCTTCCAAATAAATTCCCCTGATTTCTCTGATTGGTTCGACAAAAAAAACGAAACCCAAATCCAATAATTTTTATACCGTCAGATTACTATTTGGTTAGCCACTTCCTTTAAACTTGCTTGCATCACCAATTCTTCGCCTATGACACCTTATTTTATATTCGATCAAAATGACCAATCAGTAATGCGGATGCCCTTTCAATATCTTCTTCGGTTTCTTAAAATTTATTGTTCTGAAGATAAAAGTTCACCATATTTGTTCACACTTATAATTTTATTTCTATTATAAAGAACTTTACAAAGGATAATCAAAAAAAAACTCTATGCATTATCAAAGATAATTTTAATGATTCTCCAACCAAATATGAACTTATTTGTTTATTTAATTTTAATTTCTATCGATAAACATTTTGCGTTTAAAAAAATTAAACAAGATTTTAATTTTCTTGACACCAAACTTGGAAAAGAAGTCATTCTTTTTTTTTGATCGCAAAAACCGAATTAAACTTTTTAATTTCACGTTTCAACATCGAATGAATCTTTATTTTTTCAGATCTTTTTCACATCAAAGTTAAATAATACTATCAATAAATTAAAATAGATTATTGGATGTTGTAATCCTTTTGAAAAGCAAAAATGGAATGATAAAATAATTTTTTCCAAATTAAAAATTGCAAAAATGTGATTTTGCTTTTGACCTCTTCTAATCAATCGTGTCATATTCGAAATTCAGCAAATGATTAACAACGACGTCTGTTCATTAGCATTGGAAATAAAAATTTAGTACGTTCATTTGCTTTTTATAGTATGTTCAAAATTTAACTAGCAGTTAAGTTTTAGAAAATTTTAAAATTATTATTAATGTAAGAATGAACGGAAACTAATGAAATGCATTTTTATTGAATTGAAAACGAAGATGAATTTGGTTTTATTATTGTTTCGCGATTATTGCGATCGTTACACCATGAATTCAAGGTAGAAACCAAGATTTCTACTCTTGAAATCACAAAAACGTCGCCATCCACTCCATGACAGAAAACCACCGAACTACTTCCACTTATTAAGCTGTATCTGGGATCGAGATACCCACAGTCACTGGCGTCAAGACCGATGACCGGTCTCAACACTCATGAAGTCCTTAAGAACTTCACTGAGCATTGAGACCGACCATCCATCCGAACGTCAGCACCATGGACACCCCGATACAACCAGTAAGTATGACCTGAAGATGTGAACCCCAGAGACGACAATCAGCCAGAGGAACAACCCTACCTAACGAAAAGACATCATTCCCTGATGTCTTTCGCGTGATGGACTCCAAGATTCTTACCGCTCATATCTGTGCACTCGTAGAGTACATTTCCAATCTTAGTCTTAATCATTGCAGGTAAGAACTTTGGAGCCAATTTTGCCGAGAACTTTTTGGTAGCGTCACTCAAATGATGTTGCCGTACAAACACACGTTGTTGTGGTTGAAAAGTCCGTAGTTTAGATCGCAGGTTGTACTGATGTTGCGATTTTTTGAAGGCTGCTTTTAAATTCTGTTGAACCCGGTTCCTAAGCAGAGTCAAATGATCAGTGCGTTCCATTTCCTCACCAGCATCTTCACCAAGCTGATGTAGTGATCTCAACAATTGGTAAGTATTCCCATCCGAAACTGGATGTTGACCAAATAATAAATAGTACGGTGAGTACTTGGTAGCAGAATGTACTGCAGCCCGCAGTGCATATGCGATTTCACCAATTTGTGAATCCCACTTGGTATGTTGACCCTTTATGAACGCTCGAATTGCTGCTAGAACTGACCTATTGACCCGCTCTGACGCGTTACTTTGAGGACTATAAACGCCGGTCCTAATGTGTTTAATGCCGAAATCTGACAAAAGACTTTGAAAGTTCCTACTAGTGAACTGTTTGCCATTGTCACTGTGTAGAAACTCTGGTACCCCATATGTAAGAAACACTTCATTCCTTAGAAAAGCATTCACCTTCGGTGAAGTTGCGTTTCTAAGTGGTTTCAGTAGTACAAACTTCGTAGCATGATCCAGAACTATCAATAACACCGTATTCCCAAGTGTAGAACGAGGATACGGTCCCAAAAAATCTATATAGACTCTCTGCCATGGACGTGCTGTTTCGAATTGATATTGCATCGGAGGACGCAATATCTGATTCGTGGCTTTTGTTTGTTTACATGTGTCGCAGGACACAACATAGTTGTGTACCTGTGACGCCATGCCCGGCCAATAATAAAGACGTCGAAGTAATTCTAAAGTCTTTTTAACACCTCCATGAGCAGCAGTACTATCATCATGATGTTTCTGAATCATGTTTGAAGTCATCGGTTTTGGTACCCAGAGTTTCCACACAGGAACATCGTTGGGTATTGCATCAGATCTTGGCTCAATACGTATGTATAGCTTATCATCCACGACTTTAACAGATGGAAAGTCCTTAGGAGATGATTGAACTTTAGCTATCGTATCCGTATATTCCTTGTGCCGATAACCCTCATTGTCGATTTTAATTTCATTAATGTGATGTACTAATGCTTCCGTCAATTCTTCGTGTGTATCGTCATAAAGACGAGATAGAGCATCAGGGACTATATTTTGGGTACCTTTTTGGTGGACAATGGTAAAATCCATATGTTGGAGTTTTAGGCTCCACCTAGCCAGACGACCACTCAAGTCCTTCTGTGACATAAGCCACTTCAGACTTGAGTGATCAGTCACAATTGTAAATCGGTGACCTTCAACATAGCCCCTGAATTTCTTCACACTCAGAATTGCCGCAAGACATTCAAGCTCAGAAACAGAATAGTTTCGTTGAGCTTTATTAAGTTTCTTCGACATGAAGGCTATCGGACACTCTTGTCCGTCAGTATCAACCTGATACAACACACTACCTATCCCTGTCAGACTCGCATCGCATCTAATAAAGAACTCTTTATTATAGTCAGGGTTTATTAGAACCGGTGCTGTAGTCAGCAATCGTTTTAAATTTTCGAAAGCAGCTTGAGCTTCTAACGTCCATTTCAATTTTCCCGAACTCTTTTTTAATAAATCTGTAATTGGTGATACCACGCTTGCATAATTTGGTATGAAACGTTGGTACCAACCAGCCATTCCCAATAATCTCCGTATTTGTTTCACTGTTGACGGAGCTGGATACTCAGCAACAGCTCTTACCTTGTCAGGGTCTGTTCGAAGACCATCTCCACCAACCAAAAATCCTAAGTATTTCACCTCTCTCAGAACAAATTTACTTTTCTTGAGGTTTATGGTTAACCCAGCCGCTCTTAACAATGACGAGACTTTGGACAGCAATTCCATATGTTCCTGGAACGTGGAAGAGACTACCAATAGATCATCTAAATAAACAAAGACATTTTCGTGATATTGATGTGGTATCACTTTGTGCATTAGCCGACACATTGTCTGGGGAGCATTGCACAATCCAAAGGGCATAACCCGGAATTGATACAATGGACGACCAGGCACTGTGAAGGCTGTCTTGTCTCTAGATGCTTCTGCCAGAGGAATCTGCCAGAAAGCATCTTTGAGATCAATACTTGAAATGTACTTTGTGCTATTTAGACGACCTAGTAAGCCATCAATCAAGGGAAGTGGGTAAGCGTCCTTTTTAGTTAGTGAATTGACACGACGGCTATCAATACATAATCTGTTTTTACCAGATTCTTTTTGTACCAGAACCACTGGCGAGCACCAAGAACTGTTACTCTCTTCGATCACGCCCATTTGAAGCATTCGGTCGAGTTCGGCATAGACCTTTAGTTGAACAGCCGGCGATGTGGGATAGTGCCTCTGTTTAACAGGTGCACTATCACCAACATCGATGACATGTTCAACCAAAGAAGTCTTTCCGAGTCCAGACACTTCAAATGACGGGAAAGAATCCTTGATCATATCCAGTTCTCGTTGCTGGTCAGTGGTGAGGTTATGTGTATTAAAAGTTTGTAGCTCTGTGCGAGTCAGTTCATTAACAAAAGAAGGAACAATACCGAATTTCTCCCAGAAATCTATGCCCAGGTAGAGCTCCTCTCGTAATCCAGGGACTATATGGAACCGCATTGGTTTAGTGGAGCCATTCACAGTTATTGGAATTTCTATGTAACCCAAAATTTTATTTGCAGTACCATCTGCCGTACGAATACACGAAGTGTATTTACAGTAGGTTGTACCTGATGATTCCAATAAATCCAAGGAATTTCTTCCAAGTATAGTGATTGACGCTCCACTATCCAATAGACCTGAAATATGTTTGTCCAAAATCTTGATTGTCAATCGCGGCCGAGGATCCTTTGTTTCTGAAAGGATAGATGAAATACAAGCTTTACGAAATAATTTCCTCATCCTCCAATATCTAATGTTGCGTTCAAGACGTCTAAAATATGTGTGATGTAATGATGGGAAATTAAATGTACTGGGTGATTTTATTCTGGTTTCCTGAGTGGTGATCGATCGTCCTGCGTTGCTACATCTCTCGTCGTTTTCTTCGGGCTCGTTGGATGTTGAACCGAGGGTACCATCCCCGAAGCATGTACTCTCGGACGGAAGTTTACCGACGGGTGACAATATGAACAATTTGCGTATATAACGTCCGGCTTATTACATTTCCAGCAGTGCAATTTTATTCTGTTTTTAGAACAATCAGGAGCTCGATGTCCATTTACCCCGCATCTAAAACAGACAATTGGTTGTCTGGATATTGATGGACCAGGTTGACTGTTGTCAAATGTTATGCTAGGTCGCTGCAATATCCGTCTCTGTGTTGAATCCACCGCATCAATATATCCATGTTGTTCTGTTCCAGCATCCACCTCATAGTCATCCATTTGTTGTACCTCGCTAATTCTTAAATTTGATGTTCTGGTTGGAACTGGTGTGGACCACAAACGTTCAAACTTCTGACATAGAGTCCGAAGTTCATCAATAGAATGTATTGTTGCTGCAAGTGTAGCATTTTTGAGCTCCACACTAAGTCCCTCCCGAGCAATCTCTAGCATTTCTCGGTCAGCAAATGGACGTGCTAAGCGACGGTTTAACGAACCAATCTCCACTAGATATTCGTATACGCTCTCCTTTGACTTTTGTTTGCGGTTCAGAAGAACGCGCAATATCGCCTTATCATCGGTAAGCGTACCGAAGGTTTGTAGGAGTCCCTCCCTTAGCACTGGATAGGTCACCACCTCATGTTCATGAGTTAAGTTCAAATAGTATCTGTCGGCAGCCCCCTTGAGATACCGCGGAACGATAGACCTAAGGTCGTCCCAATTCACGCGGTCCCTCCTGGCAGCCGCCTCAACTCTGTGAACAAACTCATGAACATCAGGAGAGTGACCATCTCCTGTGAAGGTTGGAACCCAATTTGAGTCATAACGACTCAAATTGTTCCCACGAACCTCTCGGTACTCCACCGGTGCTAACGCTGGAGCCGCGTCACGCCATACCTGAGGAGGTTGGTTGTATGGTGGTGGTGCTGTTAGTGGAGCTTGTGGATAATTTAATGATTGTTGTTGTACCAATGCTGGATTGTTGTGTATGTGTTCAGCTTGGAAAGATGGACCCAATAGTGGTATTGCAAGGTCCTCTGCTCTCAAACCTGATTGTTGAAAATAAGCCGGTGGTAATTGTTCCGACCGTCTCTGTTGTTGATGGTCTGTACGATTCAGACTATTTATTGTCTCAGTTATTGGCTGTACTGGGATCGGTGTGGATCTCTCACCTGGTCGAAAAACAGGTGAAGCAGATGGAGCAGATGATACTCCTGGTTTATTTTGTATAATTGGACGTGTTGACAGTGATCCTATTATATCCCAGGCGCGTGACAATTGCGAGATAGCGTAGGTGCGGGCTTCTTGCAAGTCATTGCGAGGACCCAACCTATTCATCCTACCTGTATAATGCAACACTCGATTCGCCAAACCATCTAAGAAGATCTGATTAACCGGTGGTTGAAGTCGACGTACCTGATCTAAAACAACTTGTGCTGCCTGCACCACCGTTTGAGACTCAGCTACCAAGTCTCTCGCATGAGATACCGTTACTGGAACTGCACCATGATTTACGTGGTTTCGCAGTTCCTCTGCCCAATTGACCCCCCTAAAATCCACACCTCGAACCAGACATTCTATCTGCAGTTCGTTGGGTTCCAATCCATAAAATGGATGGTCAATGTCTATTTGACTTGACATTTTGATGGTAAAATTTATAGAATCCAGAATTCACAATAACAAACAACAATAATAAAACCAATCTCAACAACCAAAAAAAAATGTAGCTAGTATGCTGTAAAAGTGTAAACAATAAAAAAGCGTAAAACGAAAAAAAAACCAACGAACGCCCCAAAAAAACAGAAAACTTTTGTAATAAAAAACAAACTCGTAAAGGAACCAAAGGAAAGACCGTCGTAGTTAATCCTTGCTGAATCTGTACAAAAATTCCTAAGATATTGTATATGTAAAAATATAATTTATTTGTTTTAATTTCAGATATGCTGAAATTTCAGAATTAATTATATACCTAAAATTATTTATTGACGACACACCCCTATGGAAAAAATATTTATTTATTTTAAAATTTGAAAAAAAAATATTTAAAGATGTTTATTTATTGGGTGGTCCTCTTAACTCAAAATATTTATTTAATTTTTTTAAAAAAATAATAGATATTTATTTATATCTTGATGTCTTGCTTATTTAAAAAAATTTATTTATTTAGTTACCTAAAATTAACTTAAATTTAAAAAAAATTATTTATTTAATAAAAATTTTATTTATTTAATTTGTGAAAAATTGTTTGAGTTATTTTATTTTTATTTAATATAATAAGAGATTCCCAAAATCAAGATTCGTCTGGAGACAATTTGAAAAGTAAGTATGGTTACAATATCCATTTTGTTTAAATTTGAATTCCCGCGTTCGCGAGCCCACTCCAACCATGCATGTGAGAACCTACTGGAAAAGCCCCTAACGACCAGATTCTACAGAACAGATTCTCCCCAACCTAATAAAACAATCACGACTGTCACGATTAGACACTAGGTCCATTTCTACTGACCCAGTTGTGCTTGTTTAACCTACAAATAAATTACAACTAAACCTAATGCGAAAGTTGAAGAACGCTCCCGAGTACCAGACTTCAAATCTAAACTCTGTAACGATCGCAATAATCGCAAAATAATAATAAAACCAAATTCCTCTTTGTGTTCAATTCAATAGAAATGTATTACATTAATTTCCGTTCATTTTTTTTTACATTAATAGTACTTTTAAAATTTTCCCAACTTAACTGCTAATTGATTTTAAATATATTATAAAAAGCCAACGAACGTACTAAATTTTTATTTCCAATACTAATGAACAGATGTCGTTGTTAATCATTACTGAATTTTCGAATATTACACGATTGATTAGAAGAGGTCAAAAGCAAAATCACATTTTTGCAATTTTTAATTTTGGAAATAATTATTTCATTCCATTTTTGCTTTTCAAAAGGATTACAACATCCAATAATCTATTTTAATTTATATAGATCAATGTCATTTGATAGTATTATTTAACCTTGATGTGATAAATCAATAATATTGTAATTCAAAAGTGATGTATTTAATTGCAATCAAGCAAATAAAAAAAAAAAGTTGTAAACAAAGAAAAAATTCCAATGTCGTTTTGTTTAATTGTTAAAATTGATTTCTAATTTTAATAACTGTTTTGAGAAAGCATTATTTATTGGCTTTAATTACAATGGAAGATTCCACCCCGCTAAGTAGTTTACAGTGATTTGTGTTTTTGTTTGTTCATCAAAAAGCTGATAATTTGGATGACAATTTCAATTATATTTTTTATTTTATTTCATAGAAGGATAATTGTTGTCATTAATTGTTAAATCTGCTTTATAAAAGTGGCAGTACATGAAGATAAAGTACCCAATGATGTTATCGAAAGTATGAATAGCAAGGATAACAGTGATCGAAGCTATTACCACAGTTAGAGACAATCGTTTGTTTGATGGTTGTTCCGGTTGTTAAAACCGCATGGATTCAAAGGCAGATATATAAATGGGAAGTTAGAAGGTCAAACGCTAGTCAAGGGATATTGGAAAATCAAACAAATAAATTAAAACAACAGAATATTGATGACAGCAATCAACAGTTACAACTAAGGTATTTATTATTAATATTTATGTTAATTTTAACTTAGACATTACTTTTGTAATGTCGAGATAAACTAAGGAAAAAGATAATAAGAGATTCCCAAATCTCGGATTCGAATGGGAACGGTCTGTTCACTCCGAATTCCTTTAAGTACCGTAACATTACTATTAATTTCTTTGTGTGATTATATTAAAGGTCCAAATATAATAACTCTATGAAAAATTGTTCTATTGTAAAAGCTAAGTGGAAAAATGGAAAAATATGAATTTGTATGAGGTGAAGCCTCTGATCCTGAAAGCAAAGTACAATTGGTTCTTCTCTTCATTACACCGAAGAACCCTCTGAGCAAAGAATGGTACTACTGGTTTGCACCTAAGTACAAACACAGCACCACCACTCCTCGTCCCTGAGGACTTCCTCGCCGAATGAAGAGAAGAAACCAATGTTCTTCGATCGCATAACCCCGATGGCCATAGGCGATCTAAGAACGACATCAATGTTAAGGGGATAAGCCCCATGGATGGCTTGTTAGGCCTACCGCTGGGAAAAGTGAATCAATAAACCTAAATAATATATAACTTATCCATAATCTAAATAATTTCCCACTTAAAAAGTGCTAAATCGAAACATGAAATACATAATATGTGTCAACAAAGTTTTACATGAAATTAATTAAATCTAATCTTCAGACTAGATAATAAATTGGTAATTTATATTATAAAAAAAATTACGATTATTTTAAATTCAAACCAAGCTTACTAATTTCCAAGTTATTAACTCTAATATATTTGTTTAGGTCAAATTTTTCCGCTTTACTTATTGTATTCAAAACAAACAACAAAAATAAATGTTAGCTAAAAATAACTACCTCTATATTTATCTCATCCCCTAAAATTAATCGCAATGAAAAAATAATTCTAAAAAAAAAATGGTGGTAGCTAAACACTTACTAAATCTAACCATAATCAAAAAAACATACAATTAATTTCATATATAAATTAATTGCATCATCCAAAAATATGTACAATATATAAACAATTATATGTACAATATGTACATGGTAGCATAAAAAAATTTCAAAAAAAAACTGCTTCCCCAAAACGGTTTTTTTCAAAATAAAAAAAAATATCAAAATTCAAAATATATAATTTCCTTGATCAAAACCAAAACGAAACCAATAACTGGTTTATCCTAAAACTTACAAAGAGAAACGCGAAATTCTTTAAATTTTTGAAAATATAAATTTAGAGTACTTATGATAAATATACACATGAACACACCTTAGAAACTAAACCTTTATTTTTCCCTCTAGCTTTTTAACAAAATTTAGCCAAATAAACCAACGCGAAAATAAACTATATAAGGATATTAATTAATCTAAATTGAAATGATCAATTAATATATAAATATATAAAAATGTTCCACAAAAACAAGTTTTTTTTTCAAACAAAAAAACCGGCTTGCCAACGCCCAAACTGGAAAATATTTATATATATATCTAAAAAAAAGCTAACGGGTCCCTTTTTGTTCGGCGCTACGTTGTAGTATGGCCCTAATTCGAAGCCACTTCTTATTATGATTATTGAACTTTTATACACAGCTAATTAAAATAATAATAATTCAAAAAAACACCCCGGAATAGCGGTTTGTTTGCCCCCCCTCACTGACGACTCTAGAGTTTAGGAATCCCTTAATCTTCTACTTATTATTCTGTCATCCTCAATTCAAAATTAATAGTTTAAAGGAATATAAGAATATGTACATATAAAAATAATTAATGATAACTTACAGCTAATTGTTTTTCTTCGATGTGCCATTAACCCAATTTAGTGCGATATCCACTCCAGTTATAAACTTGATCATCCCAAACACAAATTTGTTTCTTTTCCTTGTAATGTATTTCCTTCTTCCAAATAAATTCCCCTGATTTCTCTGATTGGTTCGACAAAAAAAACGAAACCCAAATCCAATAATTTTTATACCGTCAGATTACTATTTGGTTAGCCACTTCCTTTAAACTTGCTTGCATCACCAATTCTTCGCCTATGACACCTTATTTTATATTCGATCAAAATGACCAATCAGTAATGCGGATGCCCTTTCAATATCTTCTTCGGTTTCTTAAAATTTATTGTTCTGAAGATAAAAGTTCACCATATTTGTTCACACTTATAATTTTATTTCTATTATAAAGAACTTTACAAAGGATAATCAAAAAAAAACTCTATGCATTATCAAAGATAATTTTAATGATTCTCCAACCAAATATGAACTTATTTGTTTATTTAATTTTAATTTCTATCGATAAACATTTTGCGTTTAAAAAAATTAAACAAGATTTTAATTTTCTTGACACCAAACTTGGAAAAGAAGTCATTCTTTTTTTTTGATCGCAAAAACCGAATTAAACTTTTTAATTTCACGTTTCAACATCGAATGAATCTTTATTTTTTCAGATCTTTTTCACATCAAAGTTAAATAATACTATCAATAAATTAAAATAGATTATTGGATGTTGTAATCCTTTTGAAAAGCAAAAATGGAATGATAAAATAATTTTTTCCAAATTAAAAATTGCAAAAATGTGATTTTGCTTTTGACCTCTTCTAATCAATCGTGTCATATTCGAAATTCAGCAAATGATTAACAACGACGTCTGTTCATTAGCATTGGAAATAAAAATTTAGTACGTTCATTTGCTTTTTATAGTATGTTCAAAATTTAACTAGCAGTTAAGTTTTAGAAAATTTTAAAATTATTATTAATGTAAGAATGAACGGAAACTAATGAAATGCATTTTTATTGAATTGAAAACGAAGATGAATTTGGTTTTATTATTGTTTCGCGATTATTGCGATCGTTACAATCTTAGTCTTATCACTTTCACCTAAAGTTCTAATAACATCTTCTTTGAATGTAGTATAAGGGTTTACACCAGGTTCCAGTTCATGAGGATTGGCATCAGACGATTGTGTAAACGGGAATCAATAGCGCCATATGCGTACATATATTTAGAGTTTTCACTCCTAATACCACCAGTTTTAAACTGCATTAATTTAGGTGGAAACAGTACAAAATTTGTATTTAGTTTTTTTTTAAATAAATTGCCTTAACTTTTGTGGTAACTCTGTTGCGACGTTAGTACACGTCGTTGACCCTCGCGTTGCAACGTTATATACGTCGATGATTCCCTATCACGTCGGGTTCACATTCCTGCGTGTTCTTATAGTATCTTCTAATTTCTTATTCTAAATCCGGAGTCCTATGGTGAATAATTAAGATATGCTGATATGTATAATCTGAACATAAATATTGATTGAGCATTATTACACAATAGTTCTTACATTAATCAAGCATTAATCCGACCTATGCTTACATTTGGAAGTGATAGCTGGATACTGACTTCCGCCGATTGTAGAATTTTATCAACATTCGAGAGGAAGGTCATACGAACCATTTTTGGTCCATGTAAAGTTGCTGAAAATCAGTATAGAACCGAATGAATCATGAAATCAGACAGCTTCTTGGAGGCTGCGATGTAATCGGATTCATTAAATCCAACCGGATTAGATGGTTTGGTCATGTAGAAAGGGCTCCATTGGATAGAATGATAAAAAAAGCGTCCCAACAACAACCAGCTGGTGTTCGTCGTAGAGTAAAACCCAGACAACGCTAGCGTGATGACATCATCCAAGACCTTCGTGACATAGGATGTCGAAACTGGGGTCAACTAGTCATGGAACGAAATGATTGGAAACTGGTTGCACAGACGGCAAAATTCCTCCATGGGATGTAAAGGCCAGAGAGAGAGACAGAGAGTTCTTATATATTACAATAATTCTTATAAGTTTTGAAAATTATTTTAAACAATATACAGAAAAACTATATGTAGTATTAATTGGAAGAAAAGATTCTTGAAAAGTATTTTTTAAAAACAAAAAAATTATTATGAACAAAAAACGAAAATCAAGGCAATCTGTTTTTTTTTAAATTTAGTTCGAAGCATCACCACAAATACTCCCCCACCAGTGGCTTCGAAGAAGACACGAAATGAAAAATGTTGGTACGGATGTACCGAAAGTACTAAATGATAGACATTTTTAATATATACATAAAGGTTGCTGGATTGTGGAAAAAAGATATCCGAAAAATTGACGCGGATCACGATTTTAGTTAAAGTTCAAAACAGATCCACAACATTCAACAAAATCATAATGGAAGGAAAGGATTTTGCTAGATTATCGAAGCGCATGCTGATATAATCTAGTAATTCTTTTGGAGCTTAGATCGGCCTTCCAGATTTTCAAGTTCTTAAGGGAGGAAGGATTTGAGACTGATCATTAAAAGTAACCTTTTTGGTTGGCTTTTTGGGTAGAGCTGAATCTTGTTGATTGCCCTTGTAAAAAAAATTGATAGAAAACGATAGAAACCGATAGACCGTTTTCTATCGTTTCCTATGCGGTTTTTGAATGAGAATTAATGGGTTGGAATCGTTTTTTCCCATAGAAAAGGATGCGGACTCTTACGTTTTGGATTTTGAGGCGGACCCAATTTCTATCATTTTTGGGTGTTTCTTATCGTTATTTTCTGAAAGAAATGAAAATCTAGTAAAAAAATGGAACCGTTTTCTATCGTTTCCTATGCGGTTTTTGAATGAAACTGAATGGGGCTGTATAGTTTTTTTCCGATAGAATGTTTGTATCGCTTTAATCGTTTCCTATCGTTTTTTGGTAGATTATCTGAATCGTTTTCAATGGGTTTTTTCACATTATTATTTTTCTGTTAATTCCTATCCGTTTTAATCGTTTCTTATCGTAAAAGCCGCATTTAAGTGCAATATCCTATCGTTACTCTCAATTCGATAAACGTAATTCCCAATCTCTTCTGAGTTCGATCACTGATTAGTAAGCACAAACACCAGGTTTTATTAAGTTCCACAACAACAGGAAACAATACAGCAAACAATATTCCTAACTAGAATATTCTTTAAACAGCTTCAGAAACTCCAACGGTTTATTGTAGAAATTTCTAGTACACCACGTTCAAAATAATACACAAAATATTTCTACTCAATAACACTTATAACTTTACACAAAAACTAATTTAAAGATCACTTTTATAATTTTAACTTCACTATCGCAGGTTTAAAATAAAACTAATTAAAAACTACAAGAGGCAATTTCCTTATATACATTCTGCTTAATCTCTAGAAATTTTTAGGTCACTTTTTAGAAACCTTGAGAGTAAAATACGCCACATCCATCTAATTTCTTCCAATCCAAACACCAACTCCCTGACTCAAACCACGAAGAACAGTAAAACATCCATGAAATTTGATTTATTCATTAAACAAAAAAATTTATTGTACTCAAATTTATACTAACAAAAATATTTATAAAAATTGACAAAATAAATTATATTTATATAAGTAAAGTTAAATTTAGAATATATTTGTTTTGTATACATATAAAAAAAATAATAAGTTATTCAACCAAACATTCAACAGCATCTTTCTTTTTTTGTAATGTAAAATCTAAGTATGACTTAAATGAAAACAAAAAAAAAATATAAAAGGATATAAAATATCCTTTTAATATTTTCCTATTATAAAATATCGTAACATATGAATTTCATGAGTAAAAAAAACAACTTAAAAAATTAAAATTTTTAACAATTTTTGTGGTTACATAATAAAAGGAAACGTTTGCTTTTATTATTTCAAAAAAAAATATATATATATTAATAATAAATCACTGAATTTTTTGTAAATAATTTAATTTTAGTTACTTATTAAATTTTAATTTATAATTTAAATAGTAATTGATAAGTGTGGTAAAAAAAATAAATAGTATTTTTACTTGTTTTTTTTTTTTTTGTTTTGTCTAAAAACTATTTAAATCGAAAAAGTGGAATTATATTTTAATGTATTGAGCCTAATATTTAGTTATTTTATTTTTTAATTCTTCAAAAACAATAATAACGACCAGCTTGAGGAAGGAATCAGTAAAACCTGATATCCATTAAAAAAACGCAGCAGTTTGTGTTATAAAATTCCGTTGGTATTAAAGTAGTTGTTCTATGACTTTTTCCGTACGTCTACTAATTACGCTCTTGATTAAAAAAACATAAAGGTTAGACCTGGTGCTGCCAAAATTATAACCAATTTATTGCCAGAATTTTTTATTTTTGAAACAAAACCAATGTTTATATATCGACCATTTTTGGTCTTTCGAGCCGGATGAAACTAATATTGAGCAATACTAAAATAAAGGTTACAACACTACAAACTAGTTTGATTTTATTTTAATTTTTGATTAAGTAAGGGTAAAAATGTAAGAACTAAATCCAAAAACATGATGACAACTAAGCAAATCTTTTGCATTCCGTACGCTTGTCAGGTCGATTGTGTTTCGAGCCACTAAGAAGACGGTAACTTTAAAAAAGTTTATTAGTTCTCATCAGGGTTAGGCGACATAGATAAACTACTGAAAAAGTGTTAACTAGAAAAAATAAGTGAATGAATTTAAGAAGTTTTAAAATTTGTATCGCATCTGGCACGAATCCATAAAAGCTAATAATTTGTCTCTAATGCCATTATATTGTAATAAACTTCGTCCAGAATGGGTTAATTTTATTTACTCATTCATGAATTAAAAGTTAACTCCTTTTTCAATCTTTTACTTGTATTGCAAATTGTATTGCATAAATTAATGTAAATTAAATTTGTTATACAAATGTTTACATTAATGAATTAAAAGGAGTTACCTAATACATTTTGCATAAATTAAATTTGAGTTCGCTAATACAAATGCAAGTATGAATGAAAACAGGTGTGGCCTATTCAAGATGTACAGACTACGTAGTATTGATTTCTAGTGGATTATAGAAGTTTCGATTTATTTATTTTTCGATATAAATAAGCAAACAAAAATATCAGATAGGCAGTTTTACTTTTGCAATTAAAAGTGTTTATAAATATTCGCAAGTTTAAGGAATAATCGGTGGTACTTGAGCCTGGGTACTAATAGTGACAGAATTTGAACTTAGTGGAATAGTAAATACAGATTTTACGATTCCGAATATTATTGATTCAAATTGTGGAAAAGCGGCGAAGTTTATTGTACATAAATTGGAGACCCTGGTTTAAATATTCCTATCATTCGTTCATTACCTAAAGCAAGATGGAATTTTGAGAAAGCAAATTGGATGGCATTTTCAGAATCATTGGATAAAGAACTCAAAAATGTTCCTTCTAAGGTTCAAAATTATGATTCTTTTGTTAAATCTGTAATCAATTGTGCTAAAAAAACAATTCCAAGAGGTCACCGAATGCAATACGTACCTGGCTGGGATAAAACTTGTGAAGCGCTTTTTGAAAGTTACATGAATGATGGCAATGAGCAAGTTGGTTCAATGTTAATTAATCGTCTGAATGATAATCGTAAAAACATTTGGCAAAAAAAAAATTGAATCTCTTGATTTTACACATTCAAGTAGAAAAGCCTGGTCTATAGTTGGCAAACTTGGAACAAATCCACAAAGAAAAATAGTTTCTTCATCTTCCATCACACCGAATCAAATTGCAACAAAACTATTGAATTCAGCGAAAACTGACATGGACAGAAGAGCTATTAAAAAAGTTAAGTTTCAGCTCAAACGTTTACGTAGATCTTTAAAACAACAACATGCTTTCTCAAAAAGATTTTCTTTAGGTGAAATTGTTAATGCTTTATCTCATGTGAAAATTGGCAAAGCAGCTGGAGTTGATAATATTTATCCTGAATTTATAAAACATTGTGGACTAAGTACCAAGAGATGGCTAGCAAATTTTTTTACTGACGTTGTAAAAAAATCTAAAGTTCCTTCAATTTTCAAAAAGTCAAAAATTATTACTACTCTAAAGCCTGGAAAAACAGGAGACGACACATCTCATTATCGCCCAATTTCATTACTATGTGTACCATTCAAGCTACTGGAAAGACTTATACTACAAAGGGTTCAAAACAAAATCAATGTCGTGATACCAAAAGAACAAGCAGGTTTTCGACAAAATCGTGGTTGTAACGAACAAATGCTCGGTTTTTCAACATATGTCGAGTCAGGTTTTCAAAAACATCTGAAAACTTGTATAGCACAAGTTGATCTTACATCAGCATATGACACAGTTAGTCGTCATGGATTGTTGTTGAAATTTGCATCAATTATTCCTTGTCTTAAACTGATAAATCTTTTAAATGATATGCTTTCTAATAGAAAGTTTCAGGTTTTTATGCAAGAAACTAAAAGCAAATGGAAAACTTTAAGCAATGGTTTGGCTCAAGGTTCAGTACTTGCTCCAATTCTTTTCAACTTATACATGTATGACATGCCAAAAACCACTTCCCAGAAATTTCAGTATGCTGATGATATTACTTTAGCTTATCAATGTAAAGATCTTCAACTTGGTGAAAAAGTTATAGAAAAAGATTTACATAAAATGTGGAATTATTTTAAAAAATGGGGTCTTAAACCGAATTCCAGTAAAACTGAAGTCAGTGCTTTTCACTTAAACAATCAAATGGCAAAATCTGAGTTATATGTTAAAGTTGAAAATGTTGTTCTTTTACATAACCATAATCCAAAAATTCTAGGTGTAATTTTTGATCGTTCTTGGACTTTTAAAAATCACTTAGAAGCAATAGCCAAAAAAGTTAGTGCAAGGAATAATTTGTTACAACAAATTGCTGGTACAACTTGGGGATCAAACGCAAATGTTTTAAGGACTGCTGCTTTAGGATTAGTATATTCTACAGCTGAATATTGTTCTTCAATCTGGATGAACAGTGCTCATACACCAAAAATCAATATTCAACTGAATCGTGCAATGAGATTAATTTCTGGTGCTATAAAATCAACACCTTTGAATTGGTTACCTGTTTTGTCAAATATACCACCACCAGACATTCGTCGTAAAGAAATGTTATTCAATACCATTCAAAGAAGTTCAGAAGTTAACAATTCTTTATTGTTTGATTTATTTTTGGAAGCTCCTGATCAAAGTTTATGTAGAACACCACCGTATATCACTGCTAAACAACTTATTTCACAAAATTTTAACTCTGAAGATTTCTGGCTGATGTCTTGGAACAACAACCTTCCATTAAATGGTACATTTGTTCAAAACCCTAATGTGAAATTGAATGGTTTTGAACTAAAAAGAAATGATTGGGTGAAATTAAATCGTATAAGAACCGGCTATGGTAGATCAAACTATACATTACATAAATGGGGTCTGGTTGATTGTCCATCATGTGAATGTGGTAAAGAATTTCAGACAGTCAATCACATATCTCAAGAATGTAACTTAACTAAATTCAATGGATGTTTTGAAGAGGCTTTTTGTTTATCTGATCAATTTATTGATTGGTTACATGGACTGAAAAATAAAATTTAATGTATTTTGATGTTAATTAAACCGTACGATTAAAAAAATTGTAAGGAAAAACGGAAGCTGCTGTAATTTGTTGACAAATAAAGTTTGAGATTCTGTTAACCAAAGATCTGTCTTTTTACTGTCGTGTTTGCTCAATAATCTAAAAGAACCAACGAAGAGTCGTTACAATATAATATTTCTAATACATATATTTTTTCGTGGATAGGTCCCGCAGAACACGGATGGGAGAGATCTGTGGTATGACAACTGTTATTGGCATACGAGTTAATGCGAATTATCACGTTTTAATCATTGAGGAAGGTAGTGTGTCACATGATCCAGGAATATATCTCGAACTGGCTTAATGGCAACCGTATTTTAGTTTTGTTCGCATCTCCTTCTTATGAAATATTGACCTACTAATGTGTTTGTGACATGTGGGCGAGATGGAGAAGTGGTTAAGACGACAACATCACTCACACAAGGAAGATAAGCAACACTGTGAAGGTTTACAACTTAAACGGGTGACCGCTTGGGAACTTCATCAGAAAAAAATATGGAAGTATGATTGAATCACATTCAAGCAGGAATATCTCGCCCACGGTATGCCAGTATACCTTATCCAGCAGTCCTGGAAACTGGCTAAGTTTCGATGGCCCAATCATTATCCGTTAATCCGATATTCAAATGATTAAAGAAACGTATACTGGAAAGAAAACGAAACAAAACAAAACAAACCAAAACCGGAAAAATCAAATATCGACCCTTGGCGACCGTACCCAGACACGAGTAGGAAACTGGAATGTCAGAACTCTGATAGAAACATCGAGGTTAGCACGAGTTGAGAAAGTAATGGAAGAATATAACATCGAGATGCTAGGACTCAGTGGAGTAAGATGGAAAAACAGCGGAGAGCTAACAACAATTAAAGGAAACTATATGATGTTCTCTGGTAAATCCAACACACATGAACAAGGCGTAGCAATATTAACAACACCTAACGCAAAGAAAGCACTTTTCGAATGGAAGCCAATCAGTAGCAGAATAATAACAGCAAGATTCCAATCGAAAATTAGAAATACAACGATTATACAGTACTATGCACCTCTCGAAGAAACTGATCATGCGACAAAAGATGAATTCTCTGAACAGCTCCAAGCAACACTGGCTAGTGCACACCGAAATGACATTAAAATAATACAAGGTGATTTCAATGCTAAAATTGGAATCGACAACACCGGAATGGAATCAGTCATGGGCAAATTTTTTTTTTTTTTATTCAAAATTAGGCATGCATAGTGTTAATTATAATAAATTATAAATTAACGTCTCTGAATATCCGAAGATACCATGCCCAACTAGAGATTGGGATGAAGTTTGAATATTTATTCAGCTTCTTTAAAAAACTTATGGACCCTAGCTTTGAAATTTTGAGTATTAAAGCTATCAGGGAAAACCCATGAAGGCAAGGCATTCCATAAATAAGAGACTCTGTTGAAAAAATCACGCTGAAAAGCAATAGTTCTGCACCTTTTTATATGTTGTTTGCTAGTTCAGGTAAAATAGATTTGATCTTATTGGAAGTTTGTTCATCCATAACGTACTTATAGAAAATTGTCAGATCAGCAACATTTCGTCTGTGATGCAAGGAATCTAGTTCATTAGTAAGAGTTGAGTTTCCAATCAGTTTAACAGCTCTACGCTGAACAGAGTCTAGACACTTTAAACTACTAAAATATGCGGCATCCCAGATGTGAGAACAGTACTCCGTACAGGGACGTATAAATGATTTATATATTAATAGAAGCTGTTCGCTATTGAAAAATTTACGACATCGTCCCAAAAAACCCAATTTTTGAACAGCGTTCTTAGCTAGGTTAAAAATATGAGAATTCCATTTCATATTGCTTTCAACTTCTACTCCTAGAAGTCTTACAGATTCTTTCTCCACAAGATCTTTGGAATCAAACTTTAAAGGAAACGAATTAGGTGCGGACAGTCTAGAAAAATGGCAGACCTGTGTTTTACTTGTATTAAATTCAACACTGTTAATAAAACCCCAATCCATGATTGTAATTAGATCGTCGTTTAAGGAATTTATCAAATTAGACCTACAGTTATTAAGCGCTGATGGAGAATGTATATTAGACATTTCATGTGATGCATGAAGTGTGCTATCATCAGCAAAACTATGAATAGGATTAACAGTTGAATTCAACAAATCGTTAATATAAATAAGAAAAAGAGTTGGTGATAAGGCAGAACCCTGAGGAACGCCTGCATTAGTTGAAAAAACATTTGATGAGAAACCATCAACATTGACCCGAAATTTTCGTTCCGAAATAAAGCAGGGTACAGAAGTAATAAGTTAGTTGTCCAAACCATAGTAACTTAATTTGCAAATAAGATTGTTGGTCCACACTTTGTCAAATGCTTTAGATATATCAAGAGCAACACCGAAAGTTTCACCATGGTTTTCAAGAGATTTATTCCATATATGAGGGACAAAAGAAAGTAAATCTCCTGTCGCCCTTCCTTTACGGAACCCGTAATAACAACGGACAAAATTGAAATGGGTCTGTAATTTGATGGATCAGTTTTACAGCCCTTTTTTGAAACTGGTTGCACAGCTGTCATTTTCCAGATTTCAGGAAAAACGCCTTTCTTATACGATAAATAGAAATTTTAGTGAGGATCGGTGATAGCTCTTCTGCAAATGTTTTAAGAATAATCGGTGGAATACGATCCGGTCCAGAAGCTTTGTTAGTGTTAATTTTTAAAAGCATTTTCAGAATAATGTTTTTACGAAAAATTATACGCATCATTTTATGGGAAGCTCTAGGAATTGGTTTAGGTAAGAAATTGGGTTCTTTTAGTGTAGAATTTTTAAAGAAATAATACAAAAAATACCTTGGACAGCCTTAACAGCTTTAAAGAAATTGCGTGAACCAGTTGGGTGTTCAGCAAATTTAGATGCTTTTTTCTATTAAAGAGATTCTTTTCTGTATCTATTAGTCGCCTACAAATATTTCTCTCATTTCGGTACTGTCTAAGGTTTTCATCAGTTTTGTTTAGATTAAACTCACGAAAAGCCCTTTTCTTAACTTTAATTGCTTTTTTGCATTTATTTGAAAACCAAAGATCAGTCTTTGGGATGGTCAATCTATTAGGAATTTATCTGCGCATACCCTCGAGAACAGTTTTAGAAAAATTTAAAGCCGCTATGTTAGGGTCTTGATCAGTAAGACAATTATGTTTCCATGGAAACCATTTGAAAAAAGCCCGCAAAACCTGCCAATCCGCCGCTTTATAGTCCCAAACCAGACGGGGGTTGGCTTTAAAAATTTAGGAGTTTGGATATTTAATTGAGTGGAGATCAAATAATGATCTGAACCACCCAAAGGATCTGATACTTTAAATTGTACCAAGAAAGGATCATTTGTCAAGAACAAATCAAGTAGGTTACTACTTTGTCCAGGAATGTCAGGCACTGTCGTAGGCTGGTCTATAATCTGCGTATAATTATGATAATTATAAAAAAACTCAGCCTGTCTACCTATATCGTTAGTAGTAGAGCTGTGTATGAGCCATTCTTTATTGTGAACGTTAAAGTCACCAAGAACTATGAACTTTGCGTTAGGATACTCAGTCAATCTATCTATTTTTTCAGATAGATCATGAAACAAGTAGATATTCTCAGGTGAGTTAGGTGAACAATAAAGACCAAAGACAAACAACGTTTGATTAGAACAACAAATTTCAAGGGATACCATTTTGTGGTATTTTAAATTTAATTCAAAATTTTTAATTCTAACGTATGGAATGGTGTTTCTGATATATACACAAACACCATGCTTGAAATAAAAAGAGGATTCTAGATCATAATGAGGACAAAGGTATTTACTATGATCTAGAGTTACAGCTCGGTCACTGATTATCGTTTCAGTTAAGAAAAGAATATCGGAGTTGAAACTTTCCAAATATTGATGAACTGAATGAAGATTGACATTTAATCCTCTTATGTTGGCAAAATTTATTGATAATTTCCTTAAATCTGGAAAAAAAATCCTGATAATTACCTTAAAATAAATTTCAACAAAATCAACACAAAACAACCAAATCGACAATATCTAAATTGGCAATTCTAACAGCTGGATAACTTGATACTATGTCTAAGTTTACTGTTGAAATTGCCAATCCAGATAATGAAAAATTTAAAAATTGTTAAAACATAAAAATTCGAAAAACCCAGATTTAAACATAGACGAAACCTGGGAGAAAACGAAACTAGATACAAGACCTGAGAAGAAAAAATGGTTACAAACAGTAAAATTTGCTTGCAATAAACAAACCAACGCAAATACAATTAACATTTCTATACCAAACCTAATTAATCCCAAAATTACAGATTTTTAGTTTTTATTACTTATCGGTAATTTTTTTTACATAACTTGGAGATTAAGTTTTTCTTTGCTTTGTTTCCTGCTTTTTTTTGTTATCATTTAAGAGAAACACTCTTTAGTTATAGAAATATTGTTATATTATTTAAGTTTATAGCCTTGACAGGAATCTTAGACATAGATTCAAGATTTCCAGTTGTTTTGGCATTAAACTCTAATAATACTCAATTGTTTTTCTCCCATTAATTGTTTTCTCCCATTAATTGTTTTCTCCCATTAATTGTTTTTCTCCCATTGATTGTTTTTTTTTCCATTTTTTTCATCCCCTTTTGGTCATGGCAAAACTGTCGATCAGTTTTTCAAATATTAGAGGTTTAGCGGCTAATCTTAACTCGGTGCATGAGTATTTGCAACGTATTTCACCTGATATTCTTTTCCTCACAGAAACGATTATCAGTGGAAAGGCGGCCAAATTAGACGTAAACAAATATCTATGTCCAAATTACGAGTTAGAACACTCATTTTTTGATAAGCATGGTCTTTGTGTTTATATACGAAACTTCATACCATATGTGAGGATTAAAGCATTTGAATTGAGCTCAAAGCATCACAATATGGTTTCTTTGAAGATTTGCTGTCCTAATCAAGCTCTTTTTGTATTTGGATTATATCGCTCACCAAACTCCCCTGAGAACTCACATTTTTTTCAAGACTTATTTGATAAGATAGATAGGTTAAATGACTACACAACTGCTAAATTCGTTGTACTTGGTGACTTTAATGTGCACAACAAGGAATGGCTTAAGCACAGTTCGAAAACGGATGAACTTGGTAAACAAGCAGAATTATTTTCGTTGTACCATAACTACACGCAAATAATTGACCAGCCAACAAGAGTTCCAGATATTCTAGGTCAAAAAAGAAATCTTCTTGATTTATTTTTAATAAACGATCCGATTATAGTGCAATTCTAAATCAGAGAGCCTCTAGGAGGATCTGATCAAAATTTGATCTCAACTACACTAAATATTGAAACGCCCAAGCCATGTAAAGCCAATCCTAGACGTGTTTGGAACTACAAAAATGTGGATTGGCAAGGCCTCAAAAGTCATTATAAATGGTATCCATGGAAACAAACTTGCTTAGTTAAACAAGATCCAAATAAGGCTGCTATGATTTTTTCTGATGTAATACTGGCAGGAATGCGTAAATTTATACCAAATAGTCTAATTGTTCCTAGAGTGGATCCTTGGTTCACCAAAAAATGCAAAGAGGCAATTCAACAAAAAACAATTGCGTTTCGCAATTACATTAAAACAAGCAATACAAAAACCTTGCGAGAATATAAAGCTGCCAGGAACATATGTCGGTTATTGATAAACAAAGAAAAAAATCGTTATAATTCAAAAAAAGCAGCGAAATTTGCCGAGCATCCTACCGGCTCTCGACAGTTTTTTAAGGCCGTTAAAGCAGTGCAAAATAATTTCATTAAAAGGCTGATCTTCTTGGAAAACTCTTTTCTGAAAACTCAACTTTAACTGCGCCTAATTTCCCGCCAAAACCAATTCCTCAGGTACCGTACAAGAATGGCAAGAATGTCATACGTAAGATGCTTTTGCAAATAAATTCCAATAAAACATCAGGTCCTGATAATATCCCTCCCATCATATTGAAAACTTTTGCTAGAGAGCTAGCACAAATTCTCATAAAAATCTACTATCTATCGTACAAGAAAGGTGTATTCCCAGACATTTGGAAGTTCGCTAGCATTCAGCCTGTATCAAAAAAGGAAAAAAGAATGACCTAAGTAATTACAGACCGATATCCATCTTGTCGGTTGTTGCAAAAGTGTTCGAAAAATATATTAACTATAATATTATGACTTATTTGGAATCTTCAAATATTTTTAATGGAAGGCAATATGGGTTTCGACAGGCACGATCGACAGGAGATTTGCTATCTTATGTAACACATGCCTGGAACAAGTCGCTCGAGCACCATGGTGAAACATTTGACATTGCACTGGATATATCCAAGGCCTTTGACAAAGTATGGCATGACAATCTTATATGTAAGATGAGATGTTATGGTGTTGAAGAGCTTATTTCTTGGATTCAAAACTTTTTAGCTGGGAGAGAGTTTCGAGTAAATATCGATGGGATATCATCGGAAACATTTTCTACCAACGCAGGAGTGCCTCAAGGATCATCTTTGTCTCCCACCCTTTTTCTTATATATATAAACGACTTGTTAGATTCCACCGTTCATTCCATTCATAGTTTCGCCGATGATAGTACGCTACATGCATCCCACACACGGGCAAGAAATGATGAAACACAAAGGCAACAGGCATCTGATGTTATTAATAACCATAGATCTAATTTGACGGATTCCTTAAACTCTGATCTTAAAACAATTTTAGAATTGGGTCATACAAACAGTGTAGAATTCAATGCAAGTAAAACACAGTTTTGCCACAATACAAGATCATCTACATCTAACCCTTTTCCATTAAAATTTGATTTTAACGAACTAGAAGAAAAGGAATCTATCAAACTTTTGGGGGTTGAGGTTGAAAATGATATGAAATGGAATACTCACATTTTCAATCTTGCTAAGAGCGCGGTTCAAACGTTAGGATATCTAGGACGTTGTCGTAAGTTTTTCAATAGCGAACAGCTTTTTTTAATATATAAATCATTTATTCGCCCCTGCATGGAGTACTGTTCTCACATTTGGGGTGGTGCATACCCAACCTCTTTAAAATGTCTAGACACTGTCCAACGGAAAGCAATTAAATTGATGGGCAATTCAAATCTTACAAACGAGCTTGATTCGTTACAGCATAGAAGAAATGTCGCTGATTTGACGATATTTTACAAATACATTATGAATGAGTACTCTTCAGAGGAGATCAAATCAATGCTACCCAAACCCGCTATTTTTTCTCGTTCAACCAGAGCATCAGCCATGGTCCACCCATTCACCGTTCAAATAACAAAATGTAGAACTGTCGCCTTTCAACGTGATTTTTTCAACCGTGTTTATCTTTGGAATTCCTTGCCCTTATGGGTTTTCCCTGATAAATAATCCCCAACTTTTTAAAGTTCATGTCCACAAATTTCTTAAAGAAACATAATCCATTTCCACAATCCACAGTTGGCATGGTATCTTCGGATATTCAGAGACGTTAATTTATAATTTATTTGAATTGACAATAAACATGTCCAACTTAGTATAAAAAAAAAAAACAATTAACGTAACGCTAATACAATTAACTTATTTGAGTAGAGAGAAAAGAAAAACCCCAATTGTATTCGAATTAATCACAAAATCTAAATTGACCGAACAAGAAACCAAAAACTTGAATTTATGTCTAAATCTTAGCTTAACTGCAAAATCAATTCAACACGTAACAATAATGGAGAGAGGCTCATCGATTGCTGTGTCACAAAGCAAGTTCCCACACAACAACATACACAAATACACTTGGATATCACCAAATGGAAGAACCAAGAATCAGATTGATCACGTACTGGTGAATAAAAAGTTTCTATCCTCACTACAAGACGTCAGAGCAAAGCGAGGAGCAGACATACACACCGACCATCAACTGGTAATTGCAACATTCAAAACTAAACCAGCCGCTGTAAAACACAACAAGTCATGTCAGAGGAAATTTAACATCAACAGATTGAGCGACAAAAATACAAATAACATCTGCAAAAAATCGCTCCAGCTCAATCTACCAAACCACGAAACCACCAGCATTGATGAAAAATGGGAACAAGTTAAAGAAGCTTACGTCAAAACTGCTACAGGTATGCTTGGATACCAAGACAAATCACGGAAACCATGGCTTAGCGATGATACCTGGAAGAAAATTGAAGAGCGTCGTCAGCTCAAGTTGCAATTGTGTCACCAGAACACAACCGAGATCCGCAGCAAATATGAAAGTACAACAAAACAAGTTAAAAAGATGGCAAGGAATGATCGCAGAAGATATACAGAAAGCATTCTCAAAACTGCAGATTAGTTGATGTATGGAACAAAGGTAAAATACCAACCAAAGAATGGAAAGAGGGTTTAACCATAACAATCCCAAAGAAAGGTGATCTAAGAGAATGCAAAAATTGGAGAGGTATATCTCTGCTCAACACAACAATGAAAATACTAGCGATGATCATTCTCGAAAGAATATCTCCATCAATTAACATGAAACTAAGAAATGAACAAGCCGGCTTTAGACCAGGAAGAAACTGTACCGATCATATCAACACAATCCGTATCATCATAGAGCAATCAAACGAATGGAATTCACCATTGTATCTCCTCTTCGTGGACTTCGAACGCGCCTTCGACTCAATTAACAGAAGCGCGATATGGAAGACACTTTGTGAAATGGGCGTCCCGAAGAAAATAGTTGATCTAATCAAAGAAATGTATCGAGATGCTGGAAACAGAATACAATACTAAGTACAGCAAAGTGATAAATACTACAACCACTGAGGAGTGGAACAAGGCTGTGTACTATCCCCGCTACTATTCCTAATAGTACTAGATAGTATCATGAGAAAGCTCGATGATGCAAGTCCAAATGGAATCCAATGGAACACAACAAGACGGCTCAATGATCTATACTACGCAGATGACATCTGTCTACTTACACACACACATACGGACATGCAGCAGAAAATACAGAAGCTATCAACCCTTGCACATGAAGTCGGCCTCAACATTAATATCGGAAAAACAAAGGCTATGAGATTGAACATCATTTTGATAACACCAATTACCATCAACAATACACAAGTGGATGAAGTTGACAAATTTGTGTACCTTGGTTGTACTGTAGCAAAAATAGGCGGGACTGAAGAAGATATCAGTCTGCGTATTAACAAAGCCAGAAATACGTTCAATATGCTTCATAAGATCTGGAATGCATCCGTCCTGTCAAGAAAGACAAAGTTACGAATGTTCAATGCATGTGTCAAGTCAGGGGCTTTATTCCCGAACACATAAATGTGAATTTTAACAATATTGTGAAGTTTGTATTGCATAACATTAAACGGCAACGATAACGATTTTCCGGAAAACGAATTTCACATAATTGTCTAAATTTAATTTAGAAAATATTGTGAAATTCGTTTTTCGTAAAATCGTGAACGTTACCGTTACGCGGTAAATGTTACGTTTAATGTTACGCAATACAAACGTCACAATATTGTCCAAATTCACATTTATTTGTTCGGGAATAGGGCCTCAGTACTGCTGTATGGGTGTGAAACGTGGAATCATACAAGAAAGATCACAAATCAACTACAGGTGTTTGTGAACAAATGCCTGAGAAGACTGATCGAATGCTTCTGGCCGAACAACATCAGTGACCAGGAACTTCTACGGCAAACAGAACAGTTAGACATTGAGACCGAGATAAAACAAAGGTAATGGAGATGGATAGGACATACATTGAGAAAATCAGCTGAAGATATAACAAGGATGTCCCTAGAGTGGAATCCACAAGGTAAAAGGAGAGTTGGAAGACCACCCATGACATGGAAGAAAACGGTGCTAGCTGTAGCAAAACAAATTGGCAAGACATGGGATGAACTGAAAGCGATTGCCCCCAACAGAGTTAGAAGGTGCAGTCCAGTAGACGCCCTATGCTCCTAAATGGAGATCAATAAAAAAAAAATTTGTGACATCAAATGAAAAATTAAAAAATCGTTACAATAGTAGTATGTACAGATTGCAATGCAAACCTTGTTAGGGGTGTTGCTTCTGTTTCCATCCTGGCCCTCTTGGACTCTGTTCAAAAGTGGGCTATACGATTTGTGGGTGATCGAGATTTGACATCAAACTAGATTCCCTACAACATCGTCGCACTGTTGCTGACCTCGTTGTTTTTTACAAATATCATCATCAACAGTGCTTGAATGAAATCAACAGCATCATACCGAACTGCATACAAATGGAATAGTTTGCCGGAATCCATAGTCTCAGGTGGTTTCAATCTGCAGAGGCTTAAAAAAAGCGTTCATCAACACCTTAGAGCGCAAGTTGTTGTGGGACCTAGGGCTTAAAAGGTGTTTGGGTGTTGTTGTGACACATATTGTAAACCCTATATGCTATAACACAACAGTTTTTATTTAAAAAAAAAAACCTATTTGGAGTATGAGGTAATTACCGGCATCCAGAGGACACCGATAATAATAAAAAAAATTGGCAACGCGAAAACGATATTAATATTATCTAATGATAAAATTTTGTATCCACGCATTCAAAAAACAAAGTCTACAAAAGCAATTTGGGCTACACATAAATAAACATATAGTTTGAAGATTCTGGTTTATTCAGAAAAGTACGATTATTATGGACTTTGATTACCATAAATTGGAAGATTTGTGATTTAGTGGCAGCCTACGTGGTTAAAATAATTTCGACGGTAAAAAAATTCATGAAATGAAATATCAAGGTATAAGGGGGGTATAAGTGTAGTGTTGTTCACTAAATGAAGAACTGAAACTAATAATATAAAAAATATTATTAAGGGGAATTATTAAGGGTACTGGTTAGGCAATTGTCAGTAGCTAATTTTGTTTTTTTACCGAGCTCGAATAGGATTCATTCTGCTACCGTTAACTGAATGGAGTGCATCCGCCAGCATCTCTAAGATATCACAATGGCTAGTACTGTTTCACTGTTATTGCCAATAGTATGGGATAACTCATATATCAATAACAGGGACTGGAGTACGCGTACGGTTATCACATTCACAGATCAAAAATTTACAAATCAACAAAAATAGATAGCTCCATGCGATAAGATTTGGAAGTAGCTGAACAATATAGACAGCAATTACATACCAAATATTTAGCAGCTATAACTGTTTATAAGCCCTCAAATAGCACGAAAAAATAAAAATAAATAAGTAATTATAGTTTATGCGTCAAGGGAGTAAAATGAGAAATTATTGCTCGAACGAAGAGAAATTATTGCTCGAACGAAGAAAGTTGTATTTGAACTAGACTACATACTAAAAAGTTTTTGAGTAATTATTATCAAAAACTTATAAATATACAACCACTTAAGAAATCGTGCTGTTTTAAGCTGTTGAATTATTGTTTTTGAAAATTCTAATTACAATTGCTCCAATTATTGGTACTTGAAGTTAACTACATTTTATACAAATTAAATATTTATAAAAAAAAATATTTTCTTTTAAATTTCATCATAAGTAGTGTTTGCAGTAACATTAATTTATCTAAATATTTTTCGATATGGTTTTTATATTATCATGATTAATGTAATGAATATTAAGAAATGTATATTTAATAATTATTAATCATTAATTTCTCAAGGTGGTTTTAATTATTATTATTATTCCAAATCAAAAAATATTTAGTTTATTTATTTTTTTTTTTTTTTCAATAAATTAAACTCTATCATTGTTTTAAAAACTAACTAACAACTACAACAAAAAAAAATAATTGTTATTATTAACATAAGAAAAAAAGATAAATTAATTTTTTTTTCTTTTAAATATTTGGAATGTGTGTTTTGTGTTTTATGAATTAGGAAATTTTGTAGTATTTTCATTGTCTGTTGTTCTTTGAAAAAATAATGGCGATATTGTTTGTTGATGGTGGTAATGAGGTTGATTTTGAAATTGCTGTGATAAATTTGGTAGACCAGGATTACGTATTGTATGTAAATAATTATCATCACCGATTGGGGACTGACGACTACCATACCTTAATTCACGTGTCAACATCGTTTTATATTTTCTATGAATTTGTTCTAAACCTAATGCTATTTCTATTAATGATTGTAATGTTTTTCGGCATGATGAAATTGAAAAGTCATCATTTGATGATGTGGTTATGGTGGTGGTTGATGTTAAACTATTACTAATATTACTACAATTACTGAAACTAAAGGTTTGTAATATATTTAAATTTGTCATGATAAGTGAATGTAAACGTTGAAGATCTCGAGCTGGATCTAATGCTGTACATAATTCTATTTGGAATGGTTTTGGTGTAACCGATGTGCATCCTTTCGCATATTGATCGGTTATTTTACAACTGAAATAATGATATCGTTTTTAATTTTCTTTTAGATTTTAAATATTTAATTTCATAATTACCATGTCCACATCCCATTAATATATGCACAAGGATGAAAATTTTCTAATCTAGATGCATTACTTTGACATATTTTACTCAATAGATCAATCCATTCTTTTTCTTCAACACAATTTGCTGTTTGTACATATAAAGGTCGCTCTTTTCTTATAATCTGTAAATACAGAAAAAAAATTTATATTATAATATTGAAGAAATCAACCGAAAGGCATAGGTAACGATTTTTGATTAGATTTACTTTAAAATATTAACGTTTCATCCCATGCGTACACATTGTCATTGGTCCATCAAGCCGAATTAAATAAAAAAATAACCTTATAAAAACCAATTATCTACAATGCTACAAACAGATGATGATTAACTTCGAAACAAACCCCAAACTACGACATGCCATCAATTTTCCTTCCTTTCATACCACCACTAGTACTAAGCGCCTCTATTGTAATCATTTGTTTCCGAAATTATCGATCCACGGTTTCAATTTGAAAAATCTAAAATTTTTTGTATCAATTGTCTGAATACATATAATATATTAAAATATTGCAAGTCAGTATTCTTGTGACATATGTCACAAATAATATCATACTCAAAAGTCAAAAGCAACAAAACTCAAAGCACAAAATCTATTCAGAATGTTGAACCTACTCTCACAACTTAGAGTTCTTGACAACTCATACAAAAGCCAATTCTCATTAAAATAATTTTATTCACCCCTTTGATTCAACCCATCTACAATCATTGAAAACACATCGTGGTGCAATACACGATCCAATACCCGAAGCTTCCAGTAACCAACCCTTCAATTTACAGAATGATTGCGGCGGAAAAAACTGGAAAACTCGCATCCTAATTCCAAATAAAGCCTTACAGCGATTGATATTGGAAATTGAAGCGTTTCTTAGTTAAAGAATTTCCAAATGATAAAATTTTGAATGCAGGAAGAGGTATATTCATTTCATCCGACCTCCACGAGGTTGTGATGCATCAACAAATACTTACGCAGCAACCTAATTTTTAGAACCGACTCAATAAAATTTAAATAAAAACCATACTTAAAAATTACTTCATCCCAACCGGCCGGGAAGCAATTCAGTTCGGGAAACGATTTAAAACGGTAATAACTTATTTACCAAGATTTAAAAAGTTAGCATAAAAGCTGTACTACATATATGGTTGTGTATTATTACATATATGAGAATACAGTATACCCTCGCAGTACCGTGGAATTCCTCTTTTAGGCCAGAAATAAGCCAGATACAAATTTATACCACTTTTCTCAGTGAAACTTCATTTAATTATAATTGAAATGGGAATGGCAAAGACGACAGGTTTGTAAAGTGCTCCTTTAGTCCATATTGAATTATACGTACTTTTGAAATTTAAAGCTATTTCTAAAAATTTTGTTTGCAATTTTTTAAATTCTTTAGGTTGACTTTCATATTTAATATTTTAATAAAATTGGTAAAACCAGCAAATTCAAAACAAATATTGAAGCTTCGAAAAAAAAAAATACTTTTTTGCCACCTTGAATATCATAAAAATCTTTTGGCGTCATATATTAAAGCCTGGATGAAGTTTTTTTTGGCTTGAGTAGCTATGAAGTTTTGGTAAAACGAATGATTTTTATCGATATTGAAACATGGTACTGGCATTAAAATTCAAACATATAGATTTGTAGACAGGTCGGAAGAAAAATAAAGTTAGGCGAACTATTACAACTGACTAAATTACAGGCGGACAGAATAATACACATTAAAATAATCATTTTTAAATTGTACTTAAGTTAAAAATAAAAACAATTTAATTCAATTTTACATATTTTTATGAATTCTTGTTACAATTAAATTGAAATAATGTTTTTCAGGTCGATTGACATCTCGGTTATTTTTTTAAAATTTTGGTGTCGTGACTATATATAATAATCGAAGACGGAAAATAAAAACGACTAGTAAAGCTATAGCGGAAGAGGTAATTAATCCTCTCACGCTCGAATTTGTTCTGAAAATATGTGTTGTACTTGTATAGTTAGGATAAGTTAGAGGAGTAATACTCTCTCAGTGGTTAAGGATCTAGATTCGAAGAATCTTACAATCAATTGTTTAAACATTTTTCAAAATTCAATCACAAATTCATTACTGCCATTCGATTTTTATGAACTTCGAATAAATATAATTTTTCCAAAATTAATTTTGCCCGAACTTTAATAATTTTAAGACCTGTCAGTCGATTTTGATGGAACTCATAAGCTTCTATGGTTTTTGTTATCGTTTTGAAAACTTTAAGGTAAAATTATACATATAGGAGCATAGAGGGGGAAAGGGCAATCGTTTGAGCTACGGTTTATCTGAATCTTCCACAGCTCATGTCATTTGATTTTAATAAAACTCGGTACATGGTTTCTGTTCTATAGTTAGGAAAAATTTGGACAAACCATTCGAGTTTAATGAAAATCCGTTTTCGAAGTAAATCTTCAGCCACTTTTTGAAACCGACTTCTAGTATTTTAGTTTCTTTGCACGCATATCAGTTTTGATTCAAACGCTATTTACAAAATTATTCCCATACACCCTGACATCAACCTGAAGTTTGCAATTAAATTGTGATAGTAGTGCAAGTTTTAAAAACTAATATTTTTCACTGCAATGCAATTCCGTATAATTTTTGCAATCAAAATTAAAATAAAACACAATTTTTCAGCACAGAAATTTCCAAAAAATCAAAGCCAACGTAAACACTATCTACTTCAATTATAAACGAAAGCTACAAAAAGTTATCATAATCATGACCATAACCCACATACTTTGTAAACATTCTGATGATGTGCATATCAACCAGAAAACAATAATAATCATGTTTAAACATGTTTTTTAATGAAAAAGATGTATAGACATAAAACTTTCCGTATGTTTAATTAATTTCAATAATTTGACTTCACATAATCAGGCTATAATTCAAACACCATATTCCAACCATCCCATGATATCAGTTAGAATAGAATCTTTGGCTATTCGAATACGTTAATTTAATAACCTTCGATCTGCTTCAGTTACAATTTTTCTTAAACTGGTTGTACAGTGAAAATTTTTCGTTAACATTAAAATTAATTATAAACAAATTTATAACCAGAAAACGGTATTTCAATTTAATTGTAACAAGAATTCATAGAAAAAACGTACAATTAAAACAAGTTGTAGTTATCTTTAACTCACACTTGCAATAAACCGCAAAAATAAATAAGCAAAAAAAACATATATTATTATACAATTGCACAATTTAAAAATAAGTATTTTAATGCTTTTAATTTTGTGCGCCTGTCATTAATTCAGTGAAGTTTTAACTATTATAATTCTATAAAATATAAGTTAAGTTAACTTATCTTAATAATATAAGTTAAGTTAACTATGATTTTCTTACGACTTGACCACATTCCATGTTTGAATTTGAACGTCAGTACGAGAAATCATTTACCAAACTCACTAAAATTGTAACCGCCATCGTTACCATCGTAACAAAAGTCTAAACCAAACACATTTATTTTACCAATGAACCAGACCAAACAATAAAGTAAATATTCGACGCCAAAACCCACTAGTAAGTAGAAATGGGTCCCTTTTAAAATTACATATGTATATGTAAATCTATATACGAACTCACACAACTTACCTACTTACGTGGGAGTCTTGTCTTTTGAAGATTTTTTTGTTATGATTCAGAATCTATAAAAGATTTTGTATTTCTTCAACTAAGTAATAAAGAAATTCCCTTCATACACGAAAGTGTAACTAACTGGCAGAGAAATATGTCTACTTTGTCTTAAATTTTAATTATTGGGTGAATAATCAAGAGTAAGAATTTAATTCTTTTTTTTTTATTAATTAGTTGGACATGTTTAGCACACTAAATATGAAATATTCATTATTTAGACTCTTTGTATATCCTAAGATAACATGTCAACTGGGAAATAATGAGGGATGGGAAAAGGGAGGAGGAAGGTAAGTTGTTTTAAATGACGATGGACATTTTCTTTAAATGTCTGAGGGGCGAATTCGTCAGGAAAAACTGAGGCGTTTCTTCGGTGTTGGAGCGAGTCAAGCTGATCAGTTAACTCATGTTTATCAATCAACCGTATTGCCTTTCTCTGTACAGAGTCTAGACATTTTATTGTAGACTGACAAGCACCTCCCCAAATGTGACAGCAGTATTCCATACATGGACGAATAAAGGATTTATAGATCAGAAAAATTTGATCAGGATTGAAAAACTTTTTACATCGTCTCAAGAATCCTAATTTTTGCATTGCAGTTTTTGCTAGACTGAATATATGTTTGTTCCATTTCATGTTACTTTCAATGACAACTCCGAGAAGTTTAATCGATTTAACCTCATGTAATTCCTCGTGGTTTATCACAATAGGGAAGTCTTTATTTCGTTCCATCTGTGAAAGGCGACACAATTTGGTTTTGGCTTTGTTAAACTCAACAAGATTTGTCTCTCCCCATTGCATTAGGTCTTCGTTGACAGAAATGATTAACAATTCTCTATCGTTGTTAGCTGCTGTTCGAGATCGACTTTTTAGGGATGCATGAGAAGCATGCAATGTGCTATCGTCAGCAAAACTGTGAATTGGATGCACTGTAGAGATAAGTAAATCGTTTATGTATAAAAGAAACAAGGTTGGTGAGAGTGCAGAGCCTTGGGGAACACCAGCATTTGTTGTGAAAACATTGGATGTAATGCCATCTAAATTGACATGAAATTGGCGACCTGCAAGAAAACTACGAATCCACGATACAGTGGATACAGATTTACTATGCCAAACTTTATTAAAAGGCTTTGAAATGTCAAGAGAAACACTAATGGTTTCACCATGGTTCTCTAGAGATTCGTTCTACTTATGTGTTACGTAGGCTAACAGATCACCTATTGCATGACTTCTACGAAAACCATATTGCTTATCATTGATAACTCGTGACACTTCCAAATATTCCATTAAGTTGCAGTTAACATATTCGTCAAATATCTTAGCTAAAACCGACAGAATTGCAATTGGTCTATAGTTGTTAGGGTCGGTCTTATTGCCTTTTTTGGATACGGGTTGAACACTAGCCAACTTCAAACACTCGGGGAATATTCCGGTTTTGTAAGATAAATATAAAATTTTAGTTAGAATCGGAGCTAGTTGTCTAGCAAAGTTTTTTAGAATAATTGGTGGAATATCATCGGGGCCAACGGATTTGTTAATATTGACAGATAAAAGCATTTTACGTACGATATTACTCCGAAAAATAATTGACTTCATTTTGGTTTCAGCGGGGGCAATGAGTATAGGAGAATGAAGAGGTTCAGTTATGTTGGAGTTTTCTGCGAAAATTCGACCCAAAAGATCCGCCTTCTCCTTTGAGTCACTCACGGGAATGTCACTTAATATTAAGTGACTAAGGTTGGAATAGATGATGGAGTGAAATTGCGCTTTGCGCTGAACTGATTTCACTGCCTGAAAGAAATTACGAGAGCCAGATGGGTATTCAATTGGTTTGCTTTGTGTTTAACAAACGCGTCTTTGTCTGAATCTATTTTGAATTTGTAGATGCATATGTATCGCTGTATGGGGACAAAAAATTGTCCAAAGCCTTTTCACGAACAAATGATTCTATTTATATAAAAATTGTGACAATCGACGTATACGCCTTGGCACAGCTTAGAATTCAGTTCTTTTCTGTCAAAATTAGTTTATTTAATTTTATGTGGATTTAAAAAAACAGAAAAACATATTTTTCAAATATAATGAGAATGAATATTGTTATCAAAGTCATTGACCTATTATTTTGTGCCTTAATAATTTTTAATGCTTATTTTTTAAGCGTTTTAAAAAAATAAGTGTATTTTTGTTGAACTTGTAACGATCGCAATAATCGCAAAACAATAATAAAACCAAATTCATCTTCGTTTTCAATTCAATAAAAATGTATTTCATTAGTTTCCATTCATTTTCACATTAACAATAATTTAAAATTTTCTAATACTTAACTGCTAGTTAAATTTCAATTGTACTATAAAAAGCAAACGAACGTACTAAATTTTTATTTCCAATTCTAACAAACAGATGTCGTTATTAATCTTTATTGAATTTCTTTTTAGTATTACCCGAGCTATTTTGACATGATAAGATGTCAAAAAGAATTAACAAAAACACATTTTTGTTTGAAAATATTGTCTTTCTGTTTTTGGGTCTTCAACCAAAATGTTGAATTGAGATTGTTATTAAACACTCAATAAAACGTATTAAAGAAAAAATACTAATTCCATTTTATTTTGAGTTTAAAAAAGAAATTGTTTTAATTTATACAGAAAAAAGGTTAACTTTGTTTTCATTAGTGTGTGATTTGGACGAAATATATATATATTTTTTAACAAAGTGTTTCATTCTGTTATCATTAAGTTTATACTTAATTTATCATAAAGGAAAAAGATTGCTTTATAAAAGTGGCAGTACATGAAAAATAAAGTATCCAATGATGTTATCGAAAGTATGAGTAGTAAGGATAACAGTGATCGAAGCATATTACCACAGTTAGAAACAGTCGAGTGTATGGTGGATTTTCCGGTTGTAGAAACCGTATGGATTTAAAGCAAAATATGAAGTGGAAAGTTAAAGAATTAAAGGCAATGTTCAATTGGGCATTTCGAACAACGAAGGTGTAATTCAGCAGCAGCAACTGATGTTCACAAATTAGTTCATCCAATACAGTTGGTTGATTAGTCAAGGGAATTGGAACACATAGACCAAATCTTCAATCAACAGTTATAAGTTAAGGTACTTACAGTAAATATATTAATTTTTTTATTTATTCCTCGTTCCCCTTTGGAATGATAGGCTAGATTTTTTTCAGATAATAAGAGATTCCCAAATTTAGGATTCTGTGGGGATAAACGCTATCCCGTAGCAATATTATTAATATTATTTTGTACGAAAGGTCCATACTAACAATCTGGCGCCGAACCAAAAACGGACCGGGGGAATATTTTGGTAATATAATACCGTGATTACGGTGGAGTTTTGTTACCGTTAGGTACGAATTTGTTGTGTTATTTAGAGCTATTTTCGGCGCGAAAAATATTTTTTTCATTTTTTTTCATGTATTTGGGCGGTGTCAACCGGTTTGGTTGACTTCGAACTTGTTTGGATAAGAACCAGTTGGGTTTTTTTTATATGTATATTTTTCTTTTACATATATATCAAATATATATAGAATTTTTTCATTTTTTTAATAATTTTTAAGAATTTCACAATTTGATAAATTTAAAAGGAATTTTTGAGAATTGAATTCAGCGGTAGTTGCAATAACGAATTCAAATGACCATTAAATGCTGCACAGGTACATTTAATTTTGGGATATATAAATATTTACTTGAAGAAGACAAATAATAAGCAATTCTAAGACTTATTAGAATTTGAAAGGAAATTGTATTCTGCTTTCGCATTAACCTTTTGGTCTTTGAGTTCTTGGTAGAGCCAGTGTTAAAAATACCATTATTTGTTTTTCTCTAATTAAATATAATATTCTAAAAGATTAAATTCTAATTCTAACATTTAATTTGGTTTTTACAATAGTGTAGAATTGTATTTGGATTAACACTATATTTCTTACACTCAAAAATGCACACAGTCAGAAATTTTGGCTCGTTTAGGAGCAAGCGTCGGCCGGGGCCAGGAGAGTTGGGTCAGGCAGCGGTTAAGCCGGGTGTGAATGAGGTAGATGAAGTAATGCATGAGATTGTGAGTGAAGTGATGAATGTGGTGAATGAGAGGGAACAGGAAAAAATGAATGCAGAACTGAATGAGAAAAGGAATCAACTATATTTAGAATTGATGGATGACATAGCGAATGAGCAGTATGATGAATGGTTGGATGTAGTGATAAGTGAGATTGTAAATGAGGAAGTGAATGAGTTGGCGGATGGAGTGATGAATAAGGAGATAAATGAGTGGGCAGATGAGGTAGTGCATGGAGTGGAGGAAGTGGATGAGATGAATGAGGAGTTGGTAGGAGAAGTGGTAGTTGATGAAGTGAATGAGTGTGTGGATGAAGTGATGGATGCGCGAGAGAGATATCGATTGAGGAGGCTAGAAAGGGATAGGAAAAGGTGGAGGGAGAAAAAGAGTAGGAGGAAGAAGCAGAAGGCAGCGTGGTTGGCCGAGGAGGTAGAGTTCTCGTCAGTCATGCACGCTTATGCGGAGATATTGGCTGAAGAGAACGCTATCTCTGAGTCCAATCACAGGGGAGAGAACCCTCGACGGTGGTTGGGACCGCAAGTGGCCCCGGGAAATTGTGTGCATCTTTGAAATGTATTTTGTTCTGAATTTGGAAAAAAAACCGTTTTGGGGCAGTAATTTTTTTTCGGAGACTGTTTTTTATACTGTCATTGTACATAGTGTATATAGTAGGTTAATTGTTGTATAATTGTACATATTTGTACATATTTTTGGTATATAGGAAGCGGATGTAGTGGTTTGTGTGGAGTGTTATGTTACAATAGCACCAACGAGATGAAATTAAGAAACCAAACCGATGAAACGATTTAGCCATTTGAACTTTTTGTGAGTAGCTTTGGCAAATATTATACATTGATAGGAATTGGATAGTAGATCATATTTAAATATTTATACATTAATAAATTAGATCTGGAATCTGATGCTCGTTTTAACGGTGCATTTTGGCCTGCGTGAAATAAATACATGATTTTAATTTCTTTACCACTAATGGTTATAATCGGTGAAAATCCTGTTTTGGTTGTGGTAGATTCGAACTATTTTTAATTTCGCGATGAAAATATTGTACATTCCACTACAGTTGAGCGTTTGTTAGAATTAATTGATTTTTTTTTGGGTGTTAATTTTTTTATTGTTGTGTAATGATTACAAGTGTGTAATTGATAATTTCTCTCAGCGGTACCTCTAACAAAGGATCCATGGGGCTTATCTCCTTAACATAATTATGTTCTTAGATCGCCTCTGTCCATTATGGACATGCGATCGAAGTTCATTGGTTTCTTCTCTTCATTTCAGAAGGAGTTTTCTGGTGATAAGGGAGTGACTACTGCTGGTCTGTACTTAGGTACAAACCAGTAGTACCATTCCCTGCACAGAAGCTTCTTTAACGAAATGAAGAGGAGAACCAATCATTTTTTTTTATCAGGATCGAGGCTTCACCTCACACAACTTCAACATTTTTCCACTCTTACATTTAGCTTGCAATAGACAGTTTTCATTAAGTTTAGGATTTGAAGTCTGGTGTTCGGGAGCGTTCTTCGACTATGGCATTAGTTTAATGGTAATTTATTTTTAGGTAGAACAACCGCAGCTGGGTCAGTAGAAATGGGCCTAGAGTCTAATCGTGACAGTTGCGATTGTTTTTGTTAGGTTGGGGAGATACTGTTCTGTAGAATCTGGTCGTTAGGGGCTTTTCTAGTCGGTTCTCACATGCATTGTTGGAGTGGGCTCGCGAACGCGATAATTCAAATACTAAATAAAATGGATATTGTAGCCATACTTACTTTTATGTGTCTCCAGACGAATCTAGATTTTGGGAATCTCTTATTATATTAAATAAAAATAAAATAAATCAAACAAATTTTTCAAAAAATTAAATAAATAATTTTTATTAAATAAAATAAATTTTCGTAAATTAAATTTTGGGTAACTAAATAATTTTTTTTAAATTTAAATAATTTTAGGTAATTAAATAAAATAAATTTTTTATTAATTAAGCAATACGTCAAGAAATAAATAAATATTTTTTATTTTTTTTAAAAAATAAATCAATATTTTGAGCTAGGACGTTGCATCCAATAAATAAACATCCTTTTTGAATATTTTTTATTTTTCAATTTTTTTTAAAATAAATAAATATATTTTAGGGGTGCTATCGTCAATAACTAATTTTAGGTATATATATATATTTCAGTATATCTGAAATTAAATAAATAAATTATATTTTAATATACAATATCTTAGGAATTTCTGTAAAGATTCAGCAAAGATTAGCTACGACAGTTTTTTTGTTCCTTTACAAGTTTGGTTTTTACAAAAATTTTCTGTTTTTTTGGGGCGTTCGTTGTTTTTTTCCGTTTTGCGGTTTTTATTGTTTTCACTTTTACATTTCCGTCGTACTAACTCTACATTTTTTTTTTTTGGTTGTTGAGAATTGGTTTTATTATTGTTGTTTGATTTTGTGAATTCTGGATTTGATAAATTTTACCATCAAAATGTCAAACCAAATAGACGTTGACCATCCGTTCTATGGTCTAGAACCCAGCGAACTGCTGGTCGAATGTTTGGTTCGGGGTGTGAATTTCGGGGGGGCCGATTGGGCAGAGGAACTGCGAAACCATGCAGATCATGGGTCAGTTCCAATAACAGTGTCTCATGCGAGAGATTTGATTGAGGAATCTCAAATGGTGGTGCAGGCAGCACAACTTATTTTAAATCAAGTACGTCGACTTCAGTCACCGATTGATCAGACCCTCTTGGATGGTTTGGCGAATCGAGTGTTACATTATACGGGTAGGATGAATAGGTTGGGTCCTCGCAATGACTTGCAAGAAGCCCGCACCTACGCTATCTCACAATTGTCACGCGCTTGGAGTATAATAGGATCATTATCAACACGTCCAATTATGCAGAGTAAACCAGGAGTATCATCTGCTCCACCTGCTTCACCTGCTTTTCAACCAGATGAGAGATCCACACCGATCCCAGTACGGCCAATATCGGAAACAATAAATAGTCTGAATCGTCCAAACCAGCAACATCAGAGACGGTCAGATCAATTACCACCGGCTTATTTCCAGCAATCTGGGTTGAGAGCCGAGGACTTTGCAATACCACAATTGGGTCCATCACTCCAGTCTGAACATACACATAACAATCCAGCATTGGTACAACCACAACCACAATTAAATTATCCATCAGTACCACAGGTACAACTACCACCAATATATCCACCAGCTCCACTAACAGCACCACCACCATACAACCAACCTCCTCAGGTATGGCGTGACGCGGCTCCAGCGTTAGCACCAGTGGAGTACCGAGGGGTTCGTGGGAACAATTTGAGTCGTTATGACTCAAATTGGGTTCCAACCTTCACAGGGGATGGTCACTCTCCTGATATTCATGAGTTCATTCATAGAGTGGAGGCGGCTGCCAGAAGAGACCGTGTGTCATGGGACGACCTTAGGTCTATCATACCACGGTATCTGAAAGCAGCGGCCGACAGATACTATTTGAATTTAACTCATGAATATGAGGTGGTGACCTACCCAGTGCTAAGGGAGGGACTCCTACAGACCTTCGGTACGCTAACTGATGATAAGGCGATCTTGCGCGTTCTTCTGAACCGTAAACAAAAATCCAAGGAGAGCGTATACGAATATCTGGTGGAGATTGGTTCGTTAAACCGTCGCTTAGCACGTCCATTTGCTGATCGTGAAATGCTAGAGATTGCTCGGGAGGGACTGAGTGTGGATCTCAAAAATGCTACATTAGCAGCAACAATACACTCAATGGATGAACTTCGGACTTTATGTCAGAAGTTTGAACGTTTGTGGTCCACACCAGTTCCAACCAGAACATCAAATTTAAGAATTAGCGAGGTACAGCAAATGGATGATTATGAGGTGGATGCTGAACCAGAACAACATGGATATATTGATGCGGTGGATTCAACACAGAGACGGATATTGCAGCGACCTAGCATAACCTCTGACAACAGTCAACCTGGTCCATCAATATCCAGACAACCAATAGTGTGTTTCAGATGTGGAGTAAACGGTCATCGAGCTCCTGAGTGCTCTAAGAATAGAATTAAACTATATTGTTGGAAATGTAACAAGCCGGATGTTATATATGCAAATTGTTCATATTGTCACCCGTCGTTAAACTACCGTCCGAGAGTACATGCTTCGGGGATGGTACCCTCGGTTCAACATCCAATGAGCCCGAAGAAAACGACGAGAGATGTAGCAACGCAGGACGATCGATCACCACTCAGGAAACCAGAATAAAATCACCTAGTACATTTAATTTCCCATCATTACATCGAACGTATTTTAGACGTCTAGAACGTAATATTAGATATTGGAGGATGAGGAAATTATTTCGTAAAGCTTGTATTTCATCTATCCTTTCAGAAACAAAGGATCCTCGGCCGCGATTAACAATAAGGATTTTGGACAAACACATTTCAGGACTATTGGACAGTGGAGCGTCAATCACAATACTTGGAAGAAATTCCTTGGAATTATTGGAGTCAGCAGGTACAACTTACCGTAAGTACACTTCGTGTATTCGTACGGCAGATGGTACTGCAAATAAAATTTTGGGTTACATAGAAGTTCCAATAACTGTGAATGGCTCCACTAAACCAATGCGGTTTCATATTGTCCCTGGACTACGAGAAGAGCTCTACCTGGGCATAGATTTCTGGGAGAAATTTGGTATTGTTCCTTCATTTGTTAGTGAACTGACTCGTACAGAGCCACAAAATTTAAATATACATAACCTCACCACTGACCAGCAACGAGAACTGGATATGATCAAGGATTCTTTCCCGTCATTTGAAGTGTCTGGACTCGGAAAGACTTCTTTGGTTGAACATGTCATCGATGTTGGTGATAATGCACCTGTTAAACAGAGGCATTATCCCACATCGCCGGCTGTTCAACTAAAGGTCTATGCTGAACTTGACCGAATGCTTCAAATGGGCGTGATCGAAGAGAGTAACAGTTCTTGGTGCTCGCCAGTGGTGTTGGTACAAAAAGAATCTGGTAAAAACAGATTATGTATTGATAGCCGTCGTGTCAATTCACTAACGAAAAAGGACGCTTACCCACTTCCCTTGATTGATGGCTTACTAGGTCGTCTAAATAGCACAAAGTACATTTCAAGTATTGATCTCAAAGATGCTTTCTGGCAGATTCCTCTGGCAGAAGCATCTAGAGACAAGACAGCCTTCACAGTGCCTGGTCGTCCATTGTATCAATTCCGGGTTATGCCCTTTGGATTGTGCAATGCTCCCCAGACAATGTGTCGGCTAATGCACAAAGTGATACCACATCAATATCACGAAAATGTCTTTGTTTATTTAGATGATCTATTGGTAGTCTCTTCCACGTTCCAGGAACATATGGAATTGCTGTCCAAGGTCTCTTCATTGTTAAGAGCGGCTGGGTTAACAATAAACCTCAAGAAAAGCAAATTTGTTCTGAGAGAGGTGAAATACTTGGGATTTTTGGTTGGTGAAGATGGTCTTCGAACAGACCCTGACAAGGTAAGAGCTGTAGCAGAGTATCCAGCTCCATCTACAGTTAAACAAATACGACGTTTACTAGGAATGGCTGGGTGGTACCAACGTTTCATACCAAACTATGCAAGCGTGGTATCACCAATTACAGATTTATTGAAGAAAAGTTCTGGAAATTAAAATGGACATTGGAAGCGCAAGCTGCTTTCGAAAATTTAAAACGATTGCTGACTACAGCACCGGTATTAGTAAACCCTGATATAATAAAGAGTTCTTTATTAGATGCGATGCGAGTCTGACAGGGTTAGGTAGTGTACTGTATCAGATCGACGAAGACGGACAAGAGTGTCCGATAGCCTTCATGTCGAAAAAACTTAATAAAGCTCAACGAAACTATTCTGTTTCTGAGCTTGAATGTCTTGCGGCAATTCTGAGTGTGAAGAAATTCAGGGGCTATGTTGAAGGTCACCGATTTACAATTGTGACTGATCACTCAAGTCTGAAGTGGCTTATGTCACAGAAAGACTTGAGTGGTCGTCTGGCTAGGTGGAGCCTAAAACTCCAACATATGGATTTTACCATTATCCACCAAAAAGGTACCCAAAATATAGTCCCTGATGCTCTATCTCGTCTTTATGACGATACACACGAGGAATTGACGGAAGCATTATCACATCACATTAACGACATCAAAATCGACAATGAAGGTTATCGGCACAAGGAATATACGGATATGATAGCTAAAGTTCAATCATCACCAAAGGACTTTCCCCTCAGTTAAAGTCGTGGATGATAAGCTATACATTCGTATTGAGCCAAAACCTGATGCAATACCCAACGATGTTCCTGTGTGGAAACTCTGGGTACCAAAACCGATGACTTCCAACATGATTCAGAAACATCATGATGATAGTACTGCTGCTCATGGGGGTGTTAAAAAGACTTTAGAATTACTTCGACGTCTTTACTATTGGCCGGGCATGGCGTCACCAGGTACACAACTATGTTGTGTCCTGCGACACATGTAAACAAACAAAAGCCACGAATCAGATATTGCGTCCTCCGATGCAATATCAATTCGAAACAGCACGTCCATGGCAGAGAGTCTATATAGATTTTTTGGGACCGTACCCTCGTTCAACACTTGGGAATACGGTGTTATTGGTAGTTCTGGATCATGCTACGAAGTTTGTACTACTGAAACCACTTAGGAACGCAACTTCACCGAAGGTGAATGCTTTTCTGAAGAACGAAGTGTTTCTTACATATGGGGTACCAGAGTTTCTGCACAGTGACAATGGCAAACAGTTCACTAGTAGGAACTTTCAAAGTCTTTTGTCAGATTTCGGCATTAAACACATTAGGACCGGTGTCTATAGTCCTCAAAGCAACGCGTCAGAGCGGGTCAATAGGTCAGTTCTAGCAGCAATTCGAGCGTTCATAAAAGGTCAACATACCAAGTGGGATTCATTAATTGGTGAAATCGCTTATGCACTGCGGGCTGCAGTACATTCAGCTACCAAGTACTCACCTTACTATCTATTATTTGGTCAACATCCAATATCGGATGGAAATACTTACCAATTGTTGAGATCACTATACAAGCTTGGTGAAGATGCTGGTGAGGAAATAGAACGCGCTGATCATTTGACTCTGCTCAGGAATCGAGTTCAACAGAATTTGAAAGCAGCTTTCAAGAAATCGCAACATCAGTACAACCTGCGATCTAAACTACGGACTTTTCAACCACAACAACGTGTGTTTGTACGGCAACATCATTTGAGTGACGCTACCAAAAAGTTCTCGGCAAAATTGGCTCCAAAGTTCTTACCTGCAATGATTAAGACTAAGATTGGAAATGTACTCTATGAGTGCATAGATATGAGCGGTAAGAGTCTTGGAGTCCATCACGCGAAAGACATCAGAGAATGATGTCTGTTCGTTAGGTAGGGTCGTTCCTCTGGCTGGTTGTCGTCTCTGGGGTTCACATCTTCAGCATCATATATTACTGGTTGTATCGAGTTTCAATGGTGCTGACGTTAGATGGATGGATGATCGATTTCGGTACTCACTGATAGTTCCTAGGAACTTCATGAGTATTGAAATTGATCATCGACCCTGACGCTGGTTACCATTGGTATCTCGATCCCAGATACAGTTTAATAGGTGGAAGTAGTTCGGTGGTTTTCTGTCATGGAGGGGATGGCGACGTTTTTGTGATTTCAAGAGTAAAAATCTTGGTTTCTACCTTGAATTCATGGTGTAACGATCGCAATAATCGCAAAACAATAATAAAACCAAATTCATCTTCGTTTTCAATTCAATAAAAATGTATTTCATTAGTTTCCATTCATTTTCACATTAACAATAATTTAAAATTTTCTAATACTTAACTGCTAGTTAAATTTCAATTGTACTATAAAAAGCAAACGAACGTACTAAATTTTTATTTCCAATTCTAACAAACAGATGTCGTTATTAATCTTTATTGAATTTCTTTTTAGTATTACCCGAGCTATTTGACATGATAAGATGTCAAAAAGAATTAACAAAACACATTTTTGTTTGAAAATATTGTCTTTCTGTTTTTGGGTCTTCAACCAAAATGTTGAATTGAGATTGTTATTAAACACTCAATAAAACGTATTAAAGAAAAAATACTAATTCCATTTTATTTTGAGTTTAAAAAAGAAATTGTTTTAATTTATACAGAAAAAAGGTTAACTTTGTTTTCATTAGTGTGTGATTTGGACGAAATATATATATATTTTTTAACAAAGTGTTTCATTCTGTTATCATTAAGTTTATACTTAATTTATCATAAAGGAAAAAGATTGCTTTATAAAAGTGGCAGTACATGAAAAATAAAGTATCCAATGATGTTATCGAAAGTATGAGTAGTAAGGATAACAGTGATCGAAGCATATTACCACAGTTAGAAACAGTCGAGTGTATGGTGGATTTTCCGGTTGTAGAAACCGTATGGATTTAAAGCAAAATATGAAGTGGAAAGTTAAAGAATTAAAGGCAATGTTCAATGGGCATTTCGAACAACGAAGGTGTAATTCAGCAGCAGCAACTGATGTTCACAAATTAGTTCATCCAATACAGTTGGTTGATTAGTCAAGGGAATTGGAACACATAGACCAAATCTTCAATCAACAGTTATAAGTTAAGGTACTTACAGTAAATATATTAATTTTTTTATTTATTCCTCGTTCCCCTTTGGAATGATAGGCTAGATTTTTTTCAGATAATAAGAGATTCCCAATTTAGGATTCTGTGGGGATAAACGCTATCCCGTAGCAATATTATTAATATTATTTTGTACGAAAGGTCCATACTAACAAACTATTTAGGGATAATGATAATTACACTGATTAGCATTAATTCAAACAAAAGTGATAGTCGCAGTTATGAAACATGTTATTCGAAGGTAAAGTAAAGACACACAGAAAGTGATCTAATTAATTAATCCAGTACAAATAGAAAATATTTTGAAACCTTGTAATGGCCGTGTTATGACAAATCAACTTCAAATTTCTACTTTCCTATAAAGTAAAAAACAATTATCATTGTGAGTTTTGTTAGATTCAGTCAATTATTCTCTCTCTGTCTCTTTCTTCAGTCAATTATTCTCTCTCTGTCTCTGTCTCTCTCTCTCTCTCTCTCTCTCTCTCTCTCTCTCTCTCTCTCTCTCTCTCTCTCTCTCTCTCTCTCTCTCTCTCTCTCTCTCTCTCTCTCTCTCTCTCTCTCTCTCTCTCTCTCTCTCTCTCTCTCTCTCTCTCTCTCTCTCTCTCTCTCTCTCTCTCTCTCTCTCTCTTCTCCAACGAGAAGAAGATGGCAATTAATTTAAAGAATTGGTTGTCATATACTATCACTGCGATGGGATGGAAATTTACAGAAATTTTCTGCTCAATAGTGTAGCGTTAACAAAGAATCCTACAAACTAAAAGCAAAATTGGAAGAGAAAGTTTAACTACAAAAATGAAGAATTATTGCCACAAGCCCCAACCTACGTTGGAAGAAACTCTCTTCAAATTTTTTATTCCACGACATTAAAAACAATTAGTACATCATAAAATTAAATTTTTATTTACGTCAGTAATTAATTATTTCCTTAATTAAAACCACTTTTTGAAACCACTTCAAAAATCTTATAACTGATAAAAATTCAAAAGAAAATAAGATTATTATGTTTAATATATATCAAACAAAATATTGTGCTATTTTTATTACTTTTGTTTAGTATTTAAACCGGATGTGTGTATATTAAACAAACTAATCAATAATTTATATTGGTTTTGGCATTTGGATTTGTAATATGTACATTAATTATCAGTTGATGTTAAGATGTCGATCTTTTTATTGCAGAAAAAAAACATATCAAATTACACAAATTGTTCAAGCGGAAGCTATTAAAATTTAATTACTAATATTACTTTAAATTAAATTTATATTTATTCCTATTCTCCTCTTAAAGAATATCAACATCTTAAAGAACAGTTCGGAAAAAATTATGCTTATCTAAATTATTGTTGATTGTGGCTTACTTGTTGGTTACGTGTTCTAATTAACATATACGAAACTTGAATTAAATTCATACGTTAGTTTGAACACGGATTTCAATTTCAGTCACATTTTTAAAAATATTTTTAATTCGATCAATATGCATAACAAAAAATTAAAATAACCGTTTTATTTTTACTGCAAAAAGATTTAGCTTTAACTTAGCCCATTAGAGAGAAAACCTTCAAGTCACACAATAAATAAAAAGTGACTCGATCAGTTAATTGTAGGATATTATCTGAAAAATCTTGAGAGGCAGCGTTTTAAATGTTCACTAGGAAACTAATATATAAAGAGCTAGCTTGCTACTACTACTACATAAGAGATAAAAACGACAAAGAAATAATGAAGCGAAATTAATTTTTAATCAATTATTTTTCTTAAAAATAAAGGTTTTAAGATGATCCATTTTACCTTGAATTATTGCCTCAATGAAAATTTAAGCTAATTAAATCTGTTTAGTTCAATTAACCAAGTAATCTTTTAGAACCAAAAAAAAAAACTAGCACATCACCTGACAGGAAAAACAAACAAACAAAAAAATTCAAAACTTATTGTTCATTGAAATGCAAATTTGTTTTAATCACGAATTTATAATAAATAAAATTAATCAAAAAAATTTGAAAACGTTATTTTATTCACGGAATCTTAAACTATATTTATGTATGTACTATGTAGTACCTCCATCGTTAAAGTCGATTTTTAGCACGTAAATTAAGCATGCATAATAATTCTATTTCCTTTTATTTTTTGTCTTAAATTTTTGTCATTTTAAATACAAATTTCTCGAGGAATATGAAAATGCGATTTTAAAGGAATAACCATATCGAAACAATTCTTTTAGGTACACCTAATTCTGTTTTTATGCGATGGAAACTAACCTCAAAAACTCGCGTAAAAATGCGCGCAAAAATAGACACGGTATCAATCATTAGAATATACTAATTTATTGTTCTTAGGTAAATTACACTATCTTCTATATGTAAAAAAACAGGTAATTAAATAATAGTCTACGAGTATGAAGATTTAAAACACGAGTGTACCCAAGACGACAATATGGGATTGTTTAATATTTCATTACACACTAGTGACTATTAGTAAATTATTAAATTTAATAATTCAACAAAAAAAATATTTTTCAGACAACTTTTTATTAAAATATAATATCAGACGCGTTTCGGATATAAAATATCCATCATCGGTGAAAGAATTTATATTTATAATATATATTTTTTACATTTATGTAAATTTATATACTTCACTATGACTAGTGACTAGAGTGTTATAAATATATTACGGTTTTAATGCCAATGTGAACATCTCTTCAAAGTTGATGGTTTTGATGCTTTTAGAACTAATATCGAATGTGTTGATGTTGGTAAAATTCAGGCGGTTGAATCCAGGATGCATCCATGACTCCTAAGTTATCTTAAATATATCGAAAAATCTGCTTTGCATTATAAGTATTACAAGTTGAAAGAATGAATGAAACTCGATGACAAAAAAATAAAATTCAACATTTTCGTTGACCTGGTGCGTTATTTAAAATTGACAGAACTTTAAATTCTAGGCCGAATTTCTCATATTGGCACTAACAAATCAGTTCTTAAAAAATGCAGTATCCACTCTACTGTTAGCTGTCTAATGGACAGGTAATGTGTGCAAATTTACATTTTCATTGATGAGGTTCAGACCTCGTTATTTACTAGAAAAAGTTTAAATATTCTCTTAAGCAATAAACTAAAGAATTACTCCATCTTTGGGATAATAAGCACTAGCCTAGTTGCTCTATCTTACCTTGAACTTATCGCAAATATTCTGGGGTATGGCCACATTTATTGTTGTCCACATTAGGACATTAAGAAAAATTATGTTTATAAAATTATGAAATCGCGTTAAATCGAATTACATCGCGTCTAAAAAAATAAGTTTTTGAAATCTTTTGCTAATAAGATATTTTCTAGTGTTGCGATTTTACACCATCGCAACGAAATACAAAACAAATTTGTATTCAACATCAATTTTCTCCTATACAATATTTCACTAACACAAGTAAAATCAAATATTTCCAAGAAAAAGGGTCAAAGACAAAAAAAATGAAATAAAATACATTCAAAATAATGACGTAGATTTCATCAGAATTTCTCAAATTTTCTTTGTAAAGAAATTGATCCCTCAAATAATCGAGAAATTAGAAAAATTGTATAGAAGGAATTCCTTCTGCAAAACGAGAATTTATTTAAATTAGACTGCGATAGTAAACAGTTTAAGTGGAATGCGATTATGTTAAGTGAATTGATTGTTAACGAAACGCTGTATCGTGAACATAAAACCGTGTAAATAGACGTACAGTTATTTTTAATTGTGAATAAAGTTTTAAGTGTTGTTTAATATAAATATTTTGAGTATTATTTTAGACGCTGTGTTACTGGACTGGACTGGAAAGTTTTACAATCTATCGTTGGAGTTTCTGAAGCTATTGGAAGAATTTTCTAGATAGGAATATTGTTTGCAGAATTGGTTTCCTGTTGTGAAACAATAGCGGTGTTGGATACTTAATAAAACGTGGTGATTTTTATTTCTAATCAGTGATCGTATCTAGAAGGAAATTTAGAAGAACATTTATCCCATTACGAGGAAGGCCAATTTGAAGTAAGGTTGAAAAACAAACAAAAAACAATAAAACAGTTAAAGTTGATATACCTTTTGAGAATAATCTTAATGGATACTGAAGTGAAAGGTTTGCGAAGCGTTTTCGTGTTACGTTGAATATCGAATATAAACTCGAGGAGAGATGAAGAAAATAAATGCGTAAGAGAACATAATATGTTTGCACCCAGGAGAGAGGTTGACAGTGATATTTTATTAATAGTTATAATTTAAGGCACACCTTCTATAGAACTATTTGGTTGCCGTAAAAATTCTCGGTGCATTTTTCTCTGAGTAAAGTCAGAAGTGAACGTGTCCCGACGCTCAACCAATTGATAATTGTTGAGATTTCGAAGTCTGAGATATTAGGTTGTATCATTATAACTACATGATTGATGTGCTTGGTAGTCTAATAATTTTCCATTTTTTGTTATGTCACATGCCAATTTACAGCCACCAACTATGAAGTAGATTTGCTTACAACTTTCGTTTTCAATAAATGATCAGATCGGTTTTTTGCTAGTTATAGAAATCAAATCCATGTTATAGGGTTACTCTTTTTTGAAAATGAAGCAACCAAAAATGTATTCGTAAATGGGGTACGGCATCACACGAGTGATTGACAACAGTCTGAAAATGTAAGCGCAACTTTTCCAACTATACACAGAAAGAGGTTCTGAATAACACGTAATCCAAACCATATTTTAAAATATGTATAGTGATATATCTGCTCTTCAAAAAAATCGGTCAGTGTTAGGCTAAAACTGTTTCTAGCGGAAATAATTCTTTTCTGATATCTATTTGCTGTTCTTAAAAGTATTTCTCAGAACTAAAGATGGTTTAACATCATGATAAAACTAATAAAAATTCTGAATGTGAAATATATTATGTTAATTATTTATTAAACTCAAGTATTATATTGAGTTTATGCGTAACGATGAGAAACATGAAAAACCATGTTAAAAAATAATAATTGTCATAAAAGTAGGCCACAAGAAATTTCTTTTACTTAACATACTGAATCACAACGATATAGTTTTCTTTTGTTTGATGATGCGATAGCAACTCCAATACAAAATAGCAACTTTAAATTTTTAAATTAAAATGAAATTAAAATTATGAAAAATTTTTCTCCACGATCCCAAGAATACGTCGTCACAACTTATCATAATTAAAAATCATAAAATCTAAGACAGTAGAAAAATTAATTTGTTTTTTATTTCCTGAAATTTCTCCCCTCATATCTCTAGTTCATATTTTACTAAGATTTTAATCTTATTCATCATCATAGAATTTTTATGAAAAAAAAAATTGTATAAATTATAATATTTTTTCTGTACAGAAATTATAAATAATTGTGTGAAATTTTCTTAATAAATAATAATTATTTATTTGTAATAGGTTTATTACTTGTGTGCTTTTTTATACATACACAATACCAGACAATTTCAGTTCATTTAAATTTAATGGAACTTTTTTAGAATTTAGTTATATTGTTCGGTACTGGTTTTTCCACCAAGTAGAATACACCACCAGATAAGTATTGGTACTTGGTAGAACTCCTGAGAAAATTTATGGATTTTAACTCGAATACTAGAGTAAAAAATAAATTGAGTAAATCAGTTCTGCATCGATTGATTCGTAAACGAACTTGGATCTCACTAAATTGCTGCGTTCCAAACCAAATTAATCACGAGCTAGTATCAACAGTGCTCAACTTGACAAATAAAAATAATTAATTCAAGTCGTTAAATGAAACTGCGTTTTTATGCCTATATTAGCAACCATGCCGAGAAAGTTGAATATTGCATAGTTTTCGATGTATTATCAACAACATGTTTTTCTTCAGAATTGTCCGCGTTTAATAATTATTGATAATATTCTACATATTCTACTTCCACAAATGTAGAATAAATTTCAGACAGTGAATCAGCGAAGCGTACATCAGGATCTCAAAAGGCTGGGTACGTATGTGTTTAAAAGGTATTTATGTAGTTGTTGTAACATCTACTGTAAGCCCTACACAACAAACAACCTCAACACTCTATAAACACCCAACCAAAAATCAACCAACGGCCAGTTTGCGGGGCGAAAATCAATAATTGATTCAAAATTTTCTACTGCTTGACATATTTTTTGGCTGCGTAAGCGAATAGGTTTTTCGTCACATTCCAATCAATAAAAGTTAAATTAAACTGAAATTCCGATTACTGGAAAAATAACCAACCGCATAAACGCCAAAAAAAATTTTTCTTAAACTATAGTATACTAATTAGCTTAATTTACTTCTGTTGATTGTATTTAACCATATATTATACATATCGTAAGAGTAATTAAAAGAAAGAAAAAAAAATCGAGTATCGCTAATGATGAACATCTTAATTGCTTGAGAAGCGATTTTTATTACAAATTTCGAAGTCTTATTTTATTATTATTACAAAATAGTTTTCTTACAGTTGTTTCAGTTAATTATTTTGATTTTTGAATTAGAGTTTGACCTGATTAAAAGAATAGGAAATCTTGATAAGTAAATTTTATGATTAGTAATTACTAATTAGAGACGATTAAATTTTAAAATTTAATTAATGAAATGAATAAATGAAAAGTAAATAGTTTTGGTGTAAGAATCTATAACTCTCTCTTATCTATATACAAAACTAGCTTTCAGATACTATTTATGATTTTCTGTTTTCTGCAAATAATTTCGGACAAAGATAAGGCAGCAAGTGGGTTTGATTGAGCTACAAAAAATTTTAAGACAAAATATAATGAGATTTGTCTGAAAATAATATTTCTACAACAGAGATATTTGGAGGAATACTAGAACACTGAGTGTTTAACAACTGCAACTATGTAGTCGTGAGTAGTCGTGAATATCATCTACAGAGTTCATACAAATAACCCGAAACCCGACTTGACAAAATTTATAAAAATACTAATTTGACAGCAAGAACCGATCATCGATTTCTGTTACTGTTCCAGGTTTAATTTGATGTGAGAGAAATGTTAAAACGAACGCAAGGTCATTTTAAGATCTCTTCAAAGCCTGAAAATAAAACAAACCTTTAAAAAAAAAAGAGATAATCTAATTAAATTCGGTTTTGACGGTATGACTGAGACTGACCTAGTGAGATAGATGCTGCTATTGTGGTGAAGACAGCAAATGGTATTGCCTAAATTTAGACAAGATAGAAGCTGCTTTAAAACTAAAAGGGAAACAAGAGTTGCTACGGCGTGGGCCTCTTACTAGAAATGGAGATTGTATACCAGTCCTTTAGAACATCAAAGCAAATTACAATGCCATCTAACAGTTCTATCATCCCCACCGAAGGCAAAGAATCAATTCAAAATTAAAGAAAAGATTCAAGTCATATAAGGAGTAAAACGATCGATCTTGTTGAAAGTTAAATCAAAGGTAATTTTAAAAGTCAATTTAGCACAAACTTTTTCTAGCCAGTTCATTGTTGTTTACAAAAAGAACATTAATTTATTTATCAAATCTAAGGTAACCTACATAAATGGTTAAGATGTTATCACGCATATAATATATAATACCATTCATTAGCCTGAATACACCTAACATCTTTCTTAATAAAATTTTATGAAAAGAAAAACATGAAACCTATTTCAATTCAACTCACCCCTTAATACATTTTTCAAGCATTCACCTTTCATTTCCATTTCACAAAAGAACATTATATTATGTATAAATGGGTAATACCCGCCTATTTTTCCATTTCATTCTGATTTTTTTCTGCTATATAAAAAAGTATTATAACTATAACTAGACATCTGCATATTTCTAGAAAATATAACATACAACAACAAAAAATTTCTTATCAAATAATTATTCTGTATAAATACACTTATATAACGCACATTTGTTGTAAATATTTTTTTCGATTAGTTTTTTTTCTTTCATTGAATAAAAAAAAAGTTGGCATGAATGATTTTACATTTTCATTCATATATTCATTCAATAAAAATTGATTTTTTGTATAAATATTTATCAATGAAAATTTTTTAATACAGTCGATGTGTAAGAAGTTGAGTATACAGAAATAGAAGAATTCGAAGTACATATATATAATATATTTCCATATGGAAGAATCAAAATGAATTGAAAATTTATTTCGTTAGGTAAGCAAAATTGTATTTTTAGTATGAGTTTACATATTTCTTAGAATTTTGTCATCTAACTGAAAATTTTTGTGAGAAGGCGTAGTACGTATTGTTTGAATGTGAGCATATTAGTGAAATTGATAAAAACATTGATGAAAATCTCGAGGAATATCCCCATACAATTAGTTCACCTAGCCATTTTTTACCACTATTCATTCCGTAAAAGCTTTGAACCTTAGAGCAAGAATGGAAAATGCACATAGCATAGCACTGAATTGCGTTACTGAGCGCAAACAAAAGAATAAAGAGAGTTTTTTTTTATTTTATGATAATTTTATTAAATATATGTGCATTTGTTATATTCTAGTTAACAACTTGTTATGATCTCAACTCTCAATTGATCTGATTTTAAAAAAAAAAGTCTAAAAACCATTTGGGGGAACCATTTGGAATGGAGGTTCAGGGGATGTTTGAGGGGATGGTTGTTTGGGGATGTTTGAGTTTTCTGCGAGAAATACGATCCAAAAGATCCGCCTTTCTTTCGAGTTGTCAAAAACAGATCCAGCAAATTATTGTTATGATGTGAATTGTCTGAGATTCTAGTGGGACACTCTATCATTTGCGTCAAACCGTAATAATCTACGAGTATTAGTTCGGCTTGTCTTCCTACGTCGTCAGTACGCGATGAATACTTAAGCCATTCTTTATTATGAATATTAAAGTCCAGGCCATGGACGGAATGGCCAGTCTTGCTTTGGGGTAGTCCGTGGTAATCTTGTCTAGATTAGCCGTTTGATCGAAAAAGGGACATACTGGGCGGGAGGGGTAATTTGGGGATCTGTATAATTCTATAGTTTCGTCAACACCTGAGATCTTCAGTGCTACAGAATTATGGTGCTTAGAGTTCAACTCGTAGGCCTTAATTCTCATACATGAAAGTGAATTTCTAACAAATACACAGACACCATGCTTGTTATAAAAGGAGTGTTCCAATTCGTAACTAGGCATCCGGAATGCTAAACTGTTGGTTCACTCTGCTGCCATTTTGTTGAGACAAAGACTTACTCTTTGACATTGCAGGTATAGATACTGAAATTCGACCAGGCCTAAATTTCAACACTACACAGTACAAAAGAAACTGGACATCTCTGTCACAAAAACACGAAGCATGTTTCATGCAACAGTTGCACGATAAGCGAAAACCAAAAAAAATGCGGACACAAAAGACACTAACAAAATTGAAGAGTACAAATAAAGGGTTAAATTCGAAATTCCTACTAACAACTAAAACGAAATTTTACATTTCTTGTTAGCAGGCAATACAAAACAAATTTGTGCTTTAAAATAATAAATAAATTGCAGTTAAATTACATCAAAGTAATAAAAGGTAAAATTTTACCTGCCTACCGCCTGGTAACAGTAAATAGAAAATACCAAATAACTTTTTAATAAAAAACAATCTCACCAATTATATAATTGTACGCCTCCGTTCTTCACCACTTTTATTTTCATAAACACTAACAGAAAAACTAACCCACACTTCAGTGTATTTTATCTTATTTTATCTTACATGCAAAAATAAAATAAAACAAAATACAATTTATTTTTCTATTTTCGATTATTTTTTTTTTCTTTAAAAATTAAGCTGACAACCTTCTTCGTCTGACTCCGGTTGATGAATGATATAACAATTGAATACGGGTTGACAATTAAATAACTAACATGTCATATTTGACATCATTATGAAACAAACTACAAATTCGCAACAAAAGAAATAGAACAAAACTAAGTTTCACTATTATCCAGTAAAAACTCAAAAAATAACTAATATTTAAAACTTACTATTTATTATAACTTAAATAAAAAGTTTTCAGAGATCTTTTGAGAGCTTTCTACTTTTGCTTACTAATTTGTACTTTACTTGTCACTTTTCAGCCTCGATATAAAGTAATATACAAAGTAAAGTAATCCAAAAACATGGGTTTTCATAAGAAAATCCAGGCCGTTCTTAAACTTTCCACTGTTTGTCTGATTTGATTTTTAATCAAATTAGAAATATTTTTCGTTGGTGTTTTACAGATGTATAACAACATTCTTATGTACAGTCGCAACGTTAATTTTTTTTCTTTAAGCTGACTTTTATTTATTTCATACTTATTATTTTTCTCTACTTTTCAAAACTAAAATGTTACGTTAACATTGTTTTCAAGAAAAATGGTAGAAACATGAAATAAAATATAATGACGTAGGTAGTATAGGATTTCTCTAGTTTTCTTTGTATATGTATAGAGATTTTAGATTTACCTAAAATATTTGAGAAATTAAGATGAATTATATATAAGGAATTTGTTTTGCGAAATGATAATTAGTTTTTATTAGACTGCGATAATGTAAAGTTATAATTTAAATTAGACTACGACGGTGTAAATAGTTTAAGTGGAATGTGATTATGTTAAATATGAAAATTAATTGAAAATCGTGTAAATAGAAGTAAAAATTAGTTTTTGAAAAGTTTTAAGTGTTAATTCATATAAATATCTTATTTATTATTTTGGCCGCTGTGTTTATACTGGAAATTTCTACAACCAACCGTTGTAGTTTCTGAAGCTATCGGAAGAATGTTCTAGATAGAAATAATGTTGATATATTGTTTTCTTGTTGTTGTCGTACAATAGCGGTGTTGAATACTTAATAAAACCGGGTGTTTTATTAAGTATTCAGCCGGGTTTGCTTATTAATCAGTCGAATTCAGAAAGTGAGTTGGGAATTACTTTAATCGAATTATGAGTAAGGCCAATTCGAAGTAAGATTGAAAAGCGTAAGAATATGTTTACCATTTTCATAGATAATTGGGGGGTGTTGATAGACAAGCTCCACGCGATACACCCTGGATTACGCTAAAGGTCTATTCAAACTTGGTAGCCAAATATTTCATTTCGAACTCTTGGCTGTGATACAAAAAAAATAAACATGAACCAAAATCAAAATCACAATAACAACATCCACGCTCTCAACATCGTCTAGAAATTCTTGAGGTAGGAATCCAAATCCCCACCAAAAAAAAAAATTGCATATAATTGAGGAAATTGCCCTTAAATTAACAACAATAAGAAAATGCTGCATTCGAAAGCTACTTTTGATTTTGAGTTTTAAATCAATATATAAAATAATTGAATTGAATACATTTTTGTTGACTTTAATAATCATATCAAAAGTACTGCAGTTAATTCTACAAAAGAGTAGTATGCTTGATATTCTAGATGTTTATAACAACAGCATTGACTGTCGAAATAACATTAAGTTTATTCATTTGACAGTTAAAGTTTTGTGCATTTGTATTAAAAGTAACGATACAATCGATTTGACTAAATAAAACGTCGGAGACAAAACAATGTCATTTAATTCGAATTTACCTGCAATTTTGTTGGATCTACCACGATTATTTTTTTGGGTGCACTCGTTAACTCTACTCATCAACCTAGATGGAATTTTAACAAAGCTGACTGGGATAAATATAGGTCGGAGTTAGATGCAGTGATTCGCCAGATCCCACCCATTCCTAAAAATTATGATAGGTTCGTTGGAGCCATCATCTCAACTGCTAAGAAATGCATCCCAAGAGGCTTCCGTGAAGAATATATTCCTGGCTGGAGTAGAGAGAGCGATAAATTATATGAGGAGTACCTTAGTAGTGGTGAGGCAGACGTGGCTGATGACTTAATTTACTCACTGGACGCCGCGAGGAAGCAAAAGTGGATTAGCGCTGTTGAAAACATTAACATTCAAGCAGGGAAGCTTGGAGTCTCCTTTGGAAATAGGGTGGTTCAAACTGCATCACTCGTGCTAACAATGAAATAAATCCAGAGGACATTGCAAATCATATTGTAAACATGTCTCGTTCTTCTATTAATCGCCTTCATAAGAGAACAATTAAACGTAAATTAAGAGAAATGAAGCGCAATTGCTCGTTTCCATCAAAGTATGCGAACTCTTTTAGTAGCGAAGATCTAGATTCAGCTCTGTCCCAAACAAAAAACGGAAAAGCAGCTGGCTACGATGGTATATTTCCAGAATTTCTTAGAAATGCTGGAAAAAATGTAAAACAATGGCTAACTAAATTTTTCTCGAATATCCTAGAAACCGGCAATCTTCCAAAACACTTTAAGACTATACGAAAGTGATAGCGATACTTAAGCCAGGTAAACCATCAAATGAACCAGAAAGCTATCGCCCAATCGCACTTTTAAGCACCTGCTACAAATTGCTAGAACGGCTCATATACAACCGTATCGCACCGAAATTGAATGACCAGATCCCAGTCGAACAAGCTGGTTTCCGTCCCAATCGCAGTTGCACTGCCCAACTGCTCGCTTTAACATCCTATATCGAAGCTGGGTATCAAAAACAACTAAAAACAGGCGCAGTATTTATCGATCTCACGGCAACATATGACACAGTCTGGCGAATTGGGATTATATATATAAGCTGTTCAATGCAATACCTTGTAGCACCATCTCACGTTTAATCAACAACATGCTGAGTAATCGTGTATTCAAAGTTCATCTAAATAATTCCCTTTCCAGGGTTCCGTCCTGGCGCCATTACTTTTTAATTTGTACATCCATCATTCCCGATACAACATCAAAGAAATTTGGGTACGCTGATGATTGGACCCTGGCCACTCAAAACAAAGACATGGATGTCTTGGAAGATTTGCTCTAAAGGTACTGTCATTAAATACAATCAACAGCCAAAGTACCTGGGTATTACTCTCGATAGAACTCTTTCTTTTAAGCTCCACCTAGAAAATACGTCAAAAAAACTTAAAACGAGAAACAATATATTGCACAAAGTGGCAGGCTCGACATGGGGTGCTACTTCAGCAACCCTCCGTAAAACTGCTCTAATTCTGGTTTACTCAGTAGCTGAGTACGGCGCATCAGTCTGGCTAAATAGCACACATACTCAAAAAGTTGACTGCCAGCTGCATACCGCGATGCGTACTATAAGTGGTACTATCAGGTCCACTCCTTTACCTTGACTCCCTGTGTTAAGCAATATCGCTCCAGCTGCACTCAGACGCTCATGGGTGAACATAAAAAGGTAACCAACAACACCACGGGACCCTTCCTTGCAAAGGGTCTATTACGATGACCACACTAATTGTCGATTGAAGTCAAGAAAACTCAACATAAAACTGCCAGCAATCTGCTGGCAACTAATTTTAATATCTTGGATGCCTGGGACACCTCCTGGAAGGATTACAACACGCCTGGCGTTTCTATTACTAACCCCTTCTGCCCAACCTGGTTTCGATCTGCCACGTGATACCTGGACTACACTAAACCGAATAAGAACGAGTCATAGACGTTGTGCAGATTCTTTCTACAAGTGGGACATCTCAGAGTCCCCTCGAAGTGACTGTGGAGCTCCACAACAAACCATAAAACAAATTGCAACTGTGTGTATTTCGACGATACAATGGCGACATCTCAGACATCCAATTGGCAACTCCCGATATAGTAGCATGGATAGACGCACTCGATGTAAACATCTAATGTTCAAATATACTGCCCAATGTTCAAATATTTTACTTTTCAATTTCTAACTAAAAGACGCGCAATCAAATCGATTGTAAGCTCATTTAATGTGTATTCATGTTTTGTTTTATGTAGATTTCATAGGAAAATCTACCTATTTTAAGTTTTATTTTTATTTTTAATGTGTCACAACAAAAACCATACGCTAAAAAAAATAGATAATTTTATGTACGTTATGATAGATAAAATTAATAACTATATTGAAAAGATTAGAATTATGAGCCACTAGAACTGAGCCTTTTCAATTGAATTGAATGAAAAATTGCATTGAAAATCGAAACGTCACCAACCAAACGTGAATGGTTAACCATTTAGCACACTGCATAATCGACCAGCGGCGAGATCAAGTTTGCTTTTTTGGACGATCGACTTAACATCATAATTCTGTTGTATTCTGTGTTTTACTCTTTACTTTACGAACACGTTTTATCGTTCTTCATGGATCTACGAACATGGGAGACAAATCCCAGCCTGTGGAGAATGACCACCACCTGTACGGTAGTAATCGATCTAACCATTATGTAGTTTAGAATTATAAGCCAATAGAACTCAATGTATTCAATTGAATTCTATGAAAAATTGCTTTGAAAAGCGAAAGATCCGTAAAAAGTCACACAAATTTTATTTAAAATTTTACTAATCTTCATTATAATTGAGATTTTCAATTGACGTATATAAGAAAACAAGATTTTCTTGGGAACACAAGAACAAATAATACTAGTTTAGATCCAATAAATATGGCGACCAATGGCAGTCACCATAAAAACGGTCTGAAGAGCAATCGATAGTGACCCGATTTTTGGAAAATGTGTTACGAAGCGGTTGTCCCTGAGTTAATTTCTAGTATTTGCGTTGAAATATAATTTTACCGATTAAATGCTGATCGGTAAAATTTAAATTATTTTTTAATAAAACATTTATATTGATTTTATATAATAGTTATCTAAAAGCCTGAAGTTAATTATCTAAATGGATGACGATGTGGTGATGGCCTTGGATCCTCTGGGTTTTGGAGTAGTCAAAGTCCCGTTTCTTTGAACCTTTGATTCCGCCCCCGTTTGAAACTAATCGCGTGCAGTTCAGTGTTTACAATGAGCTGAGAAGGCAAATCCGAACTCACATACTGAGGATGGTCGGAAATACCTTTAGGCACGCGACTACTCTGGAATTTACGATTATAACTTCTTAATCGTGAACCAACTGCTGCTCGTTGCAAATGTTATAAATAGTCTCCAAATCGGTTGTTTGCAAACTAGCATTATCTAGCACTCTGTATCATCTATTTAATTTTAACCCATTCCTATTAAAGTAATCAACGAGTTATTCATACCGAAAATTGTTAAATCTTAGTAATTCATATTCAGAATTATCGATATATGGCCAGTGAAAACATTCACAATAAAATTCAAAAATTGTTGATTTGCCGACTTTACAACAATATTTTTTGTCCCTTAAAAATCTGAAATTTTGGTTTTCTTGGTTTTGAATTCAAAATTGAATGTTATTAAATGTTCCAATTCTGGCACGCGTGCCACATATTTGCGGAACATACCACCATATTTCTCCCTCTTTCATGCATGTACACTTTCAGCCAGTACTTTCTTGCCATACCGATCGGTTCATAAGTAGACTTGATCTTACGCTATGTCCAGGACTTACCTTAAAGACTTAGTTCGAAGATGCTGAAGGAATACCCGGACGGCCAAAAAACCACTTCCAGAAAAAGAAATCCTTGAGCATCATTTTTTGGGTTACTCTTTTCGGAAAGCTCCTCATGAAGTTTTCATTCTCGTTTCATTTGTCTAAGTAGACAGTTGTTTAAAAATTTGCTAAGAATATAAAAATTAAAGGTTATTTAAAAAAAAACATAATTTGAGCTTCGATATAATAGTGATCATATTACAGTTCAATCCGGAATTAAATATTAATAATTCTTATTATTGACATTGATCAAATTTAAAATCAAATCAAAAATACGGCATTTATTTATTGATTTTTTATTAAACTTGCTTTAGCGCGTAAACATTCTCGTTTTTGTTTGTTTTACGTAGCTGTCAAATAATTAATTGCAAAGTGTATCAAAATTAAATTTAGCCAACTAGTTTTGTGTATACATCTACATTTTTCTACGATTTGAGCTCCTATAATGGCTCCAACAAAATGCAAAAAGTGTCTTACTATAGTTAATGGTACTCGTAGTAACCCTGAGATTAAATGTGATGGTGTATGCAATGGATCCTACCATTTATCTTGTGCTAATATTCCAAAAAATTTGATGGATCACATAGTTAATAAATCAGCAGCTTGGATATGTAACAACTGTAGTAAAACCAAACGCCTTTCGATTATTAATGGTGAAGAGTGCAATGAAATTACTGCTGTGAATACTGTAAGTGATGGTTCAGCTAGCATAGCTGATGTTCTCAATGTTTTAGTTGACCTTCGTAACAGAATGATTACTATTGAAAATTCTCAACAATTTATTTCTGACTCGATTGAAGACTTCAAGCAAAGAATTAAAACAATTCTTGATGAAAATAAAGCCCTAAAGCAACAAATTATTCATATTGAATCAAAACTATCGCATTATGAATACAAATTAAATAACGTGGAGGCCCTACTTGATAAAAAGATTCAAAATGACATTCAAAATGATGTAGTGATTTCTGGACTACCGTATAGTATTGAACAAAAAAATGATATTGTAAATAAATTGCTACATAATCTGGATATTATAACTCAAGATAATGATATTATAGCGACATATTTTGTAAAACCGAAGGAACGTCATTCTCACAACTCAAGAAAATGTTTGCTTATTATTAAAACCAACAATACTGCGATAAAAGAAAATATTTTATTAAAATACAAAAATAAAACAAGAAATAAAAATTACATTCGCTCGAGTGATCTTGGCATTGAATGGCCTACACCACATAGTGCCTCTAATATTCACATCATGAGCCATTTATCACCCCTGCAAACCAAATTGTATGGAGCTGCTAAAGTAATTAAGGAGAAACATAATTTTAAATTTCTTTGGTGCAAGCAAGGAAAAATCTTACTTAGAAAAGACAGTAGCTCAAATATCTTTCGGATTGAGTCATTCAATGACATCAACTATATTGAAAAGACGTTTCAAGGCATTGCTGGTGATCTGGATATTGTTGAAGGTGAAACTGGTTAAGCTATCATCATCTGTTATCAGTTTATATGTAATTATTTTGAATTTTTACTTTACTATATTGTTAATCAAATTAGTGTTACAGCCATTTCTTGCACTTTATTTATATATTATACTAGTATATTTTTATTTAAAGTTATTTAAATTGAGATTTTGTTTCTATAATTATTTGTATACATCTCACCTACATAGTTTATTACAGAATTTTTATTTAATCTTATGGTTATTATATACAATTCTCTTGACGGGTGATTCAGGTTTTTTGATTTTGATTTTTTGGGTTTTTGTTAATTGTGCCTTCTGGAATTGGATAGTTGAATTTGTTTTTCATTTTTATCAAATTGTTATCATTATTTTGATGGAACTAAACATGGAGTTTTGTTATTATTTTTTGCCTTTTTTCATTGATGGCTAATAAACTCAATAATATATTAAAGAAAAACTGTTATAATGAGTATTTTTTAAATGTTAATGATTTCATAGTAAAACAAAATATCTGTTCTATGACTTCCAATGTAAAACAATTGAATGTTCTACAAATTAATATTTGTAGCATGAATAATTTAGATAAATTTGATGACATTTTGGAATTTATTGACTCTTTGAAATCTGATGTTCATATTATAGTAATTTCAGAAACCTGGGTGCAGAGTAAGAATGTAATGGCCTATAATATAAACAATTATAACAGTATATTTTCTTGCAGAGATGATAGAGTTGGTGGTGGTCTGGCACTATTTATTAGGAAGGATATTGAATTTCGACTCTTGAATGCTGATTATGGCCAGTACCCATTTCAATTTATTGAAATTGAGCTCTCCAAATTTGTGGGTACCAAGCTCTGGGCAATTTATCGTCCACCAGATTCTAACCTTGTTTCCTTTATGGATTTTTTAGAAATTCAGCTTTCAAAGGATAAGAAATATGATAACATCTTACTTGGCGATATAAACATTCCATCAAATAAAAAATTAGATTTTGTGACAAACTATAAGAATTTATTACTTAGCTTTGGTTTAATTGTCACTAATACCAATGTTACACGTACTGCTAGTGGTAATATTCTAGACCATGTTGTCTCCAGCTTTTTTAACGTTGATAATGTTTCTACATCAACTATATATTCCAATTTAAGTGATCATAATTTTCTTTTCTCCAACTTTCGCTTTGCATTAAAATACAAAAGAAAAAGGATTGAAAAGCGCATAACAGACTTTGAAAAAGTAAATGAAAGTTTTGATAAATTTTTGTATTCAGTACCATTTGATAGTATGGAGCCAAATAGTATTTTTATAATGCTTAGTGAAAAATATAATGAGTTAATTGACAAATTTACTAAAACTAAAAGTGTTGAAGCTAAACTTAAAAATACATTGTGTCCATGGATTACGTATGATATCTGGCATTTGATTCGTAGGAAAAATAAGCTTCTGAAGAAACATAAATTAAATAGAAATGATGTCACTGTAAAATCTGAACTAGACAGCCTCAGTAAACAATTAAAGTCGAAAAAATATATAGCAAAAAAACAATATTTCAATAAAATGTTTGTTGACTCAAGCCAAACTGAATTGTGGAAGAATGTTAATTTATTTTTAAATAAAAACCATTCGAGCAAATCTGTTGATTGTGACTCTATTAGCTGTGATGGTCGCGTTTTTCGTACCTCTGCTGATATTGCCAACTTATTTAATAATCATTTTGTTAAAATTGGTAGTTCAATTGGAAACTCTATCAATTCAGACAGAGATATATACAAATTCAATACGATTCCTAATAGTTCTAACTCCATGTACTTTTCTTCAATAACACCAATAGAAGTATTTAACATAATCTGCTCATTAAAAAACAGTAAGGGCGGTGGTCCGGACAATGTAGGTAATAGTGTAATAAAATGTAGAGCTTTCTTTTTTTCGAGTGTGTTGTCGGATATTTTTAATGAGATATTAAGAACTGGAGTCTATCCAAGCTGTCTAAAGATTGCGAAAGTTATCCCTGTCTTTAAAAGTGGTGATCATGATAATATTAATAACTATAGACCGATATCTACATTGTCTGTGTTTGATAAAATACTGGAAAAGATTATTGCTACTCGTTTGATTGAATATTTAAACAAAAATAAGTTTTTTTACAGGTTCCAATATGGGTTCAGAAAGGGGCTTAGTCCTGAACTAGCATTAGTTGAAATTTGTAGTATGATTTATACTGCTCTAGATAGACAAAAAATTGTTGGAGCTTTGTTTTTGGATCTGCAAAAAGCGTTTGACTGCATTGACCATGATCTGCTACTAGCTAAGTTATACAGTTATGGCATTCGAGGTGAGATCCTAATGTTACTGAAGAGTTATTTATCTAACAGAAAACAATATGTTACGTTCAATGGAGTATGTAGTGAAATGCTTGATATTCAATGTGGTGTTCCTCAAGGAAGTGTTTTGGGGCCACTCCTTTTTCTTATATTTATCAATGACATTTCAAGCTTACAGCTGATTGGTCAAGTTAGAATATTTGCAGATGACACTGCTTTATTCTATCAAACTGAAGATCCGAAGAGCATATTCGATAGTATTAAAAATGATTTTACTGTATTAACGGAATACTTTAAATCTAATATGATTTCACTAAATATATTAAAAACCAAATTTCTTGTGTTTCACTCGCCATATAAATCAATAAATTGCTTACCTCTACTTCAAGTTTGTGGTCTCACTATTGAAAGAGTTAACTCTGTCAAATATTTAGGAGTAATACTTGATGAACGCATGACATGGCAAGATCAAATCAATAACACCTGCAATAAAATTGCTCCAATTGTTGGTCTACTAAGAAAATTATCTTGGTATGTTCCTACAAATGTCTTGCTAATGATCTATTTCTCATTTATTCACTCGCGGATAAATTATGGAATCCTAGTTTATGGTACAGCTTCGGAAACGAGGATCAAGCAGTTACAGGTCATGCAAAATAAAAGTATGAAAGCGGTGTTCAAATTACCTGCTTTATTTTCCACCTCCGAACTATATGCTAGAGATGAACACTTAGTTTTTCCCATACATGTTTTACATGAACTACAGATTGCTATATATATGTACAAAACCTTAAATGAATTATCTTCGTCCAATTTGATATTTAACTATATAGATCATGATTATGCAACACGTAATTCGAATAAACTAAGTATTCACAATATCAAAACGGAATTTGGCAGAAAATCAATAACATTCTCTGGGCCATTAATTTTTAATAAAGTACCAGATGCAATCAAAAGATCTGAATCATTTATTAAATTCAAAAATAACCTAAAAATGTTTTACAAATCATCAATGGAGTTGTTTTCTTTGTAAAGAATAAAGTAAAATTTAGCTAATATAAAAAAATCAATATATGATCAAGAGAAAAAATAAGGTATAAAAAAAAAATAAATAAATATTTAATAAAATATTAGTTATAAGTGTACTTAATTTTTGTATATATGTACATATTAATTTTAGACATACATATTTGTAATTATATTAACTTTTATTTCACTACTAATTACCTTTAAAGGTAATTAATAAACCACTGGATAATTAGTAGTGAATATATACATTGGATGAGAATAAATGATTAAAAAAAAAAAAAAAAAGTTGAAACCAAGAAAGAAAAGGGTAAAATCACTAGTAATCCAAGATGTTCAATCATAACTGATGATGAAGTTTCAACTTCAAAATAATCATCGCATCGGTGGCGTTATTAACATCGTGACTACCATTAAGGATTCGAATCAGTGGTACTGATCAGGGAAGCTCGAAGACTTAATTTGAAATACAAAAAATAGAAGTGAGATTTCCTTTACAATCCAAATATAATTTTGAATTGAAAAAACTCAAACGATTTTCTTTACTCAACAAATAAAATGAAAACCTTCTATGTATAACACAAAACTATTTTAATGACAGCAATATATGTTGATAGGCGATAAATAAATAAAATAAGAAATAACATAATTATTTTAGTTAAAGTTTTTCTCCATTTTTAAAAACTTTTCGTGTCTATAAAAGTTTTAATTTTAATTTTGGATATTAATGTTGAGGTCGCCTTACCAAACATAAAAATGTTTGTTTTTTAGATTGTAATTTCACTTTGACTAAGGTGCGCACCAATAATTAATATTAATTAAATAATGGGGTTTGGTTTATCGCCTGAGCATAATAGATATGATAGTGTTTCTATTGTGTTTAAGTTTTATTTTATAGTTTTACTCATATATAATATTTTGTTTTTGTTTTTGGTCGTAAATGAGTAAATGAATGAATAAATTAAAACTGTTTCTTCAATGAAAAAGAATGTACACAAAAAACGATAAACTATAAAGCGATTGTCGGTAATAATTAATTATTGCCCTAACAGCTTGAATCAGTTCTATCTACCCACCATTAAAACTTTAAATTATTTGGATACCCACAGAAATACATCAGTTTTAATCAATAAAAATAATACATAGGTAATATGATATAAAAAAATTATCGATTAAAATTTGTAAATAAAATAGGATAAACTGGAACAGTTTTTTCAAGAAAATGGAAATAGATGCACTCGTTTTATACGAACATAAAAACGTACTCATACACAAGTGAGTTTTCTTTTTAGAACCGAAAATGTAGGTCAATTATTCACAACTCTGAAAAGTTTTATGGTTTTTTTGTTTGTTTAATGAGAATATTGCTTATTTTAGACTTTTGTTTAATGTATAGTTTTAAATTGATGTTAGGCTTGGAATTTTGATGATTAATAAAGAGTTTAAGATTAAGATGATTTATTAAGAGTTAGTCATTTTTAGATCAACTTATAAACAATTTATTTTTTACGTTTGTACAAGTGCGACTTTAACTTTTTGTTTACTAAAATAATTCATGTTCACTTTTTTCTCCTGTATTTGTTCAACTTTTCACATTTTATCTCTCCCTTTTTATTTTCTCTTTGTTCGTTTTCTGAACGAAAATAAAATTAAAATAAGAGGTAAAGGAATTTTTTTAAAAAAAATTTGCAGGAACAAAACTAAAATTGGGTATTTACTAATCCAGCTAGTGACATAATCCTTGACCATGTGACGCATTGTCTTCCTCAATGATTACAGCCCAGAAATAGTTATATGAAAGCTCGTTTCTTCGAGCAAGCAAAAGCGTAGCATCATTAAAGAAAATGCCACAGCTGAGATTGATGGTGCTAACGTCTACTGAATAGTAGACGTTATCGTTTCTATAATCGAAATGTCAAAGGAAAAGTCACGGTCTCCTAGACCAATTGTTTCCCATTTAGCAAATCAATACAACTAAATCAGAAATCCTTTTACTATTCAAATAGTAACTTAATCTCCATTAAAATTTAAATAAATTTTATTAAAAATAACACACCTGAAATATATTCTGCATTTTAAAACTTTGTTCATTTAGCCTCTCAACAGCTAATATTTCAGATAATGGTATATCACAGATAGGTTGTTTTACTTTAGATTTGGCATAACTAAGAGATTGTGTTGTTAACCGGAAATATCTTTGTTTAAAATTACGTCGACCAAAACGTTTACGTCCTTGAGCACGTTTTGTCATCATCCTTATAAAAAAGAAAAGAAAACAAATTAGTTTAACATATTAAAAAATTACAGTCTAACTAAAATTCTTAAAAAATTAATTTTTTTTTAATAGTTTTAATTTTGATTAACTTACCATTCCCTTTATATTTTTTAATTTTTACAATTATTTATTTTTGATTCATTTTTTTTTTGTTTTTTCAAATTAGGAAAAGCACAAAAATTAATAGAAAAAAAAAGAAAATTAAAATAAAGTTTATTAGGATTAAATAATTGTTAGTGGAATTAACAAAAAGTTTGTTAATTTGTTATGTTTTTTTTTGTTACACAAAATGTGTTAAACTTACCCTTCTTTTAATATAACAGGATCTAAATGCGTTTCTTCATTATTAACGCCAACGGTTGAAATAACTTCTAAAAAATGTTTAACAGCCGTAACATGTTTTTCTGTACAAATTTTTTTGTACAATTGTCCTGTATATTCTTCTTTACACGGTTGTTGAGCAGAACGTGAACTAACTAAATTACCTAATGATTGTATTGTTTTCGATATAAGTGTTAAGGTACGATTTGTTTGTGCGTCCTGTAATTGAAATAATTAAACAAATAAATAAAATTACTTAAGAAATGACAATAAACTAATGGTTTTTAAGCTGATTTACATGGTTGTCATGCAGAAAGATAATTAATTTAATAATGTATACAGTGTAAATACGTATACGGTGTAAACCAGAGTTGGTATGTGCTAATGACTTGTTTGAATTTTCACAATTGATTCGTTGTACATACTTTTCGTTGTTTCATACAATCTTTATTTTTTTAATTTTATAATCATCTTTCGACTATAGAGACCTCTGAAATTCGAGTTTCTGGAAGGATACTCGTAAAAAATTGGTTGTAAAAAACGGTGAGACATGAAAATTGAAAGGCCCTTGGTAAAATGATTTGATCTTTTCAAAGAACCCATAATGTTTTTGTAGAATATCTTAAAATCAGTCCAGTTCCTGTTATCGCCTACAAATGATATCACCCTTCATTGATCAGATCAGATAAAAAGTGATAAATTTTGCGAGTATTGACGTTTAGGCATGCAGACGAGGTTTGAAAAATAATATGAGATAATCAGTTGGTTGTAATATGTTTTTTTTTCCACAAAGCCAAAATTAGAGTTTACGTGGAAAATTGTATTCAATTATTTAAGCATTATTTTTTCGATCGTAAAGTAAATTAAAAGTTGGGAAATATTGGAATTAATTTTTTAAAAAAAAATATTTTCCTATGTCCTTTGAGTTAATATTTTGTTTGACTATAGATATTAGCATCGATTTATGCAAGTTTTGTTTGTGAATGCAAATGATAAATCAATTATCTACGTTTGGTTCCATAATCCATTTCGGCATTTTTAAAAAATATTTCAGTCTAACTAGAGCAGAAAAAATTTCAAATAGATTTTTGAAAAGTTAAAAATTTAACTTCACTTTAATTTTTAGCGACTCAGTGATGAACCTGATAAGGCAATTTTAACTTCAACATTCGTGTGTGACCAAAAATGTTTTGAATTTTCATTTTTGAATTTTGATTCAAACATCCTGTGTTTGTGCCAATCGGCTAGATTTATCATTTTATGAGCGGATGGTTTGCATTCATGTGTTTTTCAACTTGCAGACCAATATTTGTTATGCTTCAAAGTCATGTTTTTATCAACCTTTCTTTTTTATGAATGAATAAAGAAATATTTATCTTATCATATAATTAATAACAATATATGTCAAAGTTGCATGATAAGATGTAAGCAATAAAAACTTAACTAAAACAAAAATGAGGTTAGCTAGTTGAATCCTTGTCAATCACGCAATGCACTTTATAAATCAATAATTTAAGCTCACACATCACTTCAAGAAATACTTCTCAAATAGTATTGGAGTCACTCAGACTAAAACTTGATCTTCTCATGCGTTAAAATTGATAAAACTTAACTACAAATTATACATCAATCGCAACTATCAACCGTCATTATCTCACATATTTATCATACAATCATCAATTACGTTCTTTTAATAGAACTTCCTATTTTTAGAACATCTAAAAGCAATAATTGACATGTTTGGATATTTTGATAAAAAAAATCGTTATCATTTGTTGATTTTGGGTGTTTGTTTTTAAAACGTAATTTAAACGAAATTTTCATAGCTCTTATTAACTGATCAAATACTGCTTGGTGGATACGTTTTAATTATTATCATACGGCAATTTCCTAACTTTATAATTATGATAAAAATAAAACCGGAAATTAAGATGACGTGTTATTTACACAAATATTTATCAGGAATTTCAAGTAATTTGTTGATACACGTTTAATGAAAGGCTTTGTCTGCCATAAGATTACATAAAAGAAAGTAAGATATTTTTCTAAATAGAATAACGAAATAATCGAATAATATCAATATATTAAAAAACAATACGCAAAACTTCAACAATGGGGATATTATGCAAACCAATTTTGAATTGAACCAATTTTGAATTATATTGAGAAAAGATAAACAAAAATATAAATCATTATCTTATATACATCATTATCATTAAAATATACATCATATCTGAGCGAAAATTTCGAGTCAATGATGTTGACGATATTTCATCGGATGTATTTTCGACTAATGCAGGAGTTCCTCAAGGTTCCGCTTTATCCCCAACTCTTTTTCTTATCTATATTAATGACTTGTTGGTTTTAACATTCAATCCTATCCATAGTTTTGCTGACGATAGCACTCTTCATGCATCTCATGCTGCACCTAGATTATATTCACCTTTAGCGCTTAATAACTGTAGATCAAATTTGATAGATTCATTAAACGTTGATCTTAAAACTATTTTTGATTGGGGAATTGCTAACAGTGTTGAATTCAATACGTCCAAAACACAAGTTTGCCATTTTTCAAGATTGTCAACACCTAATTTTTTTCCATTGAAGTTTGATTCCAATGATCTGATGGAGAAAGAGTCCGTGAAACTTCTAGGAGTTGAGATTGAAAATAATATGAAATGGAATTCCCATATTTATAGCCTAGCGAAGAGTGCTGTTCAAAAATTGGGGTTTTTAGGACGATGTCGTAAGTTTTTCAATAGTGAACAGCTCCTTTTAATTTACAAATCTTTTATACGTCCCTGCATGGAATATTGTTCTCATATATGGGGTGGAGCATACTTATGTAGTTTGAAGTATCTTGATTCTGTACAGCGGAGAGCATAGAAGAAATGTTGCTGATTTGACGATTTTCTACAAATAAATCATGGATTTTACCTAAGTCGATTTTACCTAAGTCTGCAAACCTATCGCGTCATACCAGAGCATCTGTAGCGGCCCATCCTTTTACGGTTCAAATAATTAGATGTAGAACTGTAGCCTTCCAGCGCGACATTTTCTACAGAGTCTTTCATCTCTGGAATTCGTTACCTTTGTGGGTTTTCCCTGATAACATTAATCCGCAAAAGTTCAAAGTCGCCGTTCATAAATTTCTCAAAGAAACTTAATTCTCAATCGATTCTAATCCCTAGTTGGCATGGTATCTTCGGATATTCAGAGACTTTAATATATAATTAATTATATGAACACTAAACATGCCCAACTTTCAATAAAAAAAAATATATATATATATATATATATATATATATATATATATATATATATATATATATATATATATATATATATATATATATATATATATATATCAGTGGCGGATTATCATACAAGTTTTAAGGCAACCGCACCAGGGCCCCGCGATTCAGGGGCCCCAAGCATAAGCAAAAAAGAAACTAAAACCAGACAAGTTTGAAATATATTTATTTTCAGGCATTAAAATTACATTTTTTTTGTATTTAAGTGTCTAAAATTTCATCGAATTTAATTTCGTCCAAAATTTCATTGTCAATAGAAAGAATGGATAAATCGTTCAAACGATCATTACTCATAGTATTACGCAAATAACTTTTGATTAACTTCAGTTTTGAAAATGATCGTTCGCCTATAACATTATCGACAAACATGCATAAAAACATTCATAATAAAATATCGATATTCGGAAAAGTGGTGGAAAGATTATCATTGAACATTGTTTTGTACATCTATTCATAATTACTTCGGTCTGAAAGACCTAAGTATTACATTCATGAGCTCAAAGTGAAATTTTTACCCCCACTTTTTTTGACATTTCTCGACGTTTTAGGACCTCCTGATTCTAAAAAAGCAAAAAAAAAAAAAATGTATGTCTGTCTGTCGGCCGCCCGGCCGGCCGCCGTCATTACCTACACTGCAGAGAAAACGGATGGAGGGATTTCAAAAATTTTTTTTTCTAAAAATAGGTATTCACAAGATGCAGGTCCGAAAGGACGCTGTGTTCGATAACTGTACCGGAAGTGTGTCAAAAAAATCATTATGTGTGTCAAAAATAGCAAATTTTCAAATTTTTGGCTTAAAAAACGTTCATTTTAAGTGATTACCAGTAGGAACATTAAATTTGGGGGAATCTTGATGGTCGGGATTGGTATGTGAGATCAAAAACTATATTATTGCATTATAAGTTTGTCAAAAAAATGTTGTCAAGTGTGTCAAAAAAAAATTTTTATTTTTTTTTTTACCTAATTTTTTGGAAAAAAAATAAAATTAATTGTTTGTTGGAAATGAAATTTTATTATTATTATTGAGAATTATGGCATTATAAGTTTGTCAAAAAAATGTTGTCAAGTGTGTCAAAAGAAAGATTTTTATTTATTTTTTTACCCAATTTTTTGGAAAAAAAAATTGTTTGTTTGAAATGAAACTACTTCGGTTTTATTATTATTATTGAGAATTATGGCAATATAAGTTTGTCAAAAAAATGTTGTCAAGTGTGTCAAAAGAAAGATTTTTATTTATTTTTTCACCCCAATTTTTTGGAAAAAAAAAATTGTTTGTTTGAAATGAAACTACTTCGGTTTTATTATTATTATTGAGAATTATGGTATTATAAGTTTGTCAAAAAAATGTTGTCAAGTGTGTCAAAAGAGAGATTTTTATTTATTTTTTACCCAATTTTTTGGAAAAAATAAAATTGTTTGCTCGAAATGAAATTTTATTATTATTATTGAGAATTATGGCATTATAAGTTTTTCAAAAAAATGTTGTCAAGTGTGTCAAAAAATGTCAAATCATTTATTTTTTAGCCAATTTTTTGGAAAAAAAAATGTAGCTGTTTTTATGACGTAAATGTAATTGAAAATGAAATTGAACATGGAAATTTTTGAATTTGTTATAGTTTTTGAAATATTTTTGGAATTTTGAAAAAGTTTGCATTTTTGATTTTGTAATAATTTTTGCAATATTTTTAGGATTTCGGAAAAAGTTTTAAGTTTTGATTTTGTAAGAATTTTTGGAATATTTTAGAATTTTGAAAAATTTTTAATTTTTGATTTTTTATAATTTTTGGAATTTTGAAAAAAGTTTTAATTTTTGATTTTGTAATAATTTTTGCAATATTTTTAGAATTTTGGAAAAGTTCGAATTTTTAAGAATTTTTTGCATATTATCGGAATTTAGAAAAAGTTTAAATATTTGATTTCATTCTAATTTTTAGAATATTTTTGGAATTTTGAAAAAGTTTGATTTTATTTAATTTAACAATATTTTTGGAATTTCGATTATAATTTTCCGGCAACAAATTGATGTTTCGTGTTAGTTTTGTAATAAATTTTTAAACAGATATAAAAAATACTTGTACTTTAACAAAGAGTTATGTTTGATATATATCGCTGCCCAAAACTAAAAACCATGTCCTCGTGAAAGTTTTTTGCCGAAAACTATATCAAAATCCTTTACCCAGACCGAAGTCTTGATATCTCAGAGCTGTGAGATTTCAGCCCCTCCATATTTTAAATTATCAAATGTGAAATAATTTTTGGCAAATTGACATTCGTCAATCAATTGATTTGCATTGAGATCTTTTGGGTATTTTGCGGTTATTGTTCTGCAAGAATTAGCAATCTCTTCATCACTCATTAAATTTAGATGTATCAAAAACGAGTACTATCTAGATCTTTATAATCTTTAGCACGCTCTCTCAGATTGAAAAGAAAAGCCTTTATAATTGGCTTGAACAACGATTTTTCAAGGTGGTCTTTTTGTTCCTTTGGAAAAAGTGTTTGTGACGTTGAGCAAGTTTGAATATTAGATGAAACATAATTTAAAAGCTGACAGGCATCATCAAAAATTTTGTTGTAATCTTTATTTTCCAAATCTGTAACTATTAAATCAAACAGTTTTTTCTCACCGTGACAGTTAAATTAGATTTTTGTAATGCTCGATTCACAAAATTAAACTTGTTTAGTACACTTTTCCAGAGGACAAGCATCAAAATATTTTCGAATTGACATAGTTTTTTTTATCAAACCTGTTACCACCGCTTTATTATCGTCACTGAAGCTTTCCTTATGTAGGAAAGATTTTAAAACATGCAACACTTTTAAATAACAAGAATGTAAAACGTGAACTGATTCGTATTTAGCTGACCATCTTGTTCCAGTTGCTCTCTCTAACATGTGTTCGCTATTTTCGATTAATTGTTCTTGTAATCGATTCCATCAAAAAGGGGAATATACGAAAAATCCATAAAGTTTTTCAACCATATCCAAAAACTTATTTGCAGCAGTATTGCCAGAAACACTATATTTACCGACTAAATTTAATGAATGAGCAGAGCAAGGGACAAAAATTGCTGTTTCATTTGTTTGGCGAATCAATCTTTGTAGGGCACCATAAATACCTGCCATATTGTAAGCGTTGTCATATGACTGGCCTCTACAATTATCAATGTTTATTTCGTTTTCAATGTGAAATTTCATAATGATGTCAAAAAGATAATTCGATGTATGACCTTCGATTTCAATAAATGAAATAAATCGTTCACAAATGGTATTACTTTTAACATATCGAACACAAAAAGACAACTGGTCTGTATGGCTCACATCCTGAGTGGAATCGACACTAAACGAATAATATCGAGACTCTATAATTTCCGAAACAATGTGATTTTTAACATGTTTTGCCATGATAGAGATGAATTCTTCACAAATTGTGCTTAAAAGCTACGATGCTTTTCCTAAAAATATTCCGAATAACAAAAAAAAATCATTTGTCAATGTTACATGAAAAGAGTGTACCTTTTCCTTTATTGCCAAAACGAGAAATATGTTCTTGTAAAAAGGAATCAAATTTAGCCAATAATTCAAGAGATCCAAGAAAGTTTCCATTGTGTTTTGATCCTAAAATTTCATCGTGACCACGAAAAGCAAGTCCTCGTGATGCAATTTTAGTTGTATTATTATAAGATTTCTCTAAAGTAAGTTCATTTTTGATACGCATTTTATATGTAAAATTATTGGTCATGTGATACTTAGACAGTTCATGCTTCGAAATGTGATGAATTATTCCAATTATTGAATCTTTTTAATGAAAATGCTTGCGATTTTCCATTCAAATCACCAAATAAACGGCATACAAAACAAAAAACTGCTTCGGCTGACGGTGAATAGATTAGCCAATCTTGTTTAATTTTTGTTGCATTTGTGAGTTTTCTATAAAAATGAAACTCAGTGAATTTGCGACCATATTTTCCAGCATTTTAATTGCATCTATGTTTTGACACGCAAAGGCACCTAAGAAACTAACTGTATAATAGTACTTTATTGTTGAGATGTTTAATGAACTAGTTTATTTTCGATCAAAAGTTTGCAATGCGAGCGAGCAATGAGTATTGCAAATTTGTGAGAAAATAAAATTCATTAAACACGAAAGCAATACGACGTTTTACTCTTCCGACAGAGAAGCATGTTTTAATTTAAAAATAAAATTCATTGATAAAATAAATAAAACGAATAAAGAGGACATCTTTATAGTAAATGAGGACGGAGGACCTTCTTGCTCCTCCAAGGAGGACGGTCCTACCGAAAAAAGGACACAAAATAATCTATTGACTGATCACTATACAAAACTAATCGATCAAATTAAGCATGAAGTGAAACCGACCATAACATTGAGTTGATTGAGAATACAACAGGTGAAAAACTTGTACTTGTTGACAGCCTATGTTATGAAACATGTACAGCTAAAAAAAATCATGTAAAACCCCGCCTTTATTGAAATGCAACTAATCGTCCAAATTTCAAAGGAATCGATCCAGTACTTAAGGAGATTACCTATTTTGAACAAACGAACATTTACATTTTTATTTATATAGAAGATAGAAGATAGAAGAAGAAGATAGATAGAAGAATATTTATTGAAAGTTTATTGCAACACTAATCTTTATAAAATTGTTTGTGTGTTTTTTTAATGAAAATAATAATCAAAAGTATTCTTTTTACTAATTGAAATAAAATAAATCTGACTAAAGTCTAATTTAAATATTTTGTTTATATTTATTTCAATAACTTTTCTAAAAAAAAGTGTTTTAGTTATTCTATTTTCTAGAGTATCGGTACTACACCGGTAACGTGAGAAACTTTGTCAGTATTGGCAAAACGGAAATTTTGGAAGCGCTACTCTCGATGTAAATATGTTATTGATTACTTTCATTTTGAAAAGTTATCGTTCAGCCGGGAACGGTAACCGTAAAAGTATTGACATCGAGCCTAATTTCATAGAAATAAAAAAAATAATCGACAATCTTTACAAACAATCTTTACAACAATCCTTACAACAAGCGAATCAACGCTTGAAAACCACCACTAATTCCGACCATATTGTTTGCGTTGTCATATGACTGTCTCTGCAATTTTGTATGATAATTAAGTTTTCTTCGAGGAATTTTTAAACGATGCCAAAAAGATACTCTTATGTTTGACCCTCAATTGGAATAAAAGCAACTAATCGTTCATTGATTTTATCATCTTTTACATATCGAATGCAAAAAGCCAATTAATCCGAATGACTTACATCCAGAGTGGAGTCAACACTAATCGAATAATAAACTGCGTTAATGGCGTTGGCTGCAATACGATTTTTGATTTCTTGCCCCATGGTGGTAATAAATTCGTCACATATTGTGCTTGAGAGGTACGACGTTCTTCATAAAAATATCCCAATAACAATCACTTTTATCATTTCATTAAGTTTGCTTCAGATGTCGCATACCTTTTCCTTTGTTGCCAAATTTATCACTATGCTCTTTTAAGAAAGTATCAAATTTAGCCAAAAGCTCAAGAGCTCCAAGAAAGTTGCCATTGTGATTCGAGCCCAGAGTTTCATCACTCTCGAAAGTTCGGCATTAAAACTTTTGTTTTTTATTTATTTTCTTTATAAATTATATATCTTTATTTAAAATATTCGAATAGATTATTGCTTTTAGATTGCAAAATAGAGAAATCGAAAATTTTATTTGGAATTATTTATTTGAGAATCTGAGAAAACAATGGAACCCATAGTTAAAAACTGCTGCAAGAGTATCGTTTGAACTAGAGAATCAATTCATGATACACATTTCAGAGATTTTTAAGGGTCTTATTGTTATCGTTTTTCCTGTTCTGATTTCAGACATGCAGTTTTGAATCATCAAAAAATCAGTTCTGTTTTTTAGCCATCAAAAATGAATTTTTGAAAATACTTTAATTTACTAGGGTTTTTTCGAAGCTGATGACCGTTTTATTTAGTAATCAATTTTGGAAAATGAGGATAAAGGGCCCCCAAAAATTTACCCGCACCAGGGCCCCCTGAACTCTTAATCCGCCACTGATATATATATACATATATGTATATGTATATGTATATGTATATATATATATATATATATATATATATATATATATATATATATATATATATATATATATATATATAAATATATATAAAATATATATATATATATATATATATATATATATATATATATATATATATATATATATATATATATATATATATATATATATATATATATATATATATATATATATATATATATATATATATATATATATATATATATATATATATATATATATATATATATATATATATATATATATATATATATATATATATATATATATATATATATATATATATATATATATATATATATATATATATATATATATATATATATATATATATATATATATATATATATATATATATATATA